>JACEFZ010013478.1:0-170000 GCA_014155875.1 Cepaea nemoralis
TGTTGAGAAAAATCGAACAAGAGCAAGGCAGAGAATGGCAATCATGAAAAAGCTTGCTGGTACAACATGGGGAGCAGATGAGAAAGTTCTCAAGAAGTTATATACTGGACGGGTGAGGCCAGTACTGGAATATGGCATTGCAGCTTGGGCAACAGCAGCTAAGTCAAACTTTAACAAAATAAGTAGAGTCCAAAACCAAGGAATGCGAATCATAACTGGAAGCCTGAAGACAACGCCTATTAATGAACTAGAAAAGATCACTTGTTTACAACCAATGCAGGATAGAAGAGATAGCAGAGCCCAGCAACAAGCAGAAAAGTTTAGAAGATTGACAGACCACCCTATGTACAACAGATTTAATGGTTTTGGAAAGGGAAGACTGAAAGCAGCAACTTTGTAGAAACTGCAAAACGAAGGATTAGGGCAGATCCTATACTTAACATATCAACAGTCAAGCCCATACACAATGCACACAAGTTCCCAGCTTGGAGACAGCAGCAACTGCCTGAGATGATAGAAAACATCCCTGGTATTGAGAAAAAGAACACTCAGCATGAAACCGAAAGAAGAGAAATAACCCTAAACTACATAAAAGAACATTACCCAAGCAGGAATTGGACCCATGCAAATACAGATGGATCAGCCAAAAATTCAATAGAGAATGGAGGAGGAGGAATTCTCCTAAGTTTAAAAAATGGAGTGAAAAAAACACATTCAATGGCAACTGGAGAATTTTCAAGTAACTTCAAAGCGGAGGTAGAGGCTTTGAAAACTGCAGCAGAAATGCTCCTGATGGAGGAAAATAAAGAGAAGCAAATAGCTATCTTCACAGATGCAAAGTCAGCTGTCTCAATACTGAAGAGCAATAACAGCACAGAACTAACTGACCTAAGAGCTGCACTCCATGGTTTATGCCAGAAATCCAAAAAAGTTGTAATACAGTGGATCCCATCACATTGCAGTATACCTGGAAACGAAGAGGCTGACAGACTGGCAAAAGAGGGCGGACGACTACCACAGCCTGACATAGACATAACCTATAATGAGGTAAAGAGGTTGATAAAAAGCACTTATAGAACAAAATGGGAATCAGAGCATCCAGGCCATCAGAAGGATAATGCATATTACAAACTCGACCGAAGAGAACAAGTAGCAATCTTCAGACTCCGCACAGGACATAACAGGCTGAAATACCACTTGTTCAATAAACTAAAGATAGGAGATACCGATGAATGTAATTGTAGAACTGGAAAAATGACAGCAAAACATTTGCTGCAGGATTGCCCAACGTATGCAGAACAGAGAAAGATATTTTGGCCCACACCTGCTTCATTTGAGGACAAGCTCTATGGAGATATCAACAAGCTCAAGTTGACCGCAGCTTACTTTAACTGCATACAGGTTGACATTTAAAGGTGCATGAAGACCCAGAGGCATGAAATGGAATATTGCTTGGATAGCACATCCATTATGTGGAAAGTCCAAATCGAAAGCTTGCTGTGTGGGCTTCATAAAAGGTGGAAAAGTGTTCTAGTGGCACGAAATGGAATATTGCGTGGATAGCAAATCCATTACGTGGAAAGTCCGAATCAAAAGCCCATTGTGTGGGCTTCATAAAAGGTGGAAAAGTGTCCTAGTGGCATGAAATGGAATATTGCTTGGATAGCAAATCCATTACGTGGAAAGTCCTAATCAAAAGCCCACTGTTTGGACTTCATAAAAGGTGGAAAAGTGTCCTAGTGGCACGAAATGGAATATTGCTTGGATAGCAAATCCATTACATGGAAAGTCCGAATCGAAAGCTCACTGTGGATGTCATCTGCAGACTGCATACTTCTGGTTTCCGGAAGAACAGCCTATGGTGAATGGAAGGCCCAATATACGGAAGTGAGGCTAAGCAGCCATGTGCAGGACGTGACGATTCCTTGGGTGAGCCCAGTACCAGAGCGCTATGTATCGGCTCTGCAAGTATGGAAGCCTCCTTGGATGGCGGGGAATGCCCATGGTCTGCCCCTGCCTTCCCTTGAGGGCTGACCAGGATCTTTGGCTGTTCTATATGGACCAGCTGGGATGGGGGATAACACCACAACAGTGAGAGTCAAACGTCCTAAGAAACCCCCGGGAAGGTTAACCCGGTCAACAAATGCCCGCAGAAGTCGGATGTGTCGGCCTAACGGCGCAAGAACACAGCTCTGCTGTAAATAGGCACAACGCAATGACATCCGAAAAAAAAACTCCGGATGAACGAAGAAGAAGAAGAAGAAGAATGACACAAGTGCTCCAGTCTGCGTCCAGAAATCACATGAGGATGTTCTTGATATAATGCCCACACTCTGAAGATTGCAAATGATCGAAATGTGTGTTTCTTCTTCTTCTTCTTCTTCTTCTTCTTCTTCTTCTTCTTCTTCTTCTTCTTCTTCTTCTTCTTCTTCTTCTTCTTCTTCTTCTTCGTCCTCCTCATCCTTCTTCTTCTTCGTCCTCCTCATCCTTCTTCTTCGTCTTCGTCTTCTTCGATGATGCAATAAAACTTTACCGAGCTTCTGTTCTGGTATGGGTCACAAAGACACAGTACGCTGTGCTTGAGGCTTTCATGGGTCATCCACGATTTGTCTTGTAGGGTTGCCTCTATAGGCCAGATTTCCATTCTGTATCTGGTTTATAACTGAAATAGTTTGGCCATATTAAACCTCACATTGGAAGAAACAGTTCCTGAAAGGAAGCAAGGCAGGTGATCAACCGGCATGAAGATGGACATTGAGTGGCTGTGCACCTGTGGGACCAGATGGAGAAGGTGGAGGAACAGATTGAGAACCCGTACGTGGAAAGGATGATATTGCGAGGGATTGGCAGGGGTTCTGGTAGAATCTCAAAACTGAGAGGGAAGACCAGGAGAACTTTCAATCAGAGCGGTGGGAACGATTAGTAATGTGACTCTTTGCTGGCTGTTGAACAAAGGGACGAAGCACATTTGAGAATGTCCTGAGTGCAGTGATGTTGGTTCCTAGCTCAACTCAACTCAACTCAACTCAAAGATAGACATTCCAGACACCTTGGACATAAAATTGCATGGCATGAGAACTGGCACTTCATCTTTTATATCATCTTCACAGATACCAACAAGCTGTAGACACTAGTATGCTAGTTTTGCTCTTTGAGTTGAATTGAGTCAAGAACCAACATCACAGCACTCAGGACATTTCCATACATGCTCCGTCTTCATCTGCAACAACCTGCGAAGAGTCCAAATACTAATGGTACCAGTAGCAGTCTGATTGTTTGTCTGGCCTTTCCTCTGAGTTTTGAGTTTTGGCCAGATCTGTGCCCTGCAGCACCATTCTCTCCAAGCTGTGATAATCTATCTGTTCTTGTTCACTATACATACAATTCTAAAGGGCCCCGACCACATCTGCCTTATCATGCACCAATACCCCACCATGTGATGCAAAACCAGCCAATCTGTCCACCTGCTCGTTTCCCACCATGCACAGTTTTGCTCTTTAATTGATATTTTCCCTGTTACTAATTGTAGCACCAAAGTTTGAACTTTTTGATGATGTGTTCCAATTGTGTTGCAGTACATCTTGGAATGTTCAGTCAAGAGTCCATCATCATTGGTGAAGCCAAGTACTGGAACTTCCAGTAAAAGGTAGGATAAATAAATCACCAAGAAACGAGAGTTGAGTTGAGTTGAGCTAAGAACCGACATCACTGCACTCAGGACCTTCCCATTCAAGCTCCATCCTCTCATTTAACAGCCGATCCCCGGCAATATCATTCTTTCCACATACGGGTTCTTAATCTGTTCCTCCGCCTTCTGGTCCCACAGACGCTCGACCACCTTTCCCTTGTCCATAGGTAATCTACCACCAAGAGGTGCTTTCCCTGCCAGCCTTTCAGCCTGTTCATTCCCCTGCACTCCCACATGGCTAGGGCAAAATTTCCATAGAATTCTCACAATCCGTGACCTCTAAAGCAATGATAGCCATTCCACATAAAACGTTGCTTTCTCTACCTTACCAAGCATACTCCTTGAGTCCATAATGAATGCAGTGTGTGTTGCAGTAGTCTCCTCTAACCAACAGAATGGCGCTGTTACTGCTTCCACCTCCATTCTCATGTGTATGGACTTCTGAGGGACATCCCCTGTCCCTTCTCTAGCAGGTAGGCTCTACTAGGGTGACCGGTTAGTCCCTGCCTTCAAATCAAAACAATTATGGAAAATAAAAAGAATTATCGCTGGAGCAACGGAGTGCATGCTTTGTGTTCAGTACGTTTTACAACAAGAAACGAGAAGTAGATGGTAAGCTGTACTAGAACATGATCACAAGTAACAAATGGATGTTGTAACCAAAACTTCATCAACACACAAACAGCAAATACACACCGATACAACTACATGAAAAACAACATGAAAATATATATATCTATTAAAGTTAGTCATCTGTTTCCTTGTTGTGGACTGGACACATCTGTAATCAAATCCATGTGTATGATAGAACAAAGTGAAAATTCCAGTGACAGGTGGGAATATGAGGAGGCACTGGCCTTTATGGTATTTAATTTAGCATATGAGGAATGTGTTTGTATCTGTGATGGAGGGAGCCATGGATAAGAAGTTGCGATGTTTACCCCAGGCTTGGAAGGCACAGAGTTCGATTCCAGCATAGGGCTGGACATTTCTTCATGTACCGTTGGTGTCTGATGATATATCACATGTCCTCCTGATCCCTGTGAGATCAGATACCTGGCCTTCTTCAGGGGTCGTAGTGGGTTGGGAACATGCGAAAACCCTTGAAATGGCAATTTAGAATTTCAGTGTAGGAAAACTCGGGGGTAATATATAAAGGGTGGAAAAACTGTGAATGTTGCATGGTGCCATCAGGAAATCCAGAAGGTCATGGAAGCGTTATCGGCTGTTGGGGTTATTTTTAGCTGCGATCCATGATTAATTCAAATGTGTGAGGTCTTTTTCAGTAAGCATTGTGCTTGCACAATTTAATCATTGTTCATTGTGCGACATCTATGTGGTAACACAGTGTATCGCACTTTATACTAAAATGAAACCATGCCTAGTTTTCGATTTGTACCTCATTGGCTTAGGAAAAGTGAATGTTGTGCAAACTGTGTACTAAGTTGAGTTGAGGAGAATCAAGAACTGACATCATTGCACTCGGGGCATTTCCATAAGTGCTCAGTCCTCACCTTCAACAGCCAGCGAAGAGTTTCAATACTAATAGTGCCCGTTACAATCTGATTATATGTCCGTCTTGCTTGAGTGACAACTGTCGACCAGATCCTCTGACCAACTCTTCCTGCCGCATCCTCTCTAAACCAGAGGTTCCCAAACCACGGCCCGTGGGCCACTTGTGGTCCGCCAGCTGTAAGAAAGTGGCACGCAAGGCCTCATTGTTTAATATATTTTAATAATTTTTAAAAAAATGCACATGGAGCGCTCCGTCAGCGTGCGATAATTTACTCTGCTCATGGTTGTTATGCTTAGATATTATCGAATGCACCTGTTCAGTTCACAATGAAACTTTATGAAGTTCCCATATCCCAGCCTTGTCGACCAATCAGAGTGCGCAAGGTACCAAGTTGTCATCTGTTACAACTGTTTAGCAGAATCAGTAGTACTGTGTTGAAATTAGATGTTTTCAAATAGTGCTTGGGAGTTTAAAATTCCAATGGACTTTCTCAAATTGTTAATGAAAGAAAACCTAACCATGAGTAGAAAGAGCATCTGACCTTAGATGAGATCTGTCTAGAGCAAACCTGACACAAATGCATGCTGAAGTCGGATACACTGGGTTTTAAGAAGTCGGACACACTGGGTTTTAAGAAGTTGGACACACTGGGTTTTAAGAAGTTGGACACACTGGGTTTTAAGAAGTTGGACACACTGGGTTTTAAGAAGTTGGACACACTGGGTTTTAAGAAGTCGGACACACTGGGTTTTAAGAAGTCGGACACACTGGGTTTTAAGAAGTCGGATACACTGGGTTTTAAGAAGTCTGACACACTGGGTTTTAAGAAGTCTGACACACTGGGTTTTAAGAAGTCTGACACACTGGGTTTTAAGAAGTCTGATACACTGGGTTTTAAGAAGTCGGACACACTGGGTTTTAAGAAGTCGGATACACTGGGTTTTAAGAAGTCTGATACACTGGGTTTTAAGAAGTCGGACACACTGGGTTTTAAGAAGTCGGATACACTGGGTTTTAAGAAGTCTGATACACTGGGTTTTAAGAAGTCGGACACACTGGGTTTTAAGAAGTCTGGCACACTGGGTTTTAAGAAGTCTGACACACTGGGTTTTAAGAAGTCTGACACACTGGGTTTTAAGAAGTCTGACACACTGGGTTTTAAGAAGTCTGACACACTGGGTTTTAAGAGGTCTGACACACTGGGTTTTAAGAAGTCTGGCACACTGGGTTTTAAGAAGTCTGACACACTGGGTTTTAAGAAGTCTGATACACTGGGTTTTAAGAAGTCTGATACACTGGGTTTTAAGAAGTCTGGCACACTGGGTTTTAAGAAGTCTGACACACTGGGTTTTAAGAAGTCTGACACACTGGGTTTTAAGAAGTCTGACACACTGGGTTTTAAGAAGTCTGACACACTGGGTTTTAAGAAGTCTGACACACTGGGTTTTAAGAAGTCTGGCACACTGGGTTTTAAGAAGTCTGATACACTGGGTTTTAAGAAGTCTGGCACACTGGGTTTTAAGAAGTCGGATACACTGGGTTTTAAGAAGTCTGGCACACTGGGTTTTAAGAAGTCTGACACACTGGGTTTTAAGAAGTCGGATACACTGGGTTTTAAGAAGTCTGGCACACTGGGTTTTAAGAA
Source organism: Cepaea nemoralis (assembly GCA_014155875.1). Lineage (NCBI taxonomy): Eukaryota > Metazoa > Mollusca > Gastropoda > Stylommatophora > Helicidae > Cepaea > Cepaea nemoralis. Next base: position 6,850 of record JACEFZ010013478.1, read on the forward strand.
GTCTGGCACACTGGGTTTTAAGAAGTCTGGCACACTGGGTGTTAAGAAGTCTGATACACTGGGTTTTAAGAAGTCGGACACACTGGGTTTTAAGAAGTCTGATACACTGGGTTTTAAGAAGTCGGACACACTGGGTTTTAAGAAGTCGGATACACTGGGTTTTAAGAAGTCTGATACACTGGGTTTTAAGAAGTCGGACACACTGGGTTTTAAGAAGTCGGATACACTGGGTTTTAAGAAGTCTGATACACTGGGTGTTAAGAAGTCGGACACACTGGGTTTTAAGAAGTCGGATACACTGGGTTGTAAGAAGTCTGGCACACTGGGTTTTAAGAAGTCTGGCACACTGGGTTTTAAGAAGTCTGGCACACTGGGTTTTAAGAAGTCTGACACACTGGGTTTTAAGAAGTCGGATACACTGGGTTTTAAGAAGTCGGATACACTGGGTTTTAAGAAGTCGGATACACTGGGTTTTAAGAAGTCGGATACACTGGGTTTTAAGAAGTCTGGCACACTGGGTTTTAAGAAGTCGGATACACTGGGTTTTAAGAAGTCTGGCACACTGGGTTTTAAGAAGTCGGATACACTGGGTTTTAAGAAGTCGGATACACTGGGTTTTAAGAAGTCTGGCACACTGGGTTTTAAGAAGTCTGGCACACTGGGTTTTAAGAAGTCTGATACACTGGGTTTTAAGAAGTCTGACACACTGGGTTTTAAGAAGTCTGGCACACTGGGTTTTAAGAAGTCTGATACACTGGGTTTTAAGAAGTCTGACACACTGGGTTTTAAGAAGTCTGACACACTGGGTTTTAAGAAGTCTGACACACTGGGTTTTAAGGTGTGATACACTGGGTTTTAAGGTGTGACACATTTACTCAAAAGAGGAACGAAAAAGAAAGAAGAAGAGGATCATCACAACTACTATAATAATCACAAACTTCATCATCTTTTTGTTTGATGTCAGTGAGAGGACACTGGTTGTGATGTCAGTGAGAGGACATATGTGTTTGATGTAAGTGAAAGGACATGCATGCATAGTTTCAGTTAGAGGACATGCGTGGTTGGTTCTTCTTCTTCTTTCATTCGCTTGAAATTTGTCTATAACTGCAATGTTGTCTCTTGTATTAATTTAACTGTCTTATTTAATTCACTCCGTGGTCCATAGAGTTTATCTTCCACTGTCGTTTTTCTAGGCCAGAAGTTTTGCCTAGATATGTTGCATGATTGGTGCCAATGATTTGATTTATTGTGGCAGGGCATTTATATTTGCTTTTAGTGACAGGACATTCATGTTTGATTGTAGTGATAGGATATAAATCTTTGATTTTAATGACAGGACATTCATGTTCGATTTTACTGATAGGATATTCACATTTAAATTAGTGATACAACATGCCAGCTGACTAGGAATTTGAGGGGACATTTGATCTCATTGATAGAACAAGTTGGCTGATTGTTGGAATTTGAGGGGACATTTGATCTCATTGATAGAACAAGTTGGCTGATTGTTGGAATTTGAGGGGACATTTGATCTCATTGATAGAACAAGTTGGCTGATTATTGGAATTTGAGGGGACATTTGATCTCAATGATAGAACAAGTTGGCTGATTGTTGGAATTTGAGAGGGACATTTGATTTTAAAGATAGAAAAGTTGGCTGATTGTAGGAATTTAAGAAGGTCATTTCTTCTGCGTTCACCCGGATTTTTTTTCCGGATGTGACTGCGTTGTGCCTGTTTACAGCAGAGCTGCATTCTTGCACCGTTAGGCCGACACATCCAACTTCTGCAGGCATTTGTTGACCGGCTTAACCTTCCCGGGGAGAAGGTAATTTGATTTCAGTGATAGAACAAGTTGGCTGATTGTAGGAATTTGAGAGGGACATTTGATTTTAGCAATAGAACAAGCTGCATGATTGTAGGAATTTGAAACTAACGTTTTATTTTAGCAATAGAACAAGCTGGCTTATTGTAGGAGTTTGAGAGGGACACTCAGTTTTAAAGATAGAATGAGTTGGCTGATTGTAGGAATTTGAGAGGGACACTCAATTTTAAAGATAGAACAAGTTGGCTGATAGTAGGAGTTTGAGAAGGATGTTTGATTTTAAAGATAGAACAAGTTGGCTGATTGTAGGAGTTTGAGAGTGACATTTCTTCTTCTTCTGCTGCGTTCATCCAGAGTTTTTTTTTTCTTTTTTCCGGACGTGATTGCGTTGTGCCTGTTTACAGCAGAGCTGTGTTCTTGCGCCGTTAGGTGACACATCTGACTTCTGTGGCATTTGTTGACCAGGTTAACCTTCCCGGGGGAGAGTGACATTTAATTTTCACAATAGAACAAGTTGTCTGATCGAAGGAGTTTGAGAGGGATGCTCAATTTTAGCGATAGTACAAGTTGACTGATTGTAGGAATTTGACAGTGATGTGTATTTTAGAGATAGAACCTTCCAGCTGATGTTGGATTTGGAGAAGGATGTTTGAATTTAGGGACAGAACATGCATGTTCAAGTACTGTGAATGCAAAAACTGATCAAGAAAGACATGTGCTTTATGTTTCATATTTTGATGACAATCTTCGTGTTAAACATTGGCAGACATGTTGTTTTTCAGCAAATCAATTCATCAAAAATTGATTGATCTCTACATGGAGGAAAGCGCGAAGGAGCCGGAGAATAAAGTATGTCTTTGTTGGGTTATTTGTATTATGGGTTCAACCCAGTTTCAGAACACTTTTCTTCTCTTTTATCACGGTCTGTGTTTCAAAACACTTTCCATCTTCTTTATCATGATCCGTGGTTCAGAATACTTTCCATCTCCTTTATCATGATTTGTGTTTCAGAACACTTTCCTTCTTCTTTAACACGATACGTGTTTCAGAACTTTACAATGCAACCAATGATTTTTATATGATAAAGTATATAAGAGGAAAAGGAAAGAGAGTTTTAAAAGTAAAATGTGGTAAAGGAACATTAAAAATGGATTTGATAGCTCTAGTGATTTGCTAACTGATATATTTATATACATGTATGTTTGAGTATGTATGTATGTATGTGTATGTGAGAGAGATGGGGGAGAGATAGAAGGAGGGAGGAAAAAAGACAGAGAGAAAGAGAGAGAGATCTTTGTATGTATAAAAGGAAACATTGTATGCAAGAATGTGTATGTATGTGGCAGCCTTAATATGTTTTTGCTTTATATGTGTATATGTTCTTGCTCATCTGTTTAAAGAGGTGGAAACACATTCATTAAAATTTGGCAATAATATAAAAAGTGTCCTATTGTGCTTATTCCAACAGGATCTAGTCTATGCCAGCAACTTGTTGGCAAAACTGGCGAAGAGGGAACGTTTGAACTGTATGGTACTCAGTCTGTATCCAGGCAATGAAGGCTACTCCATCATGTTGAGGTCGCGCAGTGGGGTTGAGTCCGAAACCATGAAATTGCCATATGAGGTACTATTTCTCCATGATATTGCTAACATAAAAAAGATCTTGGTTGCAGAGTATGACAATATAACATGAAATGGAGGTGAGCATGCATAAGAGCGTTAATTCTTAAACATTTGGTGTGCTGATGCTGAGTTAGTGGGTTCAAACCCCTAAACTAGTCAGTTGGACTAAAATGTTGACTTCTTGTTCTTGACATGGGGATGTAAATTACAAGTACCTCTGAAGGTGGAGTGGGTTCGCCTGATAGCGAGAGACACTGGTAAAATCAGTCCTGTGCACTAAAAGTAGCAGCAAGTATATAGGCTATGCCTGAGTTCAAAGCTAACTAACTAAAAAAAAATAAAATGAAACAAAACCATATGACAGAGAGAAGACAACAAGCACAAACACATGTATATACCTTACAAGGACTCAGGCCAGTTGTTGAGAAATCACAGTGGAAACATAAACAAAAATAAAATATTTGAATAATGACACAAATTCAATTCAATATTTAAGAGAAAAAAAAATGCAGCCTCGTTCAACCTGTTTCTACAGCGTTGGTTATAATTGAGGTAGAATTTTTTTGCAAATTTTAATTATCTTTCCTTTCTTTGCTCTCTTTCGAGTTAGTCCTAAACAGGACTGGTTATATATTTCTATCTGTGCTCATCGAGTTCGGTTGAGCCTTATGGGGCTCAGGCTTATTGGCATTTTCTTCGGCTGGCCGAGTGGCTAGAACGCCGGACTCTCATTCGGGGGCAAAAAGAAAATTCTAACCTGCACAGTTCGTGGCGACTGCACCTAGCCAGGTGGCCTTTAATTCCTCAGGCTCAAAGACTCCTCTGCCATACACCACAAGGTACTAAGTTGGCAGTAAATGACAGTTTTTTTTTTATCGTGTTGAGTTGGTTTGATGAAGATCGATCCTGAGGAGGGCTTACCAGATTCAGTTGCCTCCCCATTATTTATTGCTTTCTCTAAAAGGACTGGTTTTTGTCAGGACAGATTCGATTATATCTTCTTTGACGATGTCTTGAGACAGTCCTGAAAAAAGGACTGGTCTTAACTAATTTAGTTCTCACAGCGATTGATTTTATACTTAAGTCCCCATGAGGACTAGTGTGTGATCTTACATAGTCCTCACTAGGACTGGTTTGATCTTATTTAGTCCTCACAAGGACTGGTTTTAGATATATTTTGTCCTCACAAAGACATTTAGCAAAAGCACAGAACTCAAAGGCAATAAAACAAACAATAGATTGCACAATTTATTGCCTGACATATTTCGCTGGATCTTGTCAGGTTCATACTATAGAAACATTGAACACATATTAAAGGCAATGAATGAATCACCAGAAAATGAGAAGCAGATTGTGAACTTTAATAGAACACAATTACAAGAAACAAAATCACCAGCACAGAATAAGCAAATACAAACTGACACAAACTACATGAAAAACACTACATGAAAATATAAATATAAAAGATACTTATCTATATCCTTGTTGTGACTGGACACGTCTTAAATGATCAGCGTGTATGATGACTATCAGTGGAGTGGAATCAGTGGCGTGAACATATATTAAAGCAGTATAATGAATCCTTTCAACTTAAATATGACCAGAAGGAGCTGACATCTGCCATAACACACCATTTATTAGAATTTGGACATGTTGCAGACATAGAGGTTTTCAACATGCTGTTCACTACACATAGCCAACAGCTATTGAGATGTGCAGAGGCATCTGCTATACACGTGGGTAAACTGCAATTATTGAAATGAAAAAGGACGATAATCTCTTTAAAACTGCCGTAGTGACAGTTACATACACACCAGTGAGTTTTAAGTATTTCAGATAAAAGGTCATTATGCAGCTTTAGAGGTCAGCATGGCCGAATGAATAGGAGTGCCCGCTCATAAACTTTCGGTGTGCTGCTGCTGAGGTAGCGGGTTCAACCCCTATGCCTAATGGTTGACCTAAAATGTTGACTTCTTGTCCTTAACTTTGGGGATGTAAATTACAAGTACCTTTGAAGTCGGAGTGGGTTCGCTTGATGTCACAAAAAAAAATAGTATTTAGTAGAATTGACTAACATTAAAAGGTTTTGATCTAAATTTCAGGAATCAGAGATTTTGGAGTACATTGATGCAGCTCAGGTAAGTCACATAACACTTGGATTAACGAATTTCAAGTAAGCGGTAAATTCAACCTGTCCCAGTGAATTTATCATTTTTCCAAATGCAGTGAATTCGTGTTTCATTCATTCTTTCTTTGGGAGCTTGGTCTGAAGCAGACCTCTGTCATCCTCTCTGTGATATTTTTTCCGGTTCGCTCTTTGAACTCTAGCGTGGTCCATGCATGTGCTACTACTTCTAGTGCACTGGACTGATTTTTATGTGAGGCTTAGCTTTCCCTAATACCAGGGTCCCTCGCCTAAAGGTGAACCCACTCTGACTTCTGGGGTACTTGCAATTTACATCCCAAAGTCAAAAATGAGGGGTCAGCATTTTAGCCAAACTGACCAGTGTAGGAGCTAAACCCCAGACCTCGATATCAGCACATTGGATGTTTAAGAATGTACGCTCTTATCCATTCGGCCATGCTGACCACAATATACTAAATTAAATACCATAAAGGCCAGTGTCTCATCAGATTCACACCTTTTTACTGGAATTTCTGCTTTGTTCTATCCTCTCTGTGATCTAAGATCTTAATAAAGACAGTGTTGCTCATATTATTGTTTGTTGCCCAGTAGTTGAAACCTTCCAAAAACATAATTCTTTGTCTTCTGCTGCCTCTGAGCTGTGGTACAATCTTTTACAACAAATCAAAGACACCACCAATCCCTATACATACAATCGCAACTTATTTGAATACTATCTCAGTACAGACTTCTTCTGCATTCATCCAGCATGCTGTTTTTAGACGTAATTGCGTTGTGCCAGTTTACAGCAAAGCTGTGATATTTGCACTTTCGGCCAAACATCCATCTTCTTCAGGCATTTGTTGACCGGGCCGACCTTCCCGGGGTACAGACTATATGCTGAATTTAAAAAAAAAGTAATAATAATAATCCTAACAACTAGTATAATAAACATTCTCCTAGCTGTGGTATGTTACACCTTTTTTTTTTTTTTTTTTTTTTGCATATCCTTTACAGGACATCGCTGTCAACACCAGCATCTTTCAGCTGTATGTTGATTTCTTGGCAAGATTACGCTCAGCAGTTTGCCATTGCTTTCTGAGCGGCCGGCTCACATACCCCGTAAGTTACCGATGCGATTCAAACCACTGCTGATTCTCACCGTCATCACGTTACCAAAGAGAGTATACGAGATTACGGAGAAAAGTCATAACCTCTAAGCCACGAAGCCGGCTTGTTACACCTACTTTAGGTAATTATAATTGGCAAGTTAAAAATTACCATTAGTGAGTCATGTATTATTGATTATTGCACATTTTCCATGCATTTATAATAAATATTGTTTCTGCTGTCATTGTTGTCTAGATTAGCTTCATAAGTGATGTATGCATGAACTAATGTATGAGACTAGAAGATAAGAATGGTAGAATGTCTGACGGGCTTGCATACTCAATACTTAACCCTACTTCTAGTAGTGCTTGACTTAATTATGTGTGTGGATTAGCTTTCCCTATTAACATTGTCCCTCACCATCAGGCAAACCCACTCTGACTTCAGAGGCGCTTGTAATTTACATCCCCAGGTCAACGACGATAAATCAGCATTTTAGTCCAACTGTCTGGTGTAGGGGTTGAACCCTTTACCTCGGCATCAGCACATTGGATGTTTAAGAGCATGCTTTCTTATCCACTTGGCCATGCTGACTTACTCTTAACCCTTTGAAAATAAAGTTTGTTTGTTTGTTCTTTTGTCTACTATTTTCCCCAGATTAGGCTAGTGTCTCTATTCCGCCTCATCTGTTGATATGCCTTATGAATTTCATGTGTCTTTCACTGATGGTTTATATGCTTGATCTACTGATCCTGCAGTTTTCAGTACCTCCACATGCAGTGTGGCAGACCTCATTTAAGCAATTAAAGGTAGACAGCCTCCATTTGGATCTTTTCCTCAGGGTATGCTGGTATGTTGGGAACTGAGCAGGCTGACAAACTGGCTGGACCTGCACCACAGGGTGAGGTACTGGTGCACGATAAGGCAGATGTGGTCAGGGCAGTTTAGGATCATGTGTATAGTGTGGAAAAACAGATACAACATCACTACCTGGAGGGAATGGTGCGGCAGGGAGTGAACTGAGAATCTGGCCAACACTCAGTACTCAGAGGAAAGGCCAGATGAACACAAGATCAGACTGCAACTGATACCATTTGTATTGGCACTCTATGCTGCTTGTTGAAGAAGAGAACTGAGCACATATGTGAATGTCCTAAATGCTGCGATACTGGTTCTTGACTCAACTTAACTCAACTATCTCTGTGTTTGCCCATGATATTCTCAACATTTCTCTAAAAAAAAACAAAAAAACAACAACACAAAAACAGCTAGATGAAGGCAAAGGTTAAATACTTGGATGGCTTAGCCACATGTTTTAATCCAGACATAAACAGAGGTCGGATCCGAGACTTTGGTGATCGTTTAGTTTAGTTTAGTCATTGGATCAACATCACAGCACACAAGTGCTCCCATGTGCCGTGATGTTGATCCATCGACTAAACTAAACTAAACTAAACGATCACCAAAGTCTCGGATCCGGCCTCTGTTTTTGTGATTGTTTGAGGTGATGAACCATAACCGCCCCGCATGACACATGTGACATTCAATGGAAGAAGTGACACAGATATGATGACAAGAATGATCATATCCAAACTCTTTTGTTTTTATCATTCATGTAAGTCCTTGCAAGAGTGAGTTATCTTTGCTTGGTATCTGGTCATGTTCTTCATCATCATGTACCATGCTGATAAGCGTGGGCGGTCATGTTTTGCCATCTTACACGATCACCAGCATTGTGGATCAGCTCTGTGTTCCTGTCTTGACAATGCCACATGACCAAGCCATCCAGGTATTTACTTCTCCAAATTCCCCTTTTTCTTTTCCCCTCAATCTTGCCAGTTGTCATCAAGTTCTTTAGTTTATTTCCTCTCATAACATGACCATTTTACTGTCTATGTCTGATTTCTCTATTACATAATACCAGTTGAGAATCAGTCACTTCTTGCTATGGTGGCTCAAGTGCCATATCCACTTCAAAGCTTCAGTCATCACAGCCACTCCATCTTCATACTTGATGAGATGGACATTGTCCTCAGCAGTGACATCATAGCATCAATTGAAAATACCAGAGAACTGGAGTTTTAGAGGAAGATGATTACCCACACCAGTTGATAAAACACTTGACGATGATAGCACTTTGAATTTTTTATTATATTTTAATCTACCTCAGTTTTATTTGTCTGCCATCTTGTATTTTACATTTCAGTTGCCTCCCTTCTTGTTGGATCTGCTGGAGAAAGCTCAGGTAATTGCCCTTGAATCAAAGTGGCAGTTAAAGTTCAATTGCTTGTGGTTGTGTTCTTGGGGTGAGGAATGGGGTGTGCTTACATGTGGCTTACAGTTACAATGTCTGCCACTAACTCCAGTAAACCAGTTATGATTCTTGGTGTGGACGTGTAAAACAAAAAATATCCCTTAGGCTGGTTTATTTTTTGTTTTTCTTTCAAAGAGGGGCACTACACCTATTTATGCATCTAAAAGGTCACCGTGTCTGCCTTTGACATGCTTTTGTTAAAGGTATTGCTTTCTCTAGACAGATTTCATTTTCATTTCTTTTAAAGAAATTAAGAGACAAATATCTATTGCTCTTCTAAAACTAAAACAACTGAATAAATTGTGGCGTGGAACAGATAGACCTACCAAAATTATATTTTTAAGAGCATGCATCTTTCCCATTGCAACATATGTCTGTAAGACCTGGACACTTACTAAACAGGCTGAACTGTCCATAAATGAATTTGAATATAAACGTTATAGACAATTTCTAAGAATATCTTTGATACGCCGGTCTCTCTGGCCGAGGGGTTACAACACTTTCTCCGTAATCCCGTTTATCACGCAGAGTCTCGTAGCAGGGCGAGAGCTGGGAGCGGTTCGACCCCTGCTGGTGACTTGCGGGATAACTGAGCCGGCCGTTCAGAAAGCAGTGGCAAACTACTGAGCGTAATCTTGCCAAGAAATCAACATACAGCTGAAAGATGCTGATGTTGACAGCGATGTCCTGTAAAGGATATGCAAAACATTTATCTTTGATACAGAAAAGGAACAAATGCATCCATACGACAAGATCTGAATATTGAAGAAGGTTGGCTACTAAAGACGATAAAACAAAGAAAATTTAAGCTAATTTGGCCACTTGAAGCATCATAAAAGTTTGGAGAGAACAATAATGGAGGGGTATATGACCAGGAAGAGAAGGAGAGGAAGGCCAAAGAGAAGATTGGTGCAGGATGTGGCAGATGATCTCTAGATAGGTGTATCGGACGTGGGGCATCTTGCTTTTGACCAAAAAGTTTTCCAGAAAGTTGTTATGGATGCGAGGTTCTGCAAAGGACATGTTACTGAATGAATGAATGAATGAATGAATGAATGAATGAATGAATGAAGGAATGAACGAACGAACGAATGAATGAATGAATGAATGAATGAGACAGATTTCATCCAAGGCAATAGGCTGGATTTTTCCATGGAATGGTTATCTTTCCTAACAATCCTGCCTGGGCAGAATCCTCATGGCTTGCTCTTAGGATGTCCAACTGCTGTGAGATTTTTAACACACACAGCTTGTTTGTGGAGCCTCCTGTTTTTTTCCCCCTTATCTGAGAAGGCTAGGTATCTTATCTCACTACCCAAGAGATTCGGGGATGGAAAAATGCCCATCCCTGTGCTGATAATGCAGGTGGTGGATGAAGTTGAAGAGCAGCCGATAGATAATTGTAGGTTAAGGTCTCCAATTTCATGACGGTAGGCAGAGGATCTCTTTTTATGGGAGACAATGGCTGTGGTCATCGACCAATATGGTCATTGCTAAGAAAGAAGGCAGTGGCAAACTACCTTCTCAACATTTGCCTAGATAATCATGTGTCAACAATTAAGGCTTTCGCTAAAGTAAGACATGTCAACATAATAAAGATTCTTGCAGATGTACAAATTTATGGGAAAGACTTTAGACATGTAAAATACATATATTGGAAATAACATGCTGTCTAACAGACAAATGAATCAAAATGTTAACATTTATGTTTCTGTGTCCAACAGACAAATGATACACAATGTTAACATGGACTTTCTGTGTCCAACAGACAAATGATACACAATGTTAACATGTATGTTTTCTGTGTAAAACAGACAAATGATACACAATGTTAACATGACTTTCTGTGTCCAACAGACAAATGATACACATTGTTAACATGTATGTTTCTGTGTAAAACAGACAAATGATACACAATGTTAACATGACTTTCTGTGTCCAACAGACAAATATTACACACTGTTAACATGACTTTCTGTGTCCAACAGACAAATGATACACAATGTTAACATGGCTTTCTATTTCCAACAGACAAATGATACACACTGTTAACATGACTTTCTGTGTCCAACAGACAAATGATACACACTGTTAACATGACTTTCTGTGTCCAACAGACAAATGATACACACTGTTAACATGACTTTCTGTGTCCAAACAGACACATGATACACAATGTTAACATGACTGTTTCTGTGTCCAACAGATGAATGTGTTCTACAGTGGCTGTGTTGTAGTTGAGATCCGAGATTACCGTCGGTCGGCAACAGGGTCACACGATACTCAGTATGTTTTATTACGACCCTCCCCACAGGTAAAGAAAACACAAAACATGCAACAAACTTTTAAAAAAAATTAAAAATGAGACATTTGTTGCATAGGGAAGATGTATTAGATTAATTATAATTAATTAGAAAAGAGGTGCATTCGTGGATTAATTGTAATTAATTAGGAAAGAGGTGTGTGGCATAGAGAAGATGTATTAGTAGATTAATTATAATTAATTAGAAAAGAGGTGCATTCGTGGATTAATTGTAATTAATTAGGAAAGAGGTGTGTGGCATAGAGAAGATGTATTAGTAGATTAATTATAATTAATTAGGAAAGAGGTGCATTCATGAATTAATTGTAATTAATTAGAAAAGAGACACATGTGGCAGATGTATTAGATTAATTAGAATTCATTAGAAAAGAGATGTGTGGCATAGGGAAGATGTATTAGTAGATTATTTAGAATTAAGTAAGAAAGAGAAACATGTGGCTTAGGGGAGATACATGATTAATTAGAATTAAGTAAAAAAAGAGACACATGGGGCATAGAGAAGATGTATAAGCAGTGTACATAATTTCTATTCATGTCAAGTCGCTGCTCCGGGATGTTACAGCCATGAGCTGTGATGGCCACACCTGGTCACAGGATGACCTATTTCACTTGGAGAGCGAGTTGATCCTGGCCACAGAAGAGCCCCTTTGTTTGGACCCTTCCCCTGCTGTCATGTTCATTGAGAATGCCATCCAGTATGAGGAGAAATACTTGAATGATCCGGCATTGAAGAGGTGAGTTCATGTGATTGTTGTTGTTTCACTTAATGCGATGTTATGTTTTCCCCAGAACATGCTGGTGTGGTGGAAAATGAGCAGATGGACAGATTGGCTTGGTTTGCACCCCTTGGTCCGGGTGTTGCTACGTGATAAGGCAGATGTGGTCGGGGCCCTTTGAAATTGTGTGTATATTTCAGAACAGGTAGATCATCTCGGTTTGGAGAGAATGGTGCTGCAGGGAGTGACCAGAGGATCTGGCCGGCACTCAAAACTCAGAGGAAAGGTCAGATGAACATATAATCAGACTGCTACTGGTACCAAAAGTATTGGGAATCTTCGCTGGCTGTTGCATAGGACTATGGAGCATGTGATGTTGGTTCTTGACTCAACTCAACTTATTGCGAAAGGGTGTCACAATGTCACTCTGTAAAGCATAAATGTCAGCAGTCACAGATAACCATAATACAGGAATGTAAACACATATACACACACACCCCTCAAGCAGAAATGTAAACACACTGTCGACCTCTGTTGCAGATCCGTAAAACGTTACACACAGATAGCCTTAAACAGGAAACGCAAATTGGCGCAGGCTCCAGCTCCAAAAGGCATGCATCTGTTTGACTTCCTGTCAAAGAAGAAGGACAAGCCAAAGGTGCCTGCATCTACAGGTCTTAGCAAAGCACGGCTGGTATGTGGCTGTATTTAATTGTGTCTAAAGTTAAGTTGTGAGTTAACATTTTGAGTGATCAAGTGTTACATGTACTTGTCATTATTTTATGGCACAAAAACAAGGTAAATGATGGTTCCATCATCCAGCTAGTGAGTTAAATACATGGAGTGACACTAAGCTGTGGATTTCATGTGGAATGCTTTTATATCTGTCTGCAGTTTGCATTGTGAAGTGTATGCTCAGAAACATGGCAGACTGCTGGTTACTGAACTAGCTTGTTATGCCTTATGCAGTAATATGTGCAACTGCTGGTTTTCTAGTGACTACCACTTTCATTGATGATGAACTGTAATTTTAGTGGTGGATTGTTGGCATTCTGACAGTGGCCTTACGCATGTATGCCTGTGCTCGCTGTTGGTTTGTTGGGACTGCTGTCTGTTCCACTTTTCATATGGGACAGTGAGGGACATTGTATGTGATATTCCCTGGCACAGGAATTGATCCTTTGCCGTGAAGCTGGAACCATGACTAATGACTAACAAGGCAAATGAACAAACAATATGAGGGTAAAATTGAAGCTTTTGAAATGTGCTTAGAGAAATGATACTGGATGGACTGAAATGGTGGCATGGAGGAATATCATCAGCAGAGTTGATCCAGAACACCAAGGACCGAGATCTGTGGTCAGACATGAATGTCTACACCAGTTGGCCGGGCACATGATGATGATCTATATACTAACTACAAGAAAGTATGAAAGTTGACAAGGTCAACTTCATTGCAGAGAGTTTTACTCCATCTGGCTTGGTCTATTTCCGCAGAATGACAAGCCGCCTGCAGAAAATAGCATTGCACAAAGCCTCTGGAAAAATTGCGCTCATAGCCTGAATGACACAGTTCAAATGTATATACTGTAGGATAGTAGAGAAAAGGCTGGAAAAAAAACAACCCATAATCATCATATCATTACGAGTGTAGGTAAAAAAGTTACACACCACAATTACTATCTCTTCAACTGTTAATAACATACACATGAAATTTATTCACAATGTTCATGCAAATGTGCAGCAAACATTTCTACTTCTCAGCATAACTTTCTGACCTACCCTCGTATATTGTTATTATTGTATGGTTACTTTCATACAAAAGTTAATGTCAATATTGTTTCAGGTTATTGACAACTTCAAGGTGAAAACACAGCCACAACTAACCATAACCCGACTCCATTGATGTGAGTTTTTGCATTGGTTCGTGTATAATACTTGTGATGCTTCAGTAAGATCTTTTGTTTCGTCATCGACTTGGGGTTAAGCTTGTGTAGCTATTATGATCATGGGCTTGATTGAGTTATCAGCTTTGAATTGAACAGAATGACTTCGATGTACAAATATATTTATGTACCTCAGAAGTCGGAATGGGTTCGCCTGATGGAGCGGGACACTGGTTATAGGGAAAGCTAACCCACATGGAAAAATCAATCCATCATGGCTAGGCTCAAGTTCATAGCAAGTGAATGAAAAAAAAAAAAAAACAGAAGCTGTCATGCACAAATGAAATCAGTTAACAGAACAGCTACAATGTACAAATAAAATAAATTAATAGAACAACTTTAATTAAGAAATCAATTAAAAGAAACAGCTACCATACAGAAATCTGTGAACAGAACAGGTTCAGTGCTCAAATAGTGAACCCGGGAAGGTTAACCCGGTCAACAAATGCCTGCAGAAGTCGGATGTGTCGGCCTAACGGTGCAAGAACGCAGCTCTGCTGTAAACAGGCACAACGCAATCACATCCGGAAAAAAAAACTCCGGATGAACGAAGAAGAAGAAGAAATAGTGAACAGAACAGTTTTGATTTGAACAAAACAGCTTTGATGCACAAATAAATTAATTAACAGAACAGCTTGGGTATACGCATACATTAATTAGCATAACAGCTTGGATTTACACATAAATTAATCAACAGAACAGCTTGGATGTATACATACTTTATTTAATTAGCATAACAGCTTGGATGTACACGTAAATTAATTAACAGAACAGCTTGGTTGTGCAAATAAAATTAATTAGTAGATCGAACCCACAACCTTCGGAGCCCGAGTTAAACGGCTTGACCACTTCGCCACGAAGACTCCCTTTCATTTCTTTATTTCTCCTTTTCAAGCTCGTCTTCTTCTGGCTCGTCTTAATCTTGACAATCTACTGACTTGTAGAACACAACTCGACATGTATTTGATAACACAACACAGGCTCAGTTTTATATACTCTATTGTGCCTATGGAATCCTATATAATTCACATTGTCATCTGTGCAAACACATTTAAATACCTCTTATACAATTATTATAAAATAGCTACAATTACTGACAGCACGATTTATGGCTGCTGCCATCCTCCAAACGTGACCAGGTCCACTCTTAACCACGGTTCAATGCAGAGTGTCCTTCATGGAGACACTTTGTTTTTTCACAGAGTGACTTCCGGCGCTTTTCACGCTCTGTGACCAACACTCATAGGCGCGTCACTTTTCACGGTCTATTGTACAAACTAGACTTTCACTCTGAACAATGCCATGACCCATAGTACTGCTAAATTGGGTCATGGCACATACCTTCACCTTTTTGTATAGGTTAAAGTTAGTTGCATATCTTTTACAGGACGTAGCAGTTAACTCCAGCATTTTTTTGGCTGATTGTGATTTCTGAGCAAGGTTACGTTCAGTAATTTGCCAGTTTATTTCTTCTTATTACGTGTCCAAAAAATTCTGACTGTTTACGTCTAATTTCTCTAATCAGTTTACGATATTTATTTGCTTCTAAGCAAAGAATAGCCACACTGTAGTCTACCAAGCATGTCATAAAAAGCAACTAAGGAAGGTTGGCATTTGACTGGCTACCTCATCTAGTAGAAAATGTTAGTGGCAAAGTCCAGCCAATCATGAACAAGTTTGCAAAGTTCTTGGTGTGAGTTGGTTGTAAGCCTGTGCTCCCTTTGGGGGATGAAAGACAACAGAAGAAACAAGAACACAGTAGTCAGCCTCCCTTGAGCATGATTGAATGGGGATCAGTCTTCTATTAGTCATTTCACTATCCAAATAAAGATAATGTGTAACGCATACAAATATAATAATTATGAAATTTTCATATGCTCTCTATAGTACATAAAGTGATATTAAGACAGACAGAATGACAGACAGGCCGCTTAAGATGAATACAAATGGGAGGCAGCTGGCCAAATGGATAAGAATGCTCACTCTTAAACTTTCGGTGTGCTGATTGCCGAGGTATCGGGTTCATCCCCTACACGCGTCAGTTGGACCAAAATGTTGACCTCTTGTCCTTGTCCTTGGGGATGTAAATTACAACTATCTCAGAAGTCAGAATAGGTTCACCTGATGGCGAGGGACACTGGTAATATTGAAAGTTAATCCACGTGTAAAATTCGGTCCAGTGCACTAGAAGTAGCAGTTGTTGTATGGCCTATGTTTGAATTCAAAGCGATTGAATGAAAAGAAGAAGAAGAAGAAGAAGAAGAAGAAGAAGAAGAAGAAGAAGAAGAAGAAGAATACCAATGTTTTTGTGTTTTTAATAGATTTTGTTTTCATTTCTCAGGTAAAGAAGTTCACCAAACTACCTGAAGTTCCACCATCAGATGGAATGGTAAGCACCATGTCTGTTTGATTGTGTCTGCTGGTCTTACGTCAATCATAGCACTTAACTCTTAACCAGTAATTATTTTCATTACAGTTATACCCCTTGATAGAGAAAAAATACACTGGAAATGTTTTCTTCCTCTCATACATGTCTGTTCTTCTTTTAGTTCTGAATCTTTCTACTAGCCTTCTCCTATTATCTCTCAGTTGAGCATAGACCCACAAGTCTCAGAGCCATCTGCCTCACACTCTGAAGATTTTGGATTCACTTTCAGACTGTTCCATTAAGACCATGAGTGGAATTCTTTTAGGAGATCCCTGGTGGTCATTGCTGGAGGCAGCTTGCCATTCTGTGAAGAGAGACCAAGCTAGATGGGGGTAAAACCTGGTACAGTGAAGTTGGTCCTCATTAATCTCATGCAGTGCTCTCCTATCTTTTGTTATAGCCTGTAGCTCCTGTTTATGAAGAATATAGAGAAGCATATACAAACCATTGACATGGTAACTTGTGATTGCCAGATCTTTGTTGAGGAGCACACAATCGAAAGAGACCCCATGCTAGAACGCCACATGCTGGCCAAGATCACCATCTATCAGCCACAACTGGGAGACCACTACTTCGGGGAGTTCTACCTGGACCATGACTACACGCAGGGGAGAACTGGAGAGGAGGGTCGCAGATGCAGGTAGCATATATGTTTGTCAGGTGTTTATAGATGTTTGGATCTCATGAGAGGTCCACAGGGCTTAATGACCAATTGGTCATCAAATTTGACTTCTCATTCAGAAAGCAATGGCAAATTGCTGGAGTTGGAGTTGATTGCTATGTCCTGCAAAGGACACGCACAATTTATCAAGTTATGGATCTCAAGAGGATGTCATGTTATAAATATTTCAACTGTTGGATGCTTGTTTGAGTTGGGGACTTCTGCTGTAATTTATGCTGAGAATTCCCGCCTTAATCTGACTCGTCTTCTGATCACAGTGACAATTATGACCCATTCTGAGGAAGAATTACAAAGCCTACTATCTGCATTCTTCAATGATTGTTATAAATTTGTTTTAACAGTTAGTTAAAAGAAAACATATTATGATGCTAGGCACAAAAGGGGTACCATAATTTTTTTTGGTCGACACGGAGCAGGAGGTCAACAATAAATTATCCCTAAATCAGGAAATCAACATCAGGATTGGTAAGGCAGCAACAGGATTGGTAAGGTTAACAAAGCGAGTCTGGGAGAACAGGAAGCTTTCTGCCAAGCAAAAATCCTGGTCTGTCAAGCCTGTGTCCTTTATACTCTTCTTTATGGCAGTGAAGCCTGGTCAACTTATTCACACCAAGAGAAACGTTTGAACAGTTATATATGTGATGTGTGAGAATAATATTTGGTATTAAGTGGCAAGACAACATCACAGATACCAAAGTATTGGAAAGATCAGGTGGTGTGACAATTTGCTCCATGTACAGTCATCGTAGAGTTAAATGGATAGGACACAGTAAGAGGATGGATGATGGTAAAATACTTAAAGACATCTTCTTTGGTGAATTACAGATGGGTAAAAGATCTCAGGGTGGGCCTCTAATATGGTACAAAGATGTGTGTAAATGGAACATGATTGATACAGGTATTGATATTGCACCTTGGGAGCAAGTTGTCGCTGATTGCGTTACATGGAGGGAAAAGATAAGAAATGAAATAAAGATGGAGAAAATGATTGCAGATAAGTCAAACACTGAGGGTGTAGCGCATGATGTTGGAAATGACCATGTGTTCACATGCATTCGTTGTGGATGAATGATGGGGATGATGGTGGAAATGACCATGTATTCTCATGCATCCATTGTGGACGAACATTTACAGCACAAATTAATCTGATCAGTCACATTTGCTGCCGCCATGGCTGTAGTTCGGTCAAGACAGCAAGGAGCCAGTATATTTTATAGATGTTAGGGTAACTTAATGTTCAAAATTGTTTTCTTTGCGTGAAGATATGAATGTAAACGATGCTTGGTCGATTGTGAGTCCTTTGGTAGACTGAGTTTTAACTCTTTTATCCAGTGCTTTGCCATTCAGATCATCTGTTTCCTTTTCAGGAAAGGAAAGGGAAATTGGGAGGTCAGCATGGCTGAATGGATAAGAACACACATTCTTAAACATCCGGTGTGCTGATGCTGAGGTAAGGGGTTCAACCCCTACACCGGACAGTTGGACTAAAAGGTTGACTTCTCGTCCTTGACTCGGGGACGTAAATTACAAGTACCTCTGAAATTGGAGTAGGTCGCCTGATGGCAGGGGCCATTGGAAATAAGGAAGGCTAATCCCCACGCAAAATTCAGTCCAGCACTACTAGAAGTAGTGTGTATGGACTACTCTTGAGTTCAAAGCGAGCAAGCGCAAAGAAAAAATGAAATGAAATAAATTGGTTGTTCAAGAAATAAATGACATCTGTAAGTTGATTAGAGAAATTCAACATTGACAGTCTAGATGTATTGGCCATATTAGGAGGAGAAATATTGGACTGAGGTTGGTGCAGGACATGTGTCTCCTGACCTGGTACCAAAGTTCCATATCTATGGGTGCTGTGTTACAGAGTGCTTCTTCCCCTCTCCAAGCTTGAAAATTGTGGGGGTGTGCAAGACCAGTACTGGAACTTCACATCTGTGGAGAGACATTTCTTCTTCTTCTTCTGCGTTCGTCCGGAATTTTGTTTTAGACGTAATTGCGTTGTGCCTGTTTACAGCAGAGCTGCAATATTTGCACCTTTTGGCCGACGCATCCGACTTTGTAGGTCGGTAACCTTCCCGGGAGAGGCATTTCAGGATGTAGCCAGTTCATGACTCAACACAGCACATGCAGACTGAGTGGGATGAAGCCTAGGCTAGTGTTTCCTACACAGTTTTAGATACTTTATTGTCATTGGATAGTATGCAAAGCTGAGAAACATCTAACAGCTCTGGAAATGTAGTTTCTGGGGAAAGTGCAAAGATTATCGTGGATGGATAAATAATCGAGTGAATTGTTCTTCAAGAAACACATGAAAACCATAAATTGATTAGAGAAATTAGACGTAGACAGTCAAGATTTTTGGGCACATTAGGAGGAGAAATTAGAGACAAAATTATGGGAAAAGAGCAAGGGGAAGTTAAAAGTTAGTTCCATATCCTTTACAGGACGTAGCAGTCAATCCCAGCATTTATTGGCTGTTCGTGATTTCTGGGAAAGTTAACGTTCAGTAGTTTGCCATTGCTTTCTGAATGACCGGCACCCATACCATTTCATAAAAAAACCAATGTAAGGCGGTCTGCTGCCAAACTGCCCACAGCTGTGTTTCGAACACAGGTCTGCGGGATTACGAACTGCATCTGTAACTCTTTCGCCAAGGAGCCGGCAAGGGGAAAGCAAAGAGATAAATACTGGATGGCTTGGCCATATGGCACAATCATGACACGGCTGGATCTAAGACTCTGGGTATCATGTGAGATGGCAAACCATCACCACCCATGCTGATCAACATGGTACACAGATGATGATGGTTGTCAATAGAATCCAGTCGAATGCCCAATGAGAATACGAATGAAAAATTAGTAAAGTGAATTACTGTCAATGGATAATTAATATTAAAAAAAAACATAATGTGTAATTGCACAATTTAAATATTTGGTATGTTTTTCTTTCTGTTTGTTGCTTTCAGATTTGTTATTGGATCAAGACAGTGTGTAGATAGGTAAGATTCAACCAGTTTTGCCAATTTAATTAATTAATAGTAGGCTTGTTAGTGTAATCCAAAGGGGTTGTGGTAATAATGTCATCAATGCTGTTTGGTGAACATTTAACACCAAGTGTTCGTCGCCCGTTAAAGTGAGGAAGAGACTGGTCACCTATTCCTTCATGCATTCAGGTGCCTTAAAAATATGATAGCAATAGCAGGATCTGTTTGTGTTCTTAAATATTTACAGCAGTTCTAGGATTTGTTTGTGTTCTTAGATATTTACAGCAGTTCTAGGATTTGTTTAGTTCTTAGATAGTTACAGCAGTTCTAGAATTTGTTTGTGTTCTTAGATATTTACAGCAGTTCAAGGATTTGTTTAGTTCTTAGATAGTTACAGCAGTTCTAGAATTTGTTTGTGTTCTTAGATATTTACAGCAGTTCAAGGATTTGTTTATGTTTTTAGATACTTACAGCAGTTCAAGGATTTGTTCACGGAAGAGGGAAAGCTGCAAGTGAAGATTGCAGTTCTCAAGGCAAATGATCCTGCACCAACAATAACCTATACTCAGGTAACTGTTGCTTTAAAGCATTTGTTTTGAATTATTCTCTATTATATAACCTTTTCTTCTTAATGCTCACACCATTAGTAATCATGTATGTCAACAGCCTTCTGTCTCATGTGCTGCCAGTCATTTCTGATATTGATGTTCTATATGCCATGAAGTAAACTGTCCAGCATCTTCTCTTTTGGTCTCCTCCTGTCTCTCCTCCCCTCCAATTTTTCTGTTGTTACAGCATACTCCAGCTTTTCCCAGCATGCCCAAAGAGTGTGGTCTGTTTCCGCCTGATTCAAGCTACTAGTTCTCAGTTGTGAGTTAACTTCTTTCAAGATATCTTCATTATTCTTTCTGGCATAAGTCTTCATGTCTCTCCTCAGATCTTGATCCCTGGTGTTGTGAGTAAATTTTCTTGATGTCATTCCTCCATGCCATCGTCTTAGACCATCTTGCATTGTTTCTCTTGTTCTTCATCTCTTCTAGACGGGCCTGCCCAATTCTTAACCCTTTGAAAATAAAGTTGGTTGGTTCGTTGGTTCGTTCGTTCTCTTCTATTGCTGATATTTCCAGTTATCATGACCATAGAATGCTGTTTGTCTCTGTTTTGTAGCTGTGTATAATGTCTTACTTTCTTTAGCCACTCCAGGCAATCGTTGTTAGTTACTGTGGCTGTACAATCTATTTGCAACATTTCTGCTGTTTCTCTTTCTTATAATTGGTATAATCTTCTACTTTCAAAGCCTCTTCCAGGCAGATGTTGTTAGTTACTTTGGCTGTACAATGTATTTGCAACATTTATGCTGTTTCTCTTTCTTATAATTGGTATAATCTTCTACTTTCAAAGCCTCTTCCAGGCAGATGTTGTTAGTTACTGTGGGTGTACAATGTATTTGCAACATTTATGCTGTTTCTCTTTCTTATAATTGGTATAATCTTCTACTTTCAAAGCCTCTTCCAGGCAGATGTTGTTAGTTACTGTGGCTGTACAATGTATTTGCAACATTTAT
This sequence comes from Cepaea nemoralis, assembly GCA_014155875.1. Classification (NCBI taxonomy): domain Eukaryota; kingdom Metazoa; phylum Mollusca; class Gastropoda; order Stylommatophora; family Helicidae; genus Cepaea; species Cepaea nemoralis. Next base: position 28,488 of record JACEFZ010013478.1, read on the forward strand.
GCTGTTTGTCTCTTTCTTATAGTTGTGTGTAATCTTTGTTAGTTACCCAGGCTGTACAAGGTATTTGCAAAATTTATCTCAGAAACCACAACTTCTCTTCCTCCAAGATCTTCCTAGTTTGTTCACATTCCAGTATTCCCTGCCATTCAGCAGAACAAGTTCAATATAAAATGTCAGTACTCTATTTCTGTTATTCAATGAAAGAGTTATTAGTACATAAGAGACTTCATTTTCAGAATGCCACTTTCACTTGGCCTAGTTTGCTCTAGGTCTCTGTCACACATCTTCCATCAGATGCAACAATTGTCTCCAAATATTTCAGTTTATTATCTTGATTAAACATTTTCTCTTTATTTAATATCACATATTGGTGCTATCTTTTTCATTTCATATAACCATTTTTTCTGTTTCTTGATATTAATTCAAAGTCCCTTTTTCACCCTCTATGTTACTGCAGTGTCCACAGTTGTAGCAAATGTGACTGTTTAAATAGAGATTTATCCAGTACACTTATTCTTCTTCTGAATACACCATCAGACGTCGGTAGGAATAAATCCAAAGAAAACAGCAGTCAACTTGAGCTTGTTGGCATCTCCAACATCTCTTGTTTGCCTTGAAATGGAGCGGGTGTAGGCCAAAATAGTTTTTTCTGTTCTGCATATATTGGCCACTACTGCAATAAATGTTAGCTGTAATTTTGCCAGTCCCACAGTTACATTCATCAATATCACATATCTTTAGTTGGTTAAACATGTGATATTTCAGCCTGTTGTGTTTTGTGCAAAGTCTGAAGATTATTCCTAGTTTGTTCACATATTTCTGGTGGCCTGAATGCTCTAATTCCCACTTGGTGCTATAAATATTTCTTACATTACACATCATACTGGACATCACAGAGCAGTAATTATAATTCATTTCTGCCTATTAGGTTGTGACTACAGCAGCCCAAACACCTACCGCGATCACAATCAACAATGCCCAGGCTTTGATGAAACAGGTAGCCTCCAACCAACAGCAGATGAAGGCAGCAGAAATGGGAACTGTAGCCAACTTGGCTGCCAAGAGGAATATTCCAATTCAACTGTCTCTATCAATTAATCCTGCAATGTGCTTGTCCAGCTCTCAAGGTATATATATATATGTATATATATATATATGTGCATTTAAAAAAAAATATTTTGGCCATTAATCACTTTCATTGCACATGGACAACTCTATAAGTGGTTCAGGTACCTCCACAGATGTCATAAGAAGAATCTCAGCACAGCGCACAAGCCTGGCGGGGACCTAAATGTGTGAATACTGTTTTAATTCCTTACACATATTATTTTTGTGGGTGGGTGTTCTAATGTTGAAATTTTTCCGGGAAGTGCCTGTATGGTGGGTTGTGTTACATTTCTCTGCATCCTGTGATAACACAGCATCTACACAATCTGCCCACTCTTCTCATCTCTCTGAACAATGTAATTGACTTATGATCAATATAAAGTACAGAGCCGGCTCCCTGGCGATGGGGTTATGGACGCAGTTAGTAATTCCGCATACCCACTTTCGAAAAACAGCTGTGGGTGATTTGGCAGCAGATCGCCTTGCATTGTTTTGTTTTTTTTACAAAATGGTATGGTGCCGGTCATTCAGAAAGCAATGACAAACTACTGAACGTAAACTTGCCAAAGATCACAACAGCAAAAAAAAAAAATGCTGGTGTTGACTGTGACGTCCTGTAAAGGATATGCAACTTTAACTAACTTTAAAGACATGTACAGAATATCACTCTCATCACAGCCTGCAGAGAAGGCACTAGATCCTTCACTACCAACAGTGTTAAATAAAAAAAACTATGGCGTGACTCAAATTGAATAATCCACTTATTGTGTCATGTTTATGTGTGCTGTATTTTGTTTAAAGTGGATGTGCTGGTGGAATAATTAGACAGTGGCACTGGTGGAATAAATAGTTGGCTGGTGGAGTATTTAGAAAATTGCGCTGATAGCGCCATAAGTGTGGTTAGACAAGGTGTTGACGCTTGAGCTCATCGTCCACTCAGGGAAGGAAAGATTGGTAACCTATTCCTCCATACACTCAGGCAAAATGTGATGGCCCTGTCACTTCACAGGCCTGTAACTGGCTCCTGCTTTGGGATTGTTTGTTTGTTTGTTTTGAGTGTGTTTTGTTGGTGGCTGATGTGACATATATGAATGTCATCAAAATGGTGTTTCATTCTGGCTGATTAGGTCTGTTTCTATACATATAGTAATATTTCATTATGACCATCTTAGAGGGGTCAAGACATTTTAGCAAAACATCTTGAACTATTTCGTTAATACTTGACTTTTCTTGAAACTAGTGGTTCAATACTTGACCTTATTCGGAACCCAGTGGGTTAATACTTGATCTTTTTCTCAAACTCCCAGAATTGTTGGTAATACTTGAACCTTTCTTGAAACTAGTGGTTAATACTTGACCTTATTCTGAAACCCAGTGGTTAATACTTGACCCTTAACACATTCTGAGACCCAAGTTGTATAATAAGCTTGAACTTTTCCTCAAACCCATTGGTTAATACTTGACCTGTTCTTTATACTGGCTGGTTGGGGAATTCTCTGAAAGACTGAGTTTTAACTCTTTAAGTGGAGGTCAGCATGGCTGAATGGATAAGAAAGCTCATTCTTAAACATCCGGTGTGCTGATGCAGAGGTAGTGGGTTCATCTCATACATCGGTCAGTTGGACTTAAATGTTGACATCTCGTCCTTGACTTGGGGACATAAATTACAAGTACCTCTGAATTTGGAGAGGGTCTGCCTCATGGCGAGGAACATTGGTAATAAGGGAAAGCTAATCCATACACACAAAAATCAGTCCATTGCCATATTGGCACATTCTCTATGGCACTATTGGCTTTGGTTACCACATTCAAACAGTTAAACTCTTTATCCACCACAAGTTCCTGGCTATCCAAATCACCAATTACCACTGTCTCTTCTCAGCAGGAATCCTAGCTCAGGCCAACGCTGTTGGGATTCCTTCATCCTTGTCAGCTCAGTTCATTGCCTCCACGGTCCCATCCAACTCCATCATGGCCGCCCAGAGGATAAAGACACCTGCTCTGGTGTCAACTCAGCATAGGTATGTTGATTGGCATTCATGGAAGTGGAAGGATGGTTCTGTGTTTCTTTGTTTCTTTGTTTTTGTCTGCCTGCCTGCCTGCCTGCCTGCCTGCCTGCCTGCCTGCCTGCCTTTCTTTCTTTCTTTCTTTCTTTCTTTCTTTCTTTCTTTCTTTCTTTCTTTCTTTCTTTCTTTCTTTCTTTCTTTCTTTCTTTCTGGAGACCACTGCAATACACATTGCATTCATTATGAACTCAAGGAGTATGCTTAGTAAGGTGGAGAAAGGAATATTTTATGTGGAATGGCTATCCTCGCTTCAGAGGTCACAGATTGTGAGAATGGTATGGATATTTTGCCCTGGCCATGCAGGGGTGCGGGGGGAATGAACAGGCTGATAGGCTGGCAGGAAATGCGCCTCTTGGTGGTAGATTACCTATGGACAAGGGAGAGGTGGTCATACGTCTGTGGGACCAGGTGGAGAAGGCGGGGGGAATAGATTGAGAACTCGTATATGGAAAGAATGAGAATGCAGGGGATCGGCAGGGGTTCTGGAAGATTCTCAAAACTCAGAGGGAAGACCAGGAGAACTTTCAATCAGACTGCGGTGGGAATGATTAGTAGTATGACTCTTCACTGGCTGTTGAATGAGGAGACGGAGCGCATATGTCCTGTGTGCAATGATCTCAATTCTCAGCTCAACTCAACTCACCTCCCATCCCATGTATATCAGGAAAAGAAAGATAAGGACAAGTAAGGACTGCAGTAGGACATGGCAGTATGAGGTAAAAACAGTGAGGTATGTGTGACTCCTGCGAAAAAAGAGAGATATATCAAACACAATAAAAGTGTACATACCTTACAGTACAGCAAACTCATATCTGGTCTACAGAAATCACAATGGGGAAAATAATAATAATAAAACTAAATTAATGTTAAGTAGCAATAAGCTCAACCACAACACAGCGAATCTGACATTTCCCGTTTAGTGATTTTCTTCAGGGACAACACAAACATATATAAATAAAATACAATGAGATAATAAAGGTAAAACTCAAAGTGTAAACAATAAGTGTTGGTATCGAACATTTATGGCTGAAAATTGGCAATGACCTATTATTGTGCTGTTTTTATGTATGGTTAAATCCAGAACAAAAAAATAAATTTCGTTCTTTTTTCCCCCTCAAAGAAATCACTTGTTCTGTTGAAATAATGTTGTGTAAAATTCACTTGAAATGAACATGCTCTTTCAGGCCCAGTTCTTCGCCCCTGGCCAGCCCAGCAGGAACACCAAAAGTATCAACACGTAAGTAGCTTTCAATTTGTAAGTTGTCTAGTGCGTCTTCTAATCTCTACTTCCTTCTTTTCATTTCTATGAGCATCAAATAATACATGTGTGTTGTGTGTTCATTGTTTATTTATAAAAGTCGACAGGGTCGACTTCATTGCACTGGGTTAGTTAGTTAGTTAGTCGCAGTTCCAACTTCACAGCAACGGGTCATCCCCATTATGCTCCGTTCCTGTGCCAGTGAATATCACACAAAATGCTCCCCACTGCCCAATGTGAAAAGTGAAAAAGACAGGAGTCTCGACAAACAACAGCTCGCACAGATATACTGTGCATAATGCCGCCGCCAGAATGTCAACACAATAGTCCCCCACAAAACACCCAGTTCATTTCTGATGGAATCGGCAGTCATTTTCCCATCTGGATGTTTCCTAGATGTTCACCCACAGTCCACGAAATACAGTTCATCGTCAATGGTAGTGGCAGTCAACCAGAAGCCCAGCAGCCACGCATTTCTGCATAAGGCAAAAACCAGTCAACTCTGGGACATAGCCATCTGCCATCACTCCGAACATGCAGTCACGTTCCAAAAAACCTCGGGCAGATTCAAAAGCATTTCACACGAAGCTCACAGCTCACAGTGTCGTGCCATGCACTCACTCAGTAGCAGGGCGACGGAACCATCAAGCCTCCTTAGTTGCCTCTTACGACATGCATGGTAGGCTGCAGTGTTGCTATTCTTTGCTTCCCTTATGGGCCCCGGCAACACACAGGAGATTGCACTGGGTTTTATCCCATATGGCTTGGTCTCTTTCCGCAGCACGGAAAGCGTTGCATAAAGCACGAACTCCATAGCTCTAGCGACGACCCACAGGAGTCTCCGAAAAATTTCACTCGTGAACCGAAGGACACGGCCTGGAATCGAACCCACAACCTTCGGAGCCCGAGTCAAACGGCTTGACCACTTCACCACAGAGACTCCCTACATTCCCTACACTCATTGTTTATTTATGAAGAATACAATGCCAACCTAGTCTTGACCAGTCTGTATGTGCTGTGTTAAGTCATAATCTAGTTACACACTAATATTTCATTTCCATAGATGTAAAGTTTCAGTACTGGTCTTGCACACCCTTCTTATTTCTGAGTTTGGAGAGGGGAAGACAAGCTGTGTAAGATTGTTGCTATGGGGATGTTTTTTTGGACAGGGCTGGAAGAAAAGTCTTTACACCAAATTCTCTCTCATAGGGCTCAGATGATCTGAGCTTCAGTACATTGCATTAGAGCTCAGTCTTCCAGAGGATTCACCAGCCAACCAGCTGACTGACTGACCAACCGGTTGACTGCCAACCTAACCAACCAACCAACTTGCCAATCAACCGGTTGACTGACTGAGGACCAACCTAACCAACCAACCAACTTGCCAACCGACTGACCAACCAGCCAACCTAGCAGACGACCAGCCAGCCAGTCAGCCAACTGACTGACCAATCAACCAACTAACCAACCAACCAACCTATCAACTAATGAACCAATCTTTACAACCAACCAGCTAACCAATTAACCAGCTAACTAATCAACCAACCAAACAACCAACCAATCAGCCAATCAATCAACAAACTAACCAATCAACCAACACTCACCCACCCACATACCAACCTACCAGCCTGTCATGGTCTTACTCTTATCTAAATAATGGTTCGGGTTCATACAGGCAACAATACACTGTTCGCTAGGATATAGAACATTTATTGTATGAAGTGTACAGTTGGCGCAGTGGGTAAACAGACCCGCGCTCTCTTATCTTACATATCACAGATAGTTAAACATCAAACATATAGTTGTCATACAACAATCTAGCACACTATCTAGCCCTAGTATATCTATCACTATCTATGAGTCCCTCTCAGGCAGGCCCTGTTGTCTCTCTCCAGTCCGTTTGTCCTCTGCCGGTCTCCGCGTGTCCTAACTCGACACGGGCGGTAACTCTGTCCGAGTTCCTCGTGGACCCCGCATTAGGCGGGCCACATCAGTGTCCACGGAATCATGGACTTGGTGACCATCTCTTTGGAGAAGGTTCTAGATTACTCGGGTCCTGCTCGACTCAATGGTTTCCCTTGGGCTGGAATTGCAGCCCTTTACCATATGTGCAAGTGAGGCGGTGACAGGATCCCTCCTCCCCCGTGACATGATTTGTTGTTGGGAATTAGATCCGTTCTAATTCTGTCACCGAATCACATACAGTTGGTGTTTGTAGTTTGGTGGATAGTAACCTGGTAACCTACCTATTAGCACTAAAAACTCATGTATTCTACCATACAACACTTGTCTGATTTGGTGCAGAGATCCCTGTCTCTCGTGTGCTTAAATATGCTTATCAGACCGAAGTTACGTGGCATTTTAGTAGTTGTATTTACAACTTGCCCTTCTCATAGTACCCGAAATGGTACCCAGACAAATAACCCCTATATAATAGAGGGTTAACAAGACCGAAGTCTTGGCTAAATAAGTACACCTTCAAATCTTGATCTGTGTGTGTATTTCTATACACTTTTACTCCCGTATGTTATATAATGCTAAATATGTAGTTACCTTGTTCTTTTATCCCCCTCAGACTACATGTGTCCTTGTTGGCTTGTTAGTGTGTTAACTAATAAGTTGATGTTTCTAATAAAGTGACTGTATTTTAAATTGATAGTGTTGAGTTTTGAGGTTTGTGTAACGTGCGTGCTGAATGTGTGGTGTAATTCCAAGCGTCACGAGTTGGGATAACCTCAATCATGTAATACTGCACTGTGTGCAATACCTGACTAGGTATTCCAAGTAGTGGTGCTTAGATGTATCCTAACTGCTAATCTAAGTATATTACCATAATTACTAAATTAACTCCCTATTAAACTAAGTTCTACACATGTATTGACAAATTAGACAAGTCATGCACTTTTACATGGAAGACGCAGACAAATTACAATGAATACGTTTTGCGTACAATTTGTCCGCCAAGTGTATCGTTCTCTCATTTAATCCTTTCACGCAGTCATTCACTCATCTGTCATTCAAAATAGTAATTGGCTAAAATATATATTTAAAGTTGAGGTAAGCGTTATTGCCCTTAGAAAAAATGGGCTAGGCGATATTTGCCCTTTAAGAAAATACGTACTTTTTGTACGATAAATGAAAAATAGGTTATAATTTAACTAGAGACACTTGTATAGGACGGTTATTTAGCATATGAATGGTACCGTCTGTAATATTAAAGTAGAATATGTATAAGTTATAGGTTAACACAATTTATATACATCATTAATGGAAATATAATACATATTTAATAGTAAACTAATTAATTAAATAACTCCAACGTTGATGTGCGCGTTGACGTCCCTTCGTTCGTGTGTTATGCCATGAATGTTAAAGTTAGTATGGCTGTCTCTTGAGTGTTGTCGTCGATGTTGTTCTGTTTCGGCTGTTTGCAAAGTTTCGTAGCAACAGCAAGTATGGATTGCTCTGCACTGTCCCGCATGAAATATAACATTGTTCAAGAGATAGTTCACTGGTTGATATAATTGGTTGAAATGACCGCACAGTTAATGTTTCTTGCTGGAATCGTTCGTAGAGCTTAGGCATTTGATGGATATAGTTCTTACAATATAGCTCTTAACGTATGTTTAAGGGTGACGTAATTAACCTAATCACTGAGAGTACTCTAGCAGGTGTAGAGTCACACTGTTATATGTAACGGACTAAAAGTATCACAGTTTATAGTGTGGCTACTGGCCAATGTGATTAGAGTCATTCTACTGGCGCATTTGTCTGCCGTGATAAAAGGTCAGCCACAATGTTCTCGGTGCCCTTAATATGGCGAATTTCGAAGTCAAAGTCTTGAAGTAGAAGACACCATCTTTGTAACCTGTTGTTTTTGGGCGACCCATGATTCAGTACTAATAATGGCGAACTGTCTGTGAGGACCACAAAATGGCTTCCCAAGAGGAACTTAGATAGTCTCAATATACAGAACAAAAGGCTCAAACACTCCAATTCAACTGTGGCATAACGAGTCTCAGCCTTCTTCAGTTTGCGGCTTACGTAGAGGATCGGGTGTCGAACGCCATCCACTTCCTGCATTAAACATCCTCCTATTGCGATAGCGCTCGCATCTGTGGTCAAAATAAAGGGTAAATTTATGTTGGGTAATCGCAAGACTGGTGGATTAGAAAAAATATGTTTCAACCTACACATTGCATCATCTAAGCTGGTACTTTTACAAATTTTTGATGGATGATCTTTAGTTAACATATCAGAAAAGACTGAGGTGAGTTCTGCCCAATGTGGAATAAATTTAGAATAATAGTTAATCAGACCTAGTAAACTTCTAACCTGCTTCTTTGTGGTAGGTACTTCTAGATTAAGGATCTTGGAAACAATTTTATCATCAGTCAACAATTTTCCTTCAGAAATTCTATGACCAAGGAAGTCTATTTGTGTATAGCCTATTTCAACCTTGGAAGGTTTGATAGTAAGTCCAAAAAGAGAGATTTGGTGGAAGACTTGTTTAAGGGTGAGTAAGTGAGAAGTCATATCAGAAGAATGGACGCATATATCATCAATATAAGCAACTACGTCATTAATTCCGTGTAATAACAATCTTGTTAGTCTTCACAAATGTGGCCGGTGCGTTCTTCAGGCCAAAAGGAAGATATAGCCATTCGTATAACCCTAGAGGCGTTGCGAATGCTGTTATATGTCTACAAGAAGGGTGTAGAGGAACTTGCCAATATCCTTTCGCTAAATCTGTCTTAGAAAATAAGGATGATTGAGCCATATCTAAAATAAGATCTTCACAACTGTTCATAGGCTCTGCATCCGTTGTTGTTCTGGTATTCAATATTCTATAGTCGATGCACAAGCGGATTGTCTGGTCTTTCTTTTTCACCAAGACAATCGGTGAAGAATATTGAGACATAGATTTTTGAATAATGCCATTCTTCTCTAAATCTAAAATTTCTTTATCTAAATTAGATCTGTAATGGAGAGGAATAGAATATGGTCTACATTTGACCGGTCTCAGATCTGTTAACACAATTGAATGTGTTATTCTATCAGTGCGTCCAGGTTTGTTGGAAAAGATCGTCTTATAGTCGTCTAGGAGCGTTAAAATGTCTTGTCGCTGTTGTTGTGTCAAAGTGTCAGAGATATGTATGTCCTTTATACTTCCGTCATCAGTCATAATTGGCACAGGGATTTCAGTGTTGTCCATGTCTGTCTGATTTATCACAGATGCTACAGTTTGTAAATTGTCTTCAATGTCATTGTCGTCGTCGTCGAGATCGATCGTCAATATGTCGTCAAATTTGTCGTTATTGTCAATATCACAGATTGTCGGTAATGTCCATCTGTCTTCGTCATTGTCGTCGTCGTAAGCTGTGTGTCGTTAACGATGCTTCGTTTGTCGAGGTGTTATTCCGTTGGGAAATTGTCGTTTCGTCTCCGTCAACAGTTTGTTGCGTCTGTTCATTTGTCTCATTGTCCTGTCTAGCATAGTATGGTTTCAACATATTTACATGTAATAATTTCAATTTTCCATTTACAGAGAATGTAGTAGGGTTATTCCCCTTGACCAGTTTATGACATGTATCACAAGATGTACAAAATGATTTAATCTCTTGGTCAAACTTTGGCCAAAAAAAATGGGTTATGACAATAGCCTTGGTCATTTCGTATCCCATATGACCTCCAAAAGGGGAGTCATGGGCTAATTTTATCACTTTGTCTCGATGTGCTTGTGGTAACACTATTTGCTGTGTCGTGGTCTGGTTTGTTGTATAAAATCTCGTTAAGATGTTATTCTGTAGCCTAAATGTCCACGATGCGTTCTTAGTGACTTTTGGTTTAAGTCCAACTAATTTAAAGTATGGTGTAAGTGTTTTATCTGCTTTTTGTTCATTACCAAAAGTGATGTTAGTTGAGTTTGGCGCTACTATTTCTAATGATTCCTGTAGTTGGTCCGTGTTGGTTTTGTGGGTTGTCTGTCGTGTTATTGCGTTTGTGTGTTGTGTGTTTTGTTGCACATTTACAAGTTCGGTACTTGGTAGTTTGGTAGCATCCTCAATTCGAGGTTTTAATTCGGTCGTATCGTTTCTTGATTCGACCGCCCCTGCATTGTACACCTCGGTAAATTCTTCCTGAATTACCTCAGCGGTTGTCTCCCTTGGTATTTTGGCAGTTTGAGACAAGCAAGAATGGTGTTTCTCTTTTGTGTCGCTATTTCTGTGGTGGATACCGTGTTTTTGCTCCCACCTTTTGATCTCTGTTTCAGAGCATGGATGTATGTTGGGTAAATTACCAAGTATAATATCCGCGACGGGATTTTCAAGGATAGCACACAATACTCGCCCCGATATGAACGGTGTTTGAATTTCGACCAAAGCAAGGGGTATTTCTCTATCGTACCTGAAAATGTGCGACACGTCACATGTTTGTCTGTGTAGTCTTTAGCGTCTATTAATGTTTTCCTCACCCCACAGAGAGTTGCGCCGGAATCACGAATTAACGTGCACTTTTTGTTGTTAACAAACCCTGTATAAAAAACTAGCTTGCCTGTAGATGATAAGGCAGCGTTAGCTGTTTCATTTGCAATTGGGACTATGTGACCACAATGTAGTGTTGTGTCAAGTTGGAACTTCGTACAGGTGTTGCACTTACTTGTCTGTATGGTGTTTATGATGTCTACAGCATTCCCAAGCTCGTTCTCATTAGTCGTGTTGATTTTCACATTCATTTAGTGACTCAAGCTCTTCGTCAGACGACGTTTCTACTAATGCCGCATTGGCTTGTTTCAATAACTTTCGGCCTTCACAATCCTTATTATAGTGACCCCAGCTATTGCAGAAATAACATTTAATTGCTCTGTGGTAAGCCATGCGTTTAGCTGTTTGCTTTTCTACCATCTTTTTGAGGTGTTCAGGGTAGGTGGGTGATTTGTCACACATCCCGTAACTGTCGTGATGAAAATTGCAATATTGGCATCTTACTACTTTACCGACATTGGATCGTGGTTTAAATCTACTCTGTGATTGTTTGGAGTATTTGGTGTTCACTACTGCAGCTGCTGTATCATTGTGACTTATGTTATGTTGAAAAATATCCCTATTTGCTGTGAAAAATGCATTCCCCTTCGCCTCGATTTCCTGAATGCTCTTACAGTCCATTTGTTTTAAGAACTTGGCAAAAGGTGTGGGGATGGTGCTAACTATTTTATCTATTATAATCAGTTCCTTAAGTTTATCATGGCTATTGTTGGTTTTAGCCGAGTTAATCCATTTTGTGCATATGTCTTGGACTGTACTGACGTAATCTATAAAGGTTTGGTTTGGTTGTGGAGATAATTTGGCAAATTGTTGTTGGTAACCTGCAGTGTCTAAAGAAAAATGTTGGAGAATGCGTTGTTTTAGGTACTCATAGTCTTTTCGCATTTCCTGTGGTATTGTCTCTATTACTTTCAGTGGCTTCAAGAGCTAGATTTCTCATTAGAATAAATGCCCAATCTGATTTACTGATTTTATGATGAGACATGAGACACTCAAAATTTTCTAAGTAGGCGGAGATGGAATCTCCAGAATAGAAAGCCTTCACGAGACCTTTAGTACTTGTTATATCGTTGTTCCTCTTCTTTACTTCTTAACTTATTTATTGATATTTCTGCGTTGGTCTCCATTTCCATCTGTTTTAGTTTAATCTGTGTCTCGGCATTTAATTGGGCCTGTTTGGCGGCGGCCTCAAGCTCCATCTGCAATTTCTTCTCATTGCTTGCTTGCATTTGCAATTTCTTTTCTCGGCCTCCATTTGCAGTTTCCTTTCTTCTCGTTCCAACGCTCTTTCTTCACGGGCAATGTTTTCTGCGTGTGTTTTCTGTGCCCATTCTGACAGTTTTTCTTCTTTATAACCTAACTTTATTCCTTGCTCAATGCATTGATCTAAAGTAGACATTTTGTGTTTTACTTGTTTGTTAAGTTTATAGAGTTAAATCTCTTAGAAAAATATGTTGTGTGGTCGAAAATTTGGTTTACTCCCCTAATTATTAATGTGTAAATCAAAATGCAAGGTTATGTTGGTGACAAGCTTATGAATATGCAAAGAAATCAATATGATACAAAATAATACATTGATGAAACATGAGAAGTACAGCTTAGAAGTACAATGAGTATGAGGTGAAACTTAGCTCTGAATTTTGAAGCTCCTCGATGTTGTCTTGTACTCTCGTTACTGTTGGAAAGGTTTCATCGGTTGGACGCGGCACTTGTTGCGGAACAATCTGCTCGTGGAGCGAGAAAACATTAGTCACTGTCACACAAAAAAAATGTCAAAATAGTAACATGTCGGAAAAAAAAATTGTTTACAGAATCAAAATAAAGAGGCGCTACGGAGGCAATGGTGAGACATTGCCGAGGGACTCAGATTATTTCTATGTTACTGCTAGATAGCTACTAGTTTTATGTAAACTTGTAACGTTAATAATTTCTTTGATTTAAACAAATCAATGTGTTATCAAAAATCAATGTGATATGCTTAAATAATTAATTTTACATGGCATTTAACAGGTTTTTAAGAAAACATTCTATGCCAAAACCGGAAAACTAGCCCCCAAAAAGCCTGTCATGGTCTTACTCTGATCTAAATAATGGTTCGGGTTCATACAGGCAACAATACACTGTTCGCTAGGATATAGAACATTTATTGTATGAAGTGTACAGTTGGCGCAGTGGGTAAACAGACCCGCGCTCTCTTATCTTACATATCACAGATAGTTAAACATCAAACATATAGTTGTCATACAACAATCTAGCACACTATCTAGCCCTAGTATATCTATCACTATCTATGAGTCCCTCTCTGGCAGGCCCTGTTGTCTCTCTCCAGTCCGTTTGTCCTCTGCCGGTCTCCGCGTGTCCTAACTCGACACGGGCGGTAACTCTGTCCGAGTTCCTCGTGGACCCCGCATTAGGCGGGCCACATCAGTGTCCACGGAATCATGGACTTGGTGACCATCTCTTTGGAGAAGGTTCTAGATTACTCGGGTCCTGCTCGACTCAATGGTTTCCCTTGGGCTGGAATTGCAGCCCTTTACCATATGTGCAAGTGAGGCGGTGACACACCCACCCACCCACATACCAACCAACCACCCACCCACCAACCTCCCAACCACCCACCCACACAATTAATTCACACAGTAGAACCTTTGTTCCCAGCACTTGACAACTTAGAAGTACAATGGAAGCATCCCATTCCTGTGATTCATCTTTAGCCATGCTTGTCTGTTTCAGCCCAACAGCTGAGCATTCCAACATCTGCGTCCCTTATTGCGCTTCCTAAAGCTCCCACACCAACTCCAGTTCAGACTCCTCCTCCTAGTGCCCGTACACCCACACCCACGTCTGCTCTCTCTCGGAGGTCTTCAGCCACGGAGCTGACATTGCCAGGAGCAACAGTAGGACAACAGCAGCAGAACATCACTGGTTTCTTGCAAGGTGAGTCTCATTTATCAGTTTTTTTTGGATGGTCACTAGTTTTTCCACAATTACAAAGCTGTGTACATACGGAAGGGAGTCAACGCACTAATTGATCAATGCCGTCGGAGATCGTAACTTGTGGAGAGACATGATCGCCCATGCCAGCTGGCAAGGCACTGGATGATGATGATGATGATGTAATAGATAGACTAAGAGGAGTATCATCATCAAGTGCCTTGTTGGCTAGCATGGGCAATCACGCTTCTCCACAAATTGTGATCTCCGACGGCATGGATCAATTTGTGCGTTGACCCCCTTCTGTGCCATGACACAAGACTATCAAGAATTTTCTCTCACTGTCTTCCTCTGTCTCTCTTTCCACAAATCTTTCTGGTTGTCACAATATTTTCTGGTTTTTGTCTTCTCATAATGTGTCAAAAAACAATGACTGCCTCTTTCTGATGTTAGTGATAAATTGTCTTTGTGACTTGGCCACCCTCAAAATGTCAAGATTGCTCATTTTAATTGTCCAATAATGTATCTCCCAGAAAATCTTCCATATTTTAAACTAACAGTCATCTGAACTTTGAACCTTACAGATTATAATTATCTGACTATACTTTAACTGACTAGTTCGACTTCTTTGACTTGTTTGACTTATTTGATTTATTTGATTTGTTTGACTTGTTTTATTTGACTTATTTGACTTGTTTAACTTTTGCAGGTTTGTCAACAGCCAACTCTCAAGTCAATGCAGGTATGTTGATCTACACACTGACATATTGGACATGTATAAGCAATGAATGACCAAAAAACAAGAAGTAGATTGTGAGCTTTACTAAAACACAATTACAAGAATGAAATTGGACGTTGCGGCCCAAGTCTTCGTCAGCACAGAACAAACAAACACAAACCGACACAAAACTACATGAAACACACTACATGACAATAATATTAAGGGTACTTATCTAAATCTGTATCCTAGCTTGGAGTGACTGACGACTGACACACGTTCGATGACTATTGGTGGATTGTATCTCGATATCTTATATCTTATATATATATATAATTGTATTCTGGATATCTATAAACACTATTTATGCACATTATTTATAAATATTTATATTCATTATTTATAAACATTTATATTCATTATTTATGAACATTTATTCATAAACTGTTCTCATATTGTGATTATTTTACACAGTGAACAGCTAGAGTTAGAATTAATTGTAAGAAAATAGATTATGGTAATCTCTAAGAAGAAGAAAAATTCTGCAATGTAACATCCAATGACATGGAAAAATTCATAACCAGATGAATTGATTCAGCTATCTCAGAATAGTCATAACATCTAATGGAAGAAACCAGATAGAGATTAGAACAAGAATCACCTTGATAAAATTAGCTTTTTATAAGATAGAAAACATTTCAATTTAAAAAAAAAACCACTGTCAGATGGAGTGAGAAAAATAGTGTTCAAGTGCTCTATATAACCCATACTGTTGTGTAGTGTGCAAAACATGGGTTAAAATAAGGATAACAATTCTCATGTTATCAATACGAAATCCCCCTATCTCACTTACTCACACATGTCAAACTCCACTGGTGTCACCATGGCAACGTGGTCAAACTGTCTTCCTTATGCTTTGAAGGTCGTGAGTCTGTTAAATGGACTTGCAAAGTATGATGGGAAAGGTGAAGACTGGCATGTTTCAGGCAGAGTGGCAAGCTACAATTCAGCAATAGAAAATACAAAAAGTGAGGTACGTGTAACTCCTGTGAAAAAGTAAGAGATAATGAGCACAGACACAGTGTACATACCTTACAACAAACTCCACTACGGCAAACGTAAATCACAGGGGGAAGAACCAAAGATGATATATATAAAAAGAATAAAATAAAAATAAGTTATACTACAACACAACAAATTGACATTTTGATTATAATAATCTTCCTCAGGAACAACAAAAACAGATCTAAAGAAAAACATGTAATTAGAAATTGTAATAAAATTGATAGATAAACAGAAAAAGACTAGGTATGACAGATTGGTAGGTTATTACACATTCTTTGTTGGTAGGAAGGTGGTGCAGAAGTTCAGTTGTGAAAGGTGCCAAATAAGAACATGTGGTGCCGGAGGTTTGCAAACAGTTAGATGTGGATATATAGAGGGGAGTCAGCAGAGTCAGTGGCATCTACGACAGTATTGATTCCCGCTGGGTGGATGCATCCCAGAGAGTTGATTAAATGGCTTTCAATTTTAAGCCTAATTAAGCTATTAGAATAGCATCGCTTCAATGCTATGGTTTTATCACAGGAGTTACACGTACCTGTTTTTAATTTCTATTGTTATATCTTGCTGCAGCCAATACTGCTTTTATCAACAATTCAACAATCAAAATTAGAGAGGGTCTGTAGGATTTTTTCTCAAGGACGTGCTGGTGTGGTGAGAAACAAGCAGGCAGATAGATTGGCTGGGTCTGGTGGGGTATCAGGCAATGATATGGCAGACGTGGTCAGGGTCCTTTGGGATTATGTGTATAGTGCATCATGGCCCAGAGAGAATGGTATTGCAGGTAGTGACCAGAGGTTCTGACCAACACTCAGGACTCTAACGAAAGACCATCATTAAGGCAGACATTAAGACACATTACACAGATGGCACCAGACCCATATCTGTATAGACCAATCAGCACTCAGCGGGTCATGTGGTCAGTATTGCTGCTGCCACCTTGTCTTCCCAAGACATTTCCTTGTAGCCATTTTAACTGGGTCAACCTTGAAGTCCAGGTTAATTTAAAAAAAATAATCGATCTCAAAGCGAATTCCAGCCCATGACCACCGGACGGTCAGGCAGGCATCTGGTCTATATGCTACCAAGGCTCCTGTGAATTGTTAGGCTTTCACATATTCTAGGCCATGACATATAAGATGGGGTGGCTAGCTTCCTTCCTTATCACCTTTCCTTCCGATACAATTCCCAGAGAATTCTGAAAATTGTCTGATACTTTTCTGAAGCTGGATCAATCCCAGATCTGTACTGTCATTCTAAAACTCATCTACTGCCTATAGTACCTTGCACTGTAGGACACGGGTCTCGAGCTTGAGAAATCTTCTTCTCTTCTTCTTTTCGTTCATCCGGAGTGTTTTTTCAGATGTGATTGCGGTGTGTCTGTTATGCGCCCTTGGGCCGAAACCCGTAGGCCAACACATCGACTTTAGCGTGCTTTTTTGACCAGGTAGCATTCCTGGGAGACTCTCACTTTTGTAGTGCCATCTGCAACCATGCTGGCCAAGGTTGAACGGTCGAGGACAACGGTCATCCCTCAAAGGAAGGCAGGGACAGTCCATAGCATTTTCCGCCATCCAAGGTTGCTTCCATAGTTGCAGGGCCGACACATAACGCCCTGGATCTGGGCTCACCGAGGGAGATCGTCACGTCCTGCTCATGGCTGCTTTAAGTCCTCACTTCAATATATTGGTCATTTCGTTTCCCCGGGTCATTCCCGCACAAACCAGACAAGTTTGCAGACGGCATCCACTCAGCGAGTTTTCGGACATGTGCTTGTCGTTGTGCCCATCAGAGCTTTTCCAGGCACAACAGACATTCGGAAAACTACCCAGTCAGAGCTGTTCCGAACAAGAGCGGCATTCGGAAACTAGGTAGTCAGAGCTGTTCCTAGCACGGGAGACATTCGGACGAGACATTTCACTCGGACGTAATTGCGTAGTGTCAATTTTTAGTTTGCCACCCGTAGGACGACACTTCCGACTTCAGCGGGCATTTTTTAATGAGGTTAGCCTTCCTCTGGTTTCGAGGCACGTTGGACTGTTGTGATGTCGCTAACATCTCAGCTGGTCAAGATAGAACGATGAACGACATCGTGGTCGGCCCTCAAGGGAAGGCAGGGGCAGACCATGAGCATTCCCTCGCTATCCAAGGAGGCTTCCATAATTAGCAGAGCCGGCACATATTGCTCTGTGACTGGGCTCACCCGAGGAGTTGCCACGTCCTGCTCATGGCTGCTTTAGTTCCTCACTTCCATGTGTTGGGCAACTCGTTTACCACTGATCGCTCTAGCACACACCAGGGACGGTCAGACTGCAAGCGACACCAACTCGGTAAGCTTTTGCTTTTGACTTCGGACCACGCAATAGGTTCGCTCGCCGTGCGTTCCATTTTGCGTCATTGGGACGTTCTTCCACTTTTGTATACACTCTCTATGAGTTAGATACAGTTTTCGCAGCCGTTTTCTTCGACTGGGGCACTTTTTTGACTTTTTGTACTCGCTCACGAGGTAGGCTACTTGTGCTGCCGGCTCAGCACCTTACCTTCGTGCAACGTGAACGAGAAACGGCCTGGCCCTCTCATCCGGGAATCTCTCATATCCCCCAGCTGAGAGCCTTCGAACTTCTATCAGACCTGAGCATGTAGCTTGCTCAGTATCACGCCTTTATTTTTCGAAAGGTGGCTATCGGCCCGGCTCTCAGGTCCGAGGGTTTGTGTCTTAGAGGCGTTTAGCCACAGCCCTCGACATGGAGCCTTTAGTGTTTTGTCCAGACCAAGAACTTCTGCCTTCGTACGCTTGATTTAAATTTTAGACTGCTATCCTCAGTCTCACCTGCAGAGCAGCAGGTTGTGTCTCTCTTAGTCTGGTCCCTATCCCATAAGCTGTCCGATATGTAGTTTTTCATCCATCAGCAAGCAAATGGGGTCGATGGGACACGCAAGCTCCCCCACCACGTCAAGGTGGAGACACATCGGGGGAGAGAGCTTGAGAAATTAAGGCCGCCTGGTTAGTGCAGTTGCCGCATTCTGTGCAGGTTAGGTTTTTTTTAAAATACCCCTGACAGAAAAATATCTTATCACCTTACCGAGGAATCAATCCCCTCTCCACCAGTCTCCCAAATGGAAGCCTGGCATTCTAGCCACTTGGGCAGACACTCCTCTCTACAAAGCTGTACTGGTTGGACAAAATATCCTTGCCTCTTCTGGGGATTGAACCCGGACCACAGTCATGGCAATCAAGTGCATTAAACACAGAGCCACTGCAGTTGTTGGATGTGGGGAATATAAGACAGAAGAACAGTTTCAACACGGAAGCCAGAAACAGTATATTGCAGGATTTCTTGCCTGGCATATTTCATAGCTTCTCATCAGGTACATACTGTAGAGTCGTATATCATATGAGGTGAATAAACATAACTAAACAGTCACTGATATGAGGAGCGGCTGGCAGAGAGGCTAGAACGCCGGACTCTCATTCGGGAGGCCCGGGTTCGATCCCTCGGTAAGGTGTCGGATTTTTTTCTGTCGGGGGCAAAAAAAAGAAAATCCTAACCTGCACAGTTCGCGGCAACTGCACTAGCCAGGCGGCCTTTATTCCTCAGGCTCAAAGACCCCTCTGCCATACACCGCAAGGTACTATATTGGCAGTAAATGACAGTTTGACAGTCACTGATATTGTTCGAATGTAGAAAATGTTATCACCACGGTAGTCTAAGATTTAAAAGGAAGAAAACTTGCAGGTTGCTTTTGTTCTTGAACTGTAAGGTATGTAATTGATCTTTGCCAGGTGAAACGCAGGGACAAGTCCAACAGCCACAAACAGGCAACATCACGAACATCAGTATAGGGAATCTGGGCAGTCTGCCACCAAACATCAACATCCAAGGACTGAGTGGCATACCTGGCATGAACATCACAAACCTGTCAGGTCTGCAACAGATGCAGGTGAGGATTTGGTTTCAGTGGCACCTTGCTGTCTTAACACACGGTAGACCTCCTTCAACCAGACCATGTATGGAGTTATACTTCTCCATAGGACAAATCCTGGGCAGAATTGTAGAGACTGTGTGTTACCTATGCAGCATGACCTCTCTCTTAGCCTGCCTAGTTTACTCTAGAGAAAAGGTAACATCAATATATCTGGAACAAGACAAGCTGCAGAAGCTGCTGGATTAGCAAAGCAGTGCTCTAACTGTCCGCCTGTCGGAGCTACGATCCCAGACCTGTTGCCAACCAAGGCTAAGAGCCTGGTCTGCACTGCTATAACATTTAGTCTTAGGTTGTATTTCCTCGCACCAGGATAAGGCTTGTACCCTCCCAATTGCTCTCCTCTGTAATTAGGTTCAGCTTGTATTCTATTTGGCTAGATCACCTGTCAGAGAATCATAACCCTATAAAAACAGCATATATAGACATGAGGTGCAGAATCCTCCGTGAAGCAAAACAGCAGAGGCATTTGAAATAATAACAGAAGTAAGACTTCTCGCACCCCTGTTATTATTACTGACTGTATACTAGGTTATGAAGAACAACAAGCACTGCCAGAAATAGAATTCAGTGGACTTCTCTGACAAAGTAACTTGATGATCTGGACTTCGCAGAGACATTGCACTCCTCTCACACATGAAATCTTATGCAGGGTAAAGTAAGACATTGGATGGGAGATCACAACATTTGGGTTTAAAAATAACAATGGACAAGCAATTAGAAAGTTTAATAGAGGCCCTGGATATGTGGACATAAATATAGAGAAGAATATGCCGTATTTCATGGAAATAAAAACAATCAAATACAGAGGTTCTAGAAAAACTGGGATTGAAGTATGAGTTGATGAAAGAAATTAAAAAAAAAATGGCAAGTGAAAATATTTTGGCCATTTTAAAAGACATACCACTCTTATAAAAACCATACTGGAGGGTAAGGTTAAAGGCAAGCGAGCAAGAGGTTAACAAAAATACAAGTGAGAAGATAACATAAAGAGATGGACAAATAGCTGTCTGACAGAATGTACAATTAAGGTGAGAGACAGACAGTGTTGGAGATCCATTCCAGATAACCTTCATTGTGGAAACGGCTCCTGATTGATGATGATGATGAGTGTTTACATAATAGAACGCATAGGCTCTTTATGGCTTTAATGCCATTGTCGTCAGTGTATTGTTCTAACCATTACACCAACGCACCCAGTCTCTTAAATAGCACATCCTGTTCTCATTTGTCCTTTATCCTCCCACTGGGGCGTAGTAAACAGGCAAAAAAGTCCCTTGAAGCCTTGGAGATGTGGTTGTGTAAAAGAATGTTGAAAATTAATTGGACAGACAAAATGAGTAATCTGGGTATTTTGAGGTAAGCTGAGTTGCAAAGACAACTTATCACAAAAGTCAGAAAGAGGCAGTCATCGTTTTTTTTGCCATGTTATGAGAAGACAAGAACTGGAGCATGTTGTGACAACCAGAAAGATTTGCAGAAAAAGAGATAGAGGAAGACAGCGTGAGATGATTCTTGACAGTCTTGTTTCATGGCACGGAAGGGAGTCAACACACGAGTTGGTCCATGCTGTCGAAAATCACAATTTATGGAGAGGCATGATCGTCCACGCCAGCCAGAAAAGTACTGGATGATGATGATGGGGCGAAGGCCCTCAGCCAGATTGTGCCAAGCCATCCATATATGCATCTATGAAAGTGGTCTGCTGACAAGGACACACAAAATAACACCACGAAGCTCAACGGATAAAAATAATATGTGAAAAAACAAGCGAGCGTTTCGAACAAAGTAGTTATCAATGGGAGAACAAGAACTGATGAAAATATGACCAAAACTGAACAAAGCAAGTGGGTATTTCCAAGCCATATAAACATGTTATGGTCTCTGTCCTGAAGG
Source organism: Cepaea nemoralis (assembly GCA_014155875.1). Taxonomy (NCBI): domain Eukaryota; kingdom Metazoa; phylum Mollusca; class Gastropoda; order Stylommatophora; family Helicidae; genus Cepaea; species Cepaea nemoralis. The sequence continues at coordinate 50,058 of JACEFZ010013478.1, forward strand.
TCTCGCTGGCACAGATAGCTGTTCCGGTGCCGATAACTGTGATCAGTAATAACGCATCCTTGTTGCAGGCGCAGTCAGGGTTGTTGGTGAGTGTAGTGTGTCTTGCAATTTAGTGTTTTTGTGATTGTAGTGTTTCTGTGATTATAATGTTTTTGTGATTGTAGTGTATCTGTGATTGTAGTGTTTCTGTGATTGTAGTGTTTCTGTAAGTGTAACATTTATGTGAGTGTAGTGTTTCTGTGATTGTAGTGTTTCTGTGATGGCAGTGTTTCTGATTGTAGTGTTTCTATGATTGTACTGTTTCTGTGAGTGTAGTGTTTCTCTGATTGTAGGTAGCATTTCTCTGATTATAGTGATTCTATGATTGTAGTGTTTCTGTGAGTGTAGTGTTTCTCTGATTTTGTTGTTTATGTGAGCGTAGTGTTTCTTTAATTGTAGTGTTTCTGTGATTTTGGTGTTTATGTAATACTAGTGTGTCTGGTAAGTGTAGTGTTTTTGTAAGTGTAGTGTTTCTGTGATTGTATTGTTTTTGTGATAGTAGTACATCACTGTAAGTGTGGCATTTCTGTAAGTGTAGTGTTTCTTACAATCTAGTGTCTCTATAAATGTAGTGTTTCAGTGATTGTAGTGTTTCTGTGATTGTAACGACTCTGTAAGTGTAGTGTTTCAATGATTGTAATGACTCTGTAAGCATAGTATTTCAGTGATTGTAGTGTTTCTATGATTGCAGTGTTTCTTTGAGTGTAGTGTTTCAGTGATGGCAGTGTGTTCTGTAAGTGTAGTGTTTTTATAAGTGTAGTAAACAAAAGTGTTTCTATGATTGTATTGTTTCTGTGATAGTAATACATCTCTGTAAGTGTAGTATTTCTTTAAGTGTAGTGTTTATTATAATCTAGTATCTCTTAAGTTTAGTGTTTATTATCTAGTATCTCTGTAAGTGTAGTGTTTCTCAATTGTAGTGTTTCTATGATTGTAGTGTTTCTGTGTTTGCAGTTTTCTGTAATTGTAGTGTTTCTGTGATTGTAGTGTTTCTCTGAGTGTAGTGTTTCTGTGAATGTAGTGTTTCTGTGATTGTAGTGTTTCTGTGATTGCTGTGTGTTCTGTGATTGTAGTGTTTCTATGATTCTAGTTTTTCTGTGATTGTAGTGTTTCTATTATTGTAGTGCTTTGGTGATTGTTGTGTTTTTGTATTTGTAGTTGTCTATGAATGTATATATTAATATGTTTCTTGCGACCTGTGCTTCTACAAAGGCCACAGCTTGCACAACATCTGGAACCAGCGCTACAACATTTGTCACTATGGTTACTGCGTTGCAGGCGGCGTCATCAAACACTGCCACTAGCACAAGTGCTTCTGTGACCCCACACGTGGCATCATCCACAGGTGGGCCATGTTTCTCATTGATTATGAAAGTTCAATTACATTCAGTGACATTTATGTGTAATTACATTCTGTCTGTTGGTCTGTCTATCTGTTTGTCCATATGTCAATCCATCCACCTGTCCGTTATTCTGTCCCTCCGTCCATTTGTCCATACGTACGTCCATCTCATTCCATCCATCCATCCATCCATCCATTGATCCATCAATTGATCATTTGAACCATCCATCATCCATCTAGCCATCCGTCCATCAATACATCCATCCATCAATCCATCAGTTGATGACAGTTCTATGCCATGGTTCATGTTTATTATCTCACAGTTCTATGCCATGGTTCATGTTTATTATCTCACAGTTCTATTTTGTGGTTTCATGTTTATTATCTCACAGTTCTGTGCTGTGGTTCATACTTATTATCTCACAGTTCTATGCCATGGTTCATGTTCATTATCTCACAGTTCTTCTTCTTCTTCTGCGTTCATCTGGAGCTTTTTTTCTGACGTGATTGTGTTGTGCCTGTTTACAGCAGAGCTGCGTTCTTGCGCCGTTAGGCTGACACATCCGACTTCTGCGGGCATTTGTTGACCGGGTTAACCTTCCCGGATCTCACAGTTCTATGTTATGGTTCATGTTTATTATCTGACAGTTCTATGCCATGGTTCATGTTTATTACCTCACAGTTCTATGCCATGGTTCATGTTTATTACCTCACAGTTCTATGCCATGGTTCATGTTCATTATCTCACATTTCTATGCCATGGTTCATGTTCATTATCTCACATTTCTATGCCATGGTTCATGTTCATTATCTCACATTTCTATGCCATGGTTCATGTTCATTATCTCACATTTCTATGCCATGGTTCATGTTCATTATCTCACATTTCTATGCCATGGTTCATGTTCATTATCTCACATTTCTATGCCATGATTCATGTTCATTATCTCACATTTCTATGCCATGGTTCATGTTTATTATCTCACATTTCTATGCCATGGTTCATGTTCATTATCTCACATTTCTATGCCATGGTTCATGTTTATTATCTCACAGTTCTATGCCATGGTTCATGTTTATTATCTCACAGTTCTATGCCATGGTTCATGTTTATTATCTCACAGTTCTATGTTGTCGTTCTTGCTTATTATCTCACAGTATTCTATGTCTGTCTACTTTCAGTATTCTTAGTCTGTTTACCTTACGTATTCTGTGTCAGACTACTTTTAATGTACTGTATCTGTCTACTTTCAGTATTCTGTGTCTGTCTACTTTCATTATTCTGTGTCTGTCTACTTTCAGTATTCTGTGTCTGCCTACTTTCAGTATTCTGTGTCTGTCTACTTCAATATTCTGTGTCTGTCTACTTTAAGTATTTTGTGACTGTCTACTTTCAGTATTTTGTGCCTGTCTACTTTCATTATTCTGTGTCTGTCTCCTTTTAGCATTCTGTGTCTGAGTACTTTCAATATTCTATGTCTGTCTTCTTTTAGTATTCTGTGTCTGTCTACTTTCAATTTTCTGTGTCTGTCTGCTGTCTACTTTCATTATTCTATGTCTATTCTATGCCTGTCTACTTTCAATATTCTATGTCTGTCTACTTTCAGTATTCTGTGTCTGTCTACTTTCAGTATTCCATGTCTATATACTTTCAGTATTCTGTGTCTGTCTACTTTCAGTATTCTGTGTCTGTTTACTTTCAATATTCTGTGTCTGTCTACTTTCAGTATTCCGTGTCTGTCTACTTTTAGTATTCTGTGTCTGTCTACTTTCAATATTCTGTGTCTGTCTACTTTCAATATTCTATGTCTATTCTATGTCTGTCTACTTTCAATATTCTGTGTCTGTCTACTTTCAATATTCTGTGTCTGTCTACTTTCATTATTCTGTGTCTATTCTATGCCTGTCTACTTTAAGTATTCTGTGTCTGTCTACTTTCATTATTCTGTGTCTATTCTATGTCTGTCTACTTTCATTATTCTGTGTCTATTCTATGCCTGTCTACTTTCAGTATTCTATGTCTGTCTACTTTCAGTATTCTATGCCTGTCTACTTTCAATATTCTATGTCTGTCTACTTTCAGTATTCTGTGTCTGTCTACTTTCAGTATTCTGTGTCTGTTTACTTTCAATATTCTGTGTCTGTCTACTTTCAGTATTCCGTGTCTGTCTACTTTTAGTATTCTGTGTCTGTCTACTTTCAATATTCTGTGTCTGTCTACTTTCAATATTCTATGTCTATTCTATGTCTGTCTACTTTCAATATTCTGTGTCTGTCTACTTTCAATATTCTGTGTCTGTCTACTTTCATTATTCTGTGTCTATTCTATGTCTGTCTACTTTCATTATTCTGTGTCTATTCTATGCCTGTCTACTTTCAGTATTCTATGTCTGTCTACTTTCAGTATTCTATGCCTGTCTACTTTCAATATTCTATGTCTGTCTACTTTCAGTATTCTGTGTCTGTCTACTTTCAGTATTCTGTGTCTGTTTACTTTCAATATTCTGTGTCTGTCTACTTTCAGTATTCCGTGTCTGTCTACTTTTAGTATTCTGTGTCAGTCTACTTTCAATATTCTGTGTCTGTTTACTTTCAATATTCTGTGTCTGTCTACTTTCAATATTCTATGCCTGTCTACTTTCAGTATTCTGTGTCTGTCTACTTTCAATATTCTATGTCTGCCTACTTTCAATATTCTGTGTCTGTCTACTTTCAGTATTCTATGCCTGTCTACTTTCAATATTCTATGTCTGTCTACTTTCAATATTCTGTGTCTGTCTACTTTCAGTATTCTATGCCTGTCTACTTTCAATATTCTATGCCTGTCTACTTTCAGTATTCTATGCCTGTCTACTTTCAATATTCTATGTCTGTCTACTTTCAGTATTCTGTGTCTGTCTACTTTCAGTATTCTGTGTCTGTCTACTTTCAGTATTCTGTGTCTGTCTACTTTTAGTATTCTGTGTCTGTCTACTTTCAGTATTCTGTGTCTGTCTACTTTCAGTATTCTGTGTCTGTCTACTTTCAGTATTCTGTGTCTGTCTACTTTCAGTATTCTGTGTCTGTCTACTTTCAGTATTCTGTGTCTGTCTACTTTCAGTATTCTGTGTCTGTCTACTTTCAGTATTCTGTGTCTGTCTACTTTCAGTATTCTGTGTCTGTCTACTTTCAGTATTCTGTGTCTGTCTACTTTCAGTATTCTGTGTCTGTCTACTTTCAGTATTCTGTGTCTGTCTACTTTCAGTATTCTGTGTCTGTCTACTTTCAGTATTCTGTGTCTGTCTACTTTCAGTATTCCATGTCTATATACTTTCAGTATTCTGTGTCTAGCAATGTTCTGGTTGATCCTGACCTATTTTCCCAGGAAGCATGCCTTCCATCGTTCATTCCAAACCTCTGTGACATTTCATGTGACTAAAGTACTTCAGTCTCCGAGAACAGGGTGCTGTTTATGAGTCAGTGTATCTTTGTTGTTTACATTTTTCAGAATGTCAGTATTTGTCTGCTTCTTGTGAGTGCTAAATTAACTATACTGATCAACACAGTTATGTGAACAGAAACTCTTTCATTCGCTTGAAATTTGTAATTTGTCTTGCAATGATGTCTCTTTTATGAATTTCACTGCCTTTATAGTTCACTACATGGTCCATTAAGTTTATCTTCCACTATTGTTTATCTTGGTCAGAAGGTTTGCCTAGATATGTTGTATTTTTGGCAGCCTTGGAGTATGTGATCTGCTGTCTGCGCAGGGCTGATTCGCCAGTCTTGAAATTTGTATACATATGGTTGCATGATCTATTGTGTCGTGTTATGAGGTAGAGAATAATAATTTGTTTTAGTGAGTCCATAAAGGGTTAATCATCTTGACCTGGTGTCTGATTGATTTGAATATTCTTGTCTTTTGGCAGTATGTAACAGACACATCATGTTGTTCTTCTTTTGCTCATTCCTTAACAAGTCAGACAGCTCTCTCATTTCCAGGTACTCCACAGTGAGTGAACAGAGTCGTTAGTCGTCAGTCGTGGTTCCAACTTCAGGGCAAAAGGTCACCCCATAATGTTCCTTTCCTGTGCCAGTGAATATCACACAACATGCTCCTCACTACTACATGTAAAAAGTGGAACAGACAGCAGTCCTGATAAACCAACAGCATGCACAGGCATACATAGATAAGGCAAGGGCGCTGTTAGAATGTCAACACAACAGTCCGCCACTAAAATTATAGCTTTGACGTCGATGGAAGCGGCAGTCACTAGAAACCAGCTACTGCAGCAACTGGCCATCTGCCATGTTTCCGAACATGCAGTTCACAATTCAAACCACCGCATTTCACACAAAATCCACAGCTCACAGTGTCACCCCATGCACTTGACACAGTATCTGGGCCATGGAACCATGTATTACATGTAAGCAAACTATAGCCACAAGTAAAAACACTCCAGAGGCCTTAACAGCTCAACAGCCTATCCACCATATTGAACAGAACTACTTTCTGATTCTCTTGCAGGTCAGGCATCTAGCACTACAACTGTGGCTCCCCAGGGCTCCGGGATGCTGTCCTTTGGGCTTGGTAGTCTAACTCAGCTCATGCCAGTCTCTTCAAAGACTCAAGGAGGAGCAACCATCAGGGGGTCCACTGCCATGCCTCTGCTCCAGGTAAATGATCATGACTTGACATCTCTGAGCATTTCTCGTCTTCATGTAGATGATCTTCTCCAGGTAAGTGATCTTGATTTTACATCTCTGGGCATTTCTTTTCTTCAGGTAAGCAATCTCCAGGTAAGTGATTTTCTCCACGGGAGAAACCTTTCCATAACACAAAGCTTGTGCTGAATTCTAGAGACCACTATATGGTCACTGTTCATTCATTTATTAATTCATTCAGTAGCATGCCCTTTGCAGAACTTCGCTCTTATAACAACCTTCCAGAATACTCTCCAAACTTTCATGGCGTTTCAAGTGATCAAAATATTTCAATTTTCATTGTTTTATCGTCTTTAGTAGCCAACCTTCTTCAATATTCAGATCTTGTCGTATTGATGCTTTGTTCTTTTGTTCTTTTCTGTATCCAAGATATTCTTAGAACCCGTCTTATAACGTTTATATTCAAGGAATTTATGCACTGTTCAGCTTGTTTAGTAAATGTCCAGGTCTCAGAAGCATATGTTGCAATGGGAAAGATGCATGCCTTTAACAATGTCTGTAAGTCTATCTGTCCCATGCCACCATTTATTCAGTTGTTTTAATTTTTGAAGGTCACTGTAGATTTCAAATGTTACGTTGTCTATTGTCCTCTAATCTGTATTCATTTATTCTACTTATATGACAGCTAATCAATACCTGTGAATATCAGTCTCATGCTGTTCTGTTCCAGCTTCAAGGCCAGCAGGGGCCCCTACAGCTTCTGAGCGTACAGCAACAGCGGGGACAGATCAGGGCAGGATCTTTATCTGCCGCCTCGGCTGGACAGCAAGGGGTGACCCGGATTGCCCAGGGCTCGGCGTCAGCTGTTCCTCTCTCCACAGGTAAGGGAGGGCTATCATTTTGTTTGTCTGAATAACGAAGACACTAACAGTAGGTGTTTTTATGAGTTTGCTCACTTTGAACGCAAGCGTAGTCCATACCCGTGTTACTACTTCTAGTGCACTGGACTGATTTTTGCGTGTGGATTAGCTTTCTCTATTACTGTTGTCCCTTGCCAATTGACGAACCCATTCCGACTTCTAAAATACTTGTAATTTACGTCCCTAAGTCAAGGATGAAAAGTCAGTAATTTAGTTCAACGGACCAGTGTAGGGGCTGACTTCCCTGTGCGGGCTTTCTCATGCCGGTCATTCAGAAGGCAAGATTGAGGGGAAGAGAACAAGGGGGAAAGCAGAGAAGTAAATACCCGGATGGCTTGGCCTCGTGGTATGGTCAAGACAAGAACACAAAACTGATCCACGACTGGATATTGCGTGAAATGATGAAACGTGACTGCCAATGTTTATCGGCATGGCACATGATGATGATGATGATACATATTGAACTGGTATGGGAAGAAGTGTCTGGCTGAGTGGCTAGAATACAGGGTTTCCCTTCGGGAGACCTGGGTTAAAATCCTAGGTAAGGGAATGGATTTTTTTCCCTGTCGGGCAAAAATAAAACCCAAAACAGCACAGTTCATGGCGACTGCACTAAGCAGCAGTCTTAAATTACCCAGGTACTAGACCTCGCTTTCCTACACCTCAAGGTACTTTAGACAGTAATGACAGATTTATTTTTTTTGGGGGGGGGGGGGGGGAGAGAGAGAGAGAGAGAGAGAGAGAGAGAGAGAGAGAGAGAGAGAGAGAGAGAGAGAGAGAGAGAGAGAGAGAATACAGTCCTGTCTTACTCCTTTGTTCTTATTTGTAAAAATTCACTTGGCCTACGGTATGAATTGAACCAGGTTTGCATGAGCTAGAGGTGGATGCTGGACAATCTGAGCCACTCCACCACTACATATGTGTGTACTAAGTAGACACACTGCTGAACGTACTCTGCAGGATTGTGCTCTGTACAGTGAGATAAGAAACATATACTGGCCCACTGAATCAGTAACAAACTCCAAACTTTATGGAAAAATATATGAGGGGGCTTCAAATGAAAACCTTAAATGTTTTTTGTATTGTTTGGGGAAAATATTCTGAAAAAGTAAAGAACAAATGTATTATTTTTCGATGTAGTCACCACTGCGTTCAATGCAAGTTTTCCAGCGCCATTAAATTGCTTGGATTCCTGTAGAACATTTTTTGCATGTGTAAATACTCATGCACCACCTGCTGTACCTCTTCATCAGACCGAAAATTCTGTCACAGAAGTCATGCCATTTTGAAACTTCCTACTTCACTCATACACTTGCTGGACTGACACACATGCTGTACCTCTTCATCAGAACGAAAATTCTGTCACAGAAGTCACACAATTTTCAAACTTCCTACTCCATTCATACACTTGCTGGACTGACACACATGCATCACCATACTGGACCTTCATTCGCCTATGAATATCTATAGGTTTAACCTTTTAACTGATTAAAAAAAACCGATAACACAAAGCTGCCCCTCTTTGGTGCATGTCAAAAGTGGCGCGGCCATCTTTAAACTGTCCTTATTACGTCACTGTGTTCATATGCACCATGATATCACATGCTTAACACTCTTGACATAATTAATTAACAACAATATTGACAGGTTACAAGACAATGGCATGGTTATTGCAATTTCTGTCCTACTTTTAAGGTTGTCATTTGAAGCCTTTTTGTGGAAATATACTGGCCTACTGAATCAACAACAAACTCCTAGCTATATCGAACAATATACAAATATACTGACCCACTGAATCAACAGCAACTACAAGCTGTATCAAACAATATAGAAATATAATAACTCACTGAGTCAACAACAAACTCCAAGCTGTATGGAACAATATAGAAATATACTGGCCCACTGAATCAGTAACAAACTCCAAGCTGTATGGAACAGTATAGAAATATTGTAGCTCAATGAATCAGCAACAAACTCCAAGCTCTATAGAACAATATTGAAATATACTGGCCCACTGAATCAACAATAACTCCAAGCTGTATGGAACAGTCTAGAAATATTGTAGCTCACTGAATCAGCAACAAACTCCAAGCTGTATGGAACAGTATAGAAATATTGTAGCTCACTGAATCAACAACAAACTCCAAGCTCTATAAAACAATATTGAAATATACTGGCCCATTGAATCAACAACAAACTCCTAGCTGTATAGAACACTATAGAAATATACTGGCCCACTGAATCAACAACAAACTCCAAGCTCTATGGAACAATATAGAAATATAATGGCCCACTGAATCAACAACAAACTCCTAGATGTATGGAACAATATAGAAATATACTGACCCACTGAATCAACAACAAACATCAAAGCTCTGTGGAACAATATAGAAATATAATGGCCCATTGAGTCAACAACAAACTCCAAGCTCTATGGAACAATATAGAAATATAATGGCTCACTGAATCAACAACAAACTCCAAGCTCTATGGAACAATATAGAAATATGGCTCATTGAATCAACAACAAACTCCAAGCTCTATGGAACAATATAGAAATATAATGGCTCACTGAATCAACAACAAACTCCTAGCTGTATGGGACAGTATATTCAATTATAATCCTGTCTTATTCAATTATAATCCTCACTTATTCAATTATAACCCTGTCTGATTAAATTATAATCCTAACTTATTCAGCTGTTATTCTGAATCACATAACTTAACTATTATCCTGACTGATTCATTTAGTGCTTACAAGTCAGCAGATGACTGCGCTGGGGGTCGGCGGCAAGCCCGGGCAGAGTGCAGGAACCTCAATCACCGCCCAGCAGCTGATACAGCTGGCGGGAGCCAGTTCTGCCACCCTCGGCCAAGCTTCGTCCCAGCTGGGCACGCACGTGGCTTTCCAGAAGGTGCAGGCTGGCGGCCAGCAGACGTTGCAGTTCCACTCCTTGCAGCTGAAACCAGGTGGCAGCACTCTGACGCAGGCACAGGGCAGCGGGAAGAGCAAGAGCAAGAAAAGGACAGCTCCCACTCCCCCTAAGTGATGTCCGTTTATTGTGATACATAAATCATGTAAGAAAACACAGAACATCTGAATAATTGTAGTACTATTGAAGGTACGGGGAATCCTGTGATAAATACTGCCATTGGGAGGTGTTCTGCCTTTGCATGTTTTAGGCCGTAGTTTAATGAGATGGGAAGACTAGTTCCATTCCTCAGTGTCTTTCTTTGCAAGGCAATTCCCAGATAATTCTTAGATATTTCCCTGAAAATGACAAGACAGTTTCAAGACAATTCCCAGATAATTTCCAGACAATTCCCAGGTAATTTTCAGACAACTGCCTGAAAATTACAAGACAGATAATTTCCAGACACTTCCCATAAAATTTTAAGATAATTCTCAGACAATTCCCTGAAAATTACAAGACTGTTTCCGTACACTTCTCGGATAATTTCCAGAAATTCTAAGATGATTCTCAGACAATTCTCGGGCGGGATGGCTGGTTTCCTTCCTCACTGTCTGTTATTTTCAAGACAATTCTCGGATAATTCTCAGACAATTCCCAAATAATTTGCGGACAATTCTAAGATAATTTTCAGACAATTCCCAAAATTTGCAGACATTTCATAGAGAATTTCCAGATAATTCCCAGATAGTTTCCAATCAATTCTCAGACAATTTCCAGACAGTTCTCAGACAATTCCCACAAATCTATGTGGTACCCATGTAATAAGGCCGGGTCCACCCAACGCTACTAGTCAGAAAAACGAATCCTGCCACACTGCTGGAAGGTTTAACCCAAACCATTGCTAAGGGTACTGTAGTGGCGCAGCGGCTGGCACACCTGCCTGCCCCGCCACTGGTCATATGTTTGAATTGCCCTCTGAGGCAGGGATTTTCCTTCATTGACCCAGGCTCCAGGATCAACCCAGCCTGAAATGGGTACCAGGAAATGTGTGGGGAAGTAAAGGCAGCCGGTCCTGACATTGAGATCTTCACCCATCCTCTACTGGTTGATCTGTACACGTATTTATAATGCTTACCCCAGACATTTTCTTTTTAGCTGTTTATGATTTCTTGGCAAGTTTACGTTCAATAGTTTGCCGTTGCTTTCTGAATGACCGGCACACACACCATTGTATGAAATACCAGGGCAAGGCAGTTTGCTTCCAAATCGCCTGCAGCTATGTGTCGAACGTGGTATGCGGGGCACCCAGGTCTGTGGTGAAGGGGTTACGAATGCAATTCAAAATCCTGCATACTGCATTCAAAACACAGCTGCGGGCGATTTGGAAGCAGACTGCCTTGCGCTGGTTTCTATACAATGTTGTGAGTGCTGGTAATTCAGAAAGCAATGGTAAACTGCTGAACGCAAGCGTTGCTCATTAATCACAGACAGCCAAATAATACTGGGGCTGACTGCAACATCCTGTAAAGGATATGCAACTAACTTAACCCCAGACATGGACCAGGTGGAGATGTTTTTTCACAGACCTGGGTCTGAGGTTGACATGGCTAAAAATGGGTATCAGAAATTTACTGGGAGATAAAGGCAGCGGTTTGATATTGATCATATCACCCACAGAGTGCCAACTGGTTTACAAAAATATGCACACTATATGCCCTCAAGGCATGAAGGTGCCCTTTTCTGTATCCTTATTCATGTCTTTAATTATGTAAAGCAAATAGAACATATACAGTATTAAACATATGGTTTTATTATTTACAATTAAATAAACAAGGTTAAAAGTGTAAAGCTATTTTTATTTGTGCGAACAGATGGTACAAAATACCTCTTGTACACACATTTGTCTTTCTTCTTCTGTAATTTATTCCCTAATGGATCATAGGACAACAATAATCTCATATTAAGTCCCTCTATCCTTTATTTATCTTATAATTCCCCTCATGTCTTTCCCAAATTATTAATCTATCTCTGAGTCTCTCCTCTATGTAATTCTAGGTCTCCCTATATTTACTTTGCCCTCAGGATTACAAAAGAACGAATGAACAAACTTTATTTTCAAAGGGTTAAGAATGGAGCAAGCAGGCCCATCTAATAATGTGCTCTTTGATCAATCTCTTTTAAACATTATTTCATCTATATATTGCTTATGAGGCAAACAAGAACAATAACAGCAGGGAAAGACTTTCTAACTACACTGTTAACTGGTGGAGGAGTCTCTGTGGCGAAGTGGTCAAGCCGTTTGACTCGTGCTCCAAAGGTTGTGGGTTCGATTCCGGGCCGCGCCCTTTGGTTTATGAGTTATATGTTTCGGAGACTCCTGTGGGTCGTTGCTAAAAGCTACAAAGTTCGTGCTTTGTGCGACGCTTTCCGCACTGCGGAAAGAGACCGAGCCATATGGGATAAAACCCGGTGCAATGAAGTCGACCCTGTCGACTTTTAAGCGACTTTTTTTAAAGCGACTGTTAACTGGTTTTCTCTGTGTGTGTCCTTTTTCTTATCTCTGACTCAAACACTGATGCAATTATTAAAAAAGTTGTAGAGATTATGCCAGTGCCATTTCCTCATCTCTCTATTCAGTCAGTAGTGAAATTTAAACAAATTGTACAGATTATGTCAGCACTAGCATCTTTTCCTCACCCCTTTATTAAAACTCTGATAAAATATAAACATATTGTACAGATTATGTCAACACTAGCATCTTTTCCTCTTTACAGATTATGCCAACACTAGCATCTTTTCCTCTTTACAGATTACGCCAACACTAGCATCTTTTCCAGACCTCTATATTCAAACACTGATACAATTTCAACTTGTACAACACCAGTGTCTTTTTCACACCTCTATATTCAAACTGATGAAATATAAACATATTATACAGATTATGGCTTTTCCATATATGTTGGCACCAGTATGCACTTGTGGTACAATTTTAGTCCATAATTTACACCTTGTACCAGCGTCTATCTTTTTTAATGTAAAAATGTCAAAAATTGTTTTGTTTTATTGTTTGACCAATTACTCCTGTTTGTTATTTTATTTTTAATTGTTACAAAATTTTAATGTGTATGTATTGGTATTATGTTAAATATCTACATTTGTTGCTTGCTTTTATTTTATGAAACTAACTTGCTCCCTCCCACCCAGTTGTTACTGCGTTTCACTAAACCTTAAACTGTTCTTATCTGTGTGGGCTGTTGGTTTGCCAGGACTGCTGTCTGTTCCACTTTTCACATGGGACAGTGAGGAGCAATTTGTGTGAAATTCACTGGCACAGGAACGGTGCATTATTGGGTGACTCTTTGCCATGAAGTTGGAACAGCTACTAACGACTGACTTATCATCATCATCTTCCACTTTTTCCGTCAAGCGTCTTGGGGAGGAATAACTGGCATTCCAGTGCCTGATGGATGGCACTGGATAGTGTCATGTCGTGTGATTGTACAATGTCTTTGATGTCGTCGGTCCATTTTCTTCTTGGGCATCTCTGTAGCAGATCTTCTTTGGTGTTGGGCCAGTGCTGGTAGTTGATTATGTTGCATTCTAACACGATGGCCAAACCATTTGATCTTCAGTCTTTCAATATATGTGGCATGATGTGTTGATTCCACTGCCTGTCTGATAACATCATGTCTTATTCAGGCTCGGATGGTTAAGTTGGCAGCTCTCCTCAAGCATCTCATCTCACAGGTGTTGATTTTGCATAAAGTGTTATTTGTGTAATGTCCAAGTTCGATATTGGTAGCATAGGGTTGGTGTGAATATACTATTTATTATCTGTCATTTTGCTGACATAACTATATTTGGATGTTTCCGTATAGGTGATAGCTGAAATATAAGCACACTTGCTTTTTGACTTCTGATTTAGATTTCTCTGCCTATTCTGCCATCGTCTGTGATCATACTCCCAAAATGTTTTAATTCTGTTGCTTGTTTAAGAGATGTGCTATTTATCAGTATATTTACTGGACAAGAAGATAAGCTAACTCGCATTACTGAAGACTAACCTAGGAAAATTAGTAACGAATGATGGCTGTGTTGATGAAGAAATGATGAAAGAGAACAGGAATGGCCAAAGAAACATTCATTAATGTGAAACAACTTCTTATATTTAAATAAATAAATTTTAAATTAAAGTTAACATTGATCAACTATCAACTGCGTATGATACAGAATCATGGACAGTGAATTAAAATTGATCAAGTGTGGCATATACTCTGCATTGTTGTATGATATAGAAACAGGGACAGTGTCTAGCGTTAGTCACGTGGTAAAGTGGTTGCGCACACGCCAGTGATCCGGAGTTTGATCCCGGGTCCAGTCAGGGATATGCACTACTGACAAGCTCAGTCAAGCGAAACTCGAGTCTAATGCTTCCAATCTGACATGAACAAGGCCCAGGGGTTGTACCGGAATACGATCAGCGTTGCCACTAGTGGGTTGTGCTCAATCTACATACCTAATTGTTTTAATATCTTATTGTTATATCCTGCTGCAGTCGTTATCTCTCTGATCTATTATTATTATTTTGTTGCCAATGAAATGACATTATTTTGCCCATACATATATGCATAACGGAGGGAGTTGGTTGAGACCCAGGACACATGACTTCTTTGATGTCACAAACTGTTTCTAGTTGTCCTTACTGTATTGTTGCTAACTAGTGTAATAAATTGCTGATGTATATTGCCAGGTTGCGTTGTTTTATGTTTGATGTTTAAATGAGGTCTTGTTATTGTTCTATTTTGTTGGCTGTGTCCGAAACAGGACCTCATAGCAGAGAGTGGACTAATAAACACAGGACTGATGTGGTCGTTGGCCACCTGGGGATAGATGCCAGGCATGCAGACAGACACACAGACGGGAGGCAAGCATACAAACAGACAGGCACACAGACACAAATTATCAGGCACACAAACAGGCAGGCAGACACACACAAAAATGGATGGATACACAGAGATAGGCAGGCAGACACATAGATAGGCAGACACAGATAGACAAAATATCGGTATGCAGACAGACATTGGTACACACAGACATGTAGACACAGACATGCACGCAGATAGACAGACAGCTAGAGGCCAGTTCACTGACACAGGTCATCATCCAAATCAGGACGAGACATACGTCATGCTTTGGTCACTTTATGGGATGAGGGGCTCTGATGAAACAACCGGGAAGATTGAGGGTTGAAAGACAGGCTGACAGAGGGAGGAAATGCTGAACTGGTTGGTGGAGTGGCACGGGAGGCAGTCAGTGGTTGATCCTGTCAACAACACAGAGGATACATATTTGTGGTGAATCATAATGGATAGGTGCTACATATATTCACCGCTATTGTATGGCGCGGAAGCCTGGACGTTGAACAAGCAACTAGAAAGTCGCATGGAGGCCTTGGAGATACAGAAGAACATGTCGTATTTCACGGAAACAAAAACAATCAAATGCAGAGATTCTAGAAAAACTGGGAATGAAGAGAGAATCGATGAAAGAAATAAAGTGGAGGCAAGTGAAATATTTCGGCCACGTTAAAAGACAAGATACTATTCTGAAAACCATACTCTAGGGCAAGGTTGAGGGCAAGCTAGCAAGAGGTAGACAACGACACAAGAGGGAAGATAACATCAAGAGATGGACGAACATCAGTCCTGACAGAATGTACAGTCCAAGCGAGAGACAGACCGTGTTGGAGATACATTGCAGCCAACCTTCATTACGGAGACGGCACCTGATTGATAATAGGTAGGTAGGTAGACAGGCAAGTAAGAGAGTGGATGAGTTCAGCGTGGCACATGGTAGACACATGGTAGGTAGGTAGGCAGGTAAGTAAAAGAGTGGATGTGTTCGTGGATGGATATGTGAATTAGACTGAGGGAGTAAGAGAGGGATAGGTAGGTAGACGTAGGAGTAATGAATGGATAGACAGACTGATTGATGAAAGATAGATAAGTAAATACATAAGCAGATATAGAAAGATAACGGATAGATATATTGACTGATGATCAGTAGATAAATGAATTCTCTCTGTTCCACTTTTCACATTGGGCAGTGATGAGCATTTTGTATGATATTCACTAGCACAGGAACGGAGCATAATGGGGACGACCTGTTGCTGTGAAGTTGGAACCGCGACTAACGAACGAACGAACCAACCAACCATACAACCAACCAACCATCCAACCAACCAACCTACCAACAAACACTAAACTAACAAAAGATAAATATAGTGTGTTTTTTGTTTGTTGCCTCAATGTAAAATTGAATATCTCAGTAACCAACTGATGGAAAATAATGAGATTTAGTATATAACCTTATCATTATGTCCACCCAACAAAAAAATTTTTGTTCTGGAGATTGTACAGCAGATTTCAATTTTTGCTTATATGAAGTATATATTTTACCGCCCCGCCATGAATGCCTTAATTTTTAGAGTATTACAGCTCAGCAAGACCCATTCGCGCTAATTTTAAAATTGTCTGGCGGTCTTTCGTTTTTGGACAGACTGAGTGTTATAGTTCAGAGGCGTCGTCAAACTGTGGGTTCTTTCATGAAACGTGATTATATAAATAAATCTTACCATTAATGTAATCTTAATAGCTAATATTTAAATGTGTTAATACTGTTCAATGGGATTAAAAGTGAAATTGTGTACACTTCAAAACATCGCTATGAAGTTGTACACATTTTTTTTTCTGCATACAGACAATAGGGATTATCATAATGAGATGAATGGTAATGTATTTAGAGATTGGCTCGAGAATACAGTACTTCCATCCCTTGATAGGCCGTCTTGTCTAATCATGGACAATGCATCATATCACAATGTTGTTGCCCAAGAAGACAAAATACCTACGGCATCGAGCACAAAGGAAGCAATAAAGATATGGCTCCGAAGGGAAAATATACCATTTCCAGAAACATATTTCAAGCTACAGTTGTTGTCCCTTGTAAAACAGACGCAAAAAAGCAAGAAATTTCAAATTGACAAGTTGATAGAAGAGCATGGCCATAGGTGCTTGAGACTTCCGCCGTATCATTCTCATTTAAGCCCTATAGAACTTGTGTGGGCTAAAATTAAAGGACAGGTGGCAGCTGCCAATACTACATTCAAATTGTCTGACGTCAAGATACTAACCCAGTCCGCGCTATTAAATATTGATAAAAGTTACTGGAAAAAATGTGAGGACCATGTGTTGAAAGAGGAAGAGGACTATTGGAGAAAAAATGGATTGAATTTTATGCAACCGAGAGCAATCATCAACCTACTGGAATCGTCCGACACAGATTAAGGTCTGAGCAGAGTATGCCCTGGCCATCCTCACTGTCAGCCCTACACAGATGGGTGGCGGAAGGTGGGGATGTCGATAGAAAGGTAATGGATACATAACTACGAATGTGGATGGAGAGGCAGTGGATGGATTGATAATTATTTATTGATTTTGCGTTCGCTCGCTTTGAACTCAAGCGTAGTAAGTGGTTCTATTTCTAGCGCACTGGACTTATTTTCGCCTGTTGATTAGCTTTCCCTATCACCAGTGTCCTTCGGCGAACCCACTCCGACTTCAGAGGTACTTGTAATTTACGTCCCCAACTCAAATACGAGAAGTCAACATTTTAGTCCAACTGCCCGGAGTAGGGGGCTGAACCCGTCTCCTCGGCATCAGCACACCGGATGTTTATTAACGATCGGTCTTATCATTCGGCCATGCTGACCTCCACACACCTCGTTGATTTATACACTTGGAATAAATGCGAATATAAATATAAATGCGAGAGAAAGGAGAGATCTGCAACACAATTCCCCATTAAAGTGGTAATTTTATACCGTGCTTGGGGGAAAGTCTATACTAACCGGACTCCTATAGATGCCAACCCTTTTCGGCACTCTAGCTACCTGAACGTCTAAGAGTTAAAACTAAGAGTCTTGGAGGGAGTGAACAAATAATAATAATAACAGTGACGTTAAAAACAACAACAATAAATATATACTCATATAATGTATACAATCGTAAAATTATAAACTGGTAACTTTGCAATAACTGTAGGAGTATATTTATCCAACATTGCCATAAAACCGACCATTCTGTCTAATGTCAGCAGAATATTGAAGCTGTTAGCGAACATTAGGGGCTGGTTCATTACACCAACATTATCATCATAACTATCATCATAATCATTATCGTCGTTGTCGTCATCATCATCATCATTTGTTAAGTTCGTCGCTAGTTAGTCGCGGTTCCAACTTCACGCCAAAGGGTCGCCCCATACTGCTCAGTTCCTGTGCCAGTGAATATCACACAAAATGCTCCTCACTGTCCCATGTGAAATATGGAGTCTCGACAAACCAACATCCTGCACAGGTATACTATGCATAATGCCGCTGCCAGAATGCCAACACAAAGGCCCGCCACGAAAAATACAGTTCATCGTCAATGGAAGTCGTAGTCACTAGAAAACCAACAGCCAAACATTTACTGCATAAGGCAAACCCAGTTAGTTTAGCAACCTCTGGCCGCCATTTTTCTGAACATGCAGTTAACTATACAAACAACCGTGGACAGATGTAAATGCATCCTAACTGAAATCCATAGCTCACAGTATCGCTCCACGCACTTAATTCAGTAACCGGACAACGGAACCATGTACTATCAGCCCAACATGAAAAAAATGCGTAGGCAAACCGTAACCATACGCATAAACACTCCAGTCGTCGTAACAGCTCAACCGCCTATCCTCCATGTTGGACCGGAAGTCGTAATTATCATCATTATCGTCATCGTTATATTAAAGGATGCACAGATGCCATTTTTGCTCTTAGACAACTTATAGAAAAATCAATCGAATTCAATGAAACACTCTATTTAGCCTTTGTCGACCAAGAAAATGCATTTGTTAGAGTAGATAGAAACAAGCTGTGGGAAATCCTTACACAATATGGTGTGAGTACACATCTAACAAACCTATGTAGAAGCTTATACAACAACAGTGAATGCATAATGAGAGCAACTGGAGGACACTCAGAACCCTTCACCATAAGATCCAGAGTTACGACAAGGTTGTGTCATGTCCCCTCTCTTGTTCATAACATATATAGACAACATATAGCATGTCCAAACAATCTTGACTGTATAAGTCTACTTTCTTCAATCAATCTCCGTTTTTAATTTGTCTCTTGAAGGGTAATCTCATTTGATTTTCCTCCCATCCATAGTATTCTTTGAATTTTTCTCGAAAACAACATCCCCACCGCCATTATATGTTTCTCAGCTTGTCTGTTAATTGTCCATGTTTCACATGCATAAACAACATGGGTTCTATAGAGCACTTCAACACTTCTTTTCTCACTGCAACTGAAAACTTTTTGTTGGTAAGCATATTTTCCATTTTACAGTCATATGTTACGACTGCCTAATACCGTCTTTTAATTTTCGTTACAAGTAGAAAAGACTGAACACCCTCTTCAATCAAATCTCCTTACAAACATGGTGACCCCAATGAAAACGACCAGCTTTGAAAAGGCGACGGTTTGGGCAAACAGGCCATTGTAATGAGAACCATTGTCGGTAAATACGACGTGAGAACAATAAGAAGATCCGATGAATGAACAACGCCATCATCATCAGTGTGCCAGATAGTAGCCTGTAAATGGACCACGCTTGAGTTCAAAGCGAGCGAATTGTCTGTTAAACTGTTTCTCGCCTCTGGATTATAAAAAAAATAAATTATTTAAAAGGCAAGGGAATCGACTTAATTACACCCAGTTTTATTCCATATGGCTCGGTCTCTTTACCCAGGGTGGCCTGTGGAAAGCGTTGCACAAAGCGCGAAGTCCAGCGACGACCCCACAGGAATCTCAGAGAAAATTGCCCTAGTGAACCGAACAACATAGGTCGGAATCGAACTTACAATCTTCGGAGGGCGAGGCAGTCTCAGTAAACACTTCGCCACGGAGAGCAGCCCCCCCCCCCCCCACCACCCCTTGGGTTATAGGGTGATATTATCAAAATGGTGACAACGAACACGCTATCAGTGCATGTCCCCAGATCAAGAGAGAAAATATTCAAGATGTACTGCAGATAACCTTCAGTGTGAATATGGAACTGGAGTGATAGCCTATAATGTTCTAATTGTTAACATTGACTACTCAAGGTTCTTTCCGACTCGACGCTCTATCGAGAAGCAGATGTCAATGTGACGGCGCAGAGAATGGCTCTCACTAAAACCGCCGCGGAATGACACGAATTGTATGCAGCCGAGAGGAAGATGGCAGAGGCGAGGAAGGCTGATAGGACTGCTGATCCTGTGGCCACACACAACATTTCCACTCCTACAGCAGCTGAAGCTGTTCCCGTCAATCAAGCGACGCCAGAGACCATAGGTGAAGCCAGCAGCAGCGGAGAAGTTCACAACCCCAACAGTGAGAAGCAGAAAAGCAGCTCACCAATGGCCTCCGTCCAGGAGAACGGCACAAGTGATGACTTCACCGGCAAAATCTTGTTGAAGTAAACCCGCGCTAGGGAGGCTAAACTGTCGGCGCTATCAACAGACAAGATACTCAGTCTGTTGGAGAACGAGCTGGGAAGACAGCGTAGCCCAGCTGCGCAAGACACCGGATGGAGTAGTGGTCTCCACCAACAAGAACGCAAAAAACAACCCACTATTAAAGACAATCGCACAGAAAGAAAAAGCAGACATCAAGCTTCCCCACGGCATCTCAGTTTAAGCCACCCGACACCGCGATCAGATCAGGGAGATGCTGTCAAGATAGAACTCGAACTGAAGATTACCTTTGCTGAGAGGATCATTTGGAAAAAACAACACCCCCTCCATAGTCGTCATCATTACAGCGGAGGACCGAATAATCCCTCAAACTATCAGATGGGACAAGAGAGAGCAAACCCCGAAGCACTACATTCATATGGTGCTGCAGTGCTCAATGTGCCATAAGTTCTGGCACACCAGTGCCACATGTAAAAGTGAGGTGGAGGTCTGCAGATACTGCTGTTGACCCCACCCTTACAGTCAGTGCCACCGTGCAAAGATCGACACGGACTTCAGGATGCCGAACGCCAAGAGAAATTGCGTCAACTGCCTCGTCAATCACGGCGCTAGGTATCTCGCGTGCCCCTGCCACGAAACTAGCAAGGAAGCGAGGGAAATTGCCAATCTACTTTATAATGAGACCACCCGCCTAACGAAATGCGACAAAACGCAATTGGAGGAGAAGAGACCAGACACAAGAGACGAAGAAAACAACCATTCAGCGCATCCTGGATGAAGTGAAGCAAATGGAGCAGAAGATTCAACAGGATGTCGCTCGAATGGCTGCAGTCAAAGCCGAGACGTGGGAGGCTGAAAAATATTCACGAATAAAGAGAACAGATAGAACAGCTCAAGACAAAGAATGAAACATCTGAATCAGGAGACATCAAGTCCCAACAAAAGAGGAAGCAACAGAAGATGAAGTAGAAGAGGAGGAAGCAAATCAAAACGACAGCGACCAAGAGTGGACGGTGACCAGGAGATTGCTCTCCACCAAGATCTAGCTATCAAACCGTCCACGACACAAGATTTCAGTGAAACCACGAAGATACGAAGACAGACCAAGACGGAGAAATAGATGAACTCTCAGGAGGGACGACATCTGGTAAAGCACCCCCTGAAGGGAAAAAACACACACCATGAGACGGGGCGGGAACACAACCACACCTAGCTTTATACGTGGGTGGCTCTGACCAGACATGTGAAATGACACCAACAGATGAAATGAACAATAAAGACAACTAATCAGATAAACCCCAGGAAGCGAAAATACACAGCCCGATCTATGCAAGCAGAAATATGTAGATACCCCATAAGGGCCCAAACTATAACCAGTCGAGAATTCGGCGGTTGAACAGGACCGGAACATCTTTATTTTTTTTCTTTCGAACAAGCAAGTGTGCTCAAGTTCTGTAACAACGTATTGCAAGTACCTAAAAATGAATTCGTTTCTACATGGATCCCCATCATCTTTAGCATCTGCCACAAGGTTATTTGACAGATAGAAGTGACTGTGGTTGTGTCCAGTCGTATGTCTGTATGAACACTCTGCAGGTATACTTGTGAACAGCTATAGACCTGGATAACACCGTTTTCGTGCACATAATTTTAATGATTACGGAGAGACATGATGAAAACACGACACAATTTCCAGAAGCAATCTTAGTACAGGTAAATAAACAATACTGTCTTTGATCGGCCTTTTGATATAACTTAATTGCCTCGGGACTCTTTCCTGTGTCCGAACTCACTGAATGCCTGGCTGAGATTCCCTCCTCAGCCCAGACACCGAATAACTGGCTAGTTTCCTTAACGTAGCCCACACACTGAATAACTTGCCAAGCCCCACACCCAACTCTTCGGGAATGCCACTGTCTTGGCTGGTTTCCCTCATTCAACTCAACTGATTTGGCTGGTGTCCCTCACTCAGCCCAAACTCCACTGTACTAGCTAAGTCTCACTGCCTTAACTGAAACTCAACTCTCGCGGAAGCCTGGCTAAGTCTCCAATACTTAGCCTCAGACCCAACTGTCCTGAATGTCACTGTCTTGGCTGGTTTCTCTCACTCAGCCCAAACTCAACTCCCTTAATTTGCCCAGACTTCTGACTTTATTCCCTCTTCCCAGGACCTCCCAAGAAACACCATTTAACCTCTTGAACCCCATTCTAAATTCCTCCAACATTAAATTTCTGGGCTTCCTTTGTCTATTCTTCTACGATCACGTTTTTCTCTGCTCCCTGGTGATTCAGACTGACATCTCCGTGATATACCCTCCATTGTGTTCTGGGTCAACCATTGTCTCGGGATTCCTTACCCCGCCTTTATGACCCAACATCCGCATAGCTCTTCTCTGACCCCTGTACCCTTGATTATACTATAAGATTCTTAACTCGTACATTCACCTTCTCACCAGGTATGTTAATCTAGACAAGTACGTGATATCTTAACCACTTGTTTAGGGGCTTCCCCCATTAGCTAACGATTTATATTGACATTAACCATCACCTTGTCCGGGACTACCCCAGTTTGTTGAAGACTGTGATTAACCCTCATGGCCTCACATCTGCACATTGCTTTGTTACTTTCCAAATTATTAGCCCGTACAACAGCCCCATCTTGGCGTTTAACACGTAAGTTATATTACCCCCTCCTCAAAATAAAACATAGATTTCTATAATACAGTCAGAAAGAGCTCTCTAAAATTTGAACACAGTAACGACGCGTAAATAGCTGTAAGTATACATCCCCTACACTCAGTACTCCATATCTTGCCCATTTCAACAACCACACTAAATAATACAGCAGGTAATTGGAGGTATTTTACCCCATTACTCCTACATAACAATACCATTGTAACGTGTGATAATTCAAAGGAGTCAATTGAAATGAAAAAGACATGAAACACATCAACGAACAACAAAAATGGTGAAGTGCTACACAACCCCTGTAGTCCTGTATGGGTATGAATCATGAACTATGAGCAGTGTCACATTTTTCCACCCCTAATTCACATATTACTATAGTGTCATGATGTGTCCCATTTAACAACGCACACTGTATAACTTAACGCTCTAGTTAAAAAAAAAAAAGAACAGTTCATTGTCCTCGTTGATCCATGCCTTTGGTGGCCTCTGGAGAGCAATTCTGCTCTGGTCTTGTCCTCTCCACGTATTGATACTGAAACACATGAGCACTCTAGCCATAAGATACTCCAACAATGAACACGTGAGCTGCCTGTACGAAAGTCTCTGGCTGGTGATCTGCCTGCACACTGACTTATCTGTCCATTGAGTACATCGGCTATTGCATGCATAGACCCCATAATAGCCAGGGCCTCACGTTGCAGAGTTGAATATTTTGTCACTAGTGGCGCTAGTTTACTGATGACCTGTAGTACTGCATACACGACAGGATTATTCCCTTGTATCACACCTCCACCAGTTTCTGTCGATGCTACGTCTACCATGAGAGTACATTGTAAGTCAAGATTAGGGAGAATTACAATGGGATGATTCCAACATAGCTTAATACTGTTGGGTTCTGCTACCCCTGTGATGTCCACACCACCTCGTTGGGTCTGCCCTTTTGTGTCCACACAGACAACACTGATGTGATGGCCGACACAAATCCGATCCGATCCGATATTGAAAACAAAAATTGCAAACTCGGTCTCCCTCAACCTGCTTCTTTCAGCGTTGGTTAGATAGTCGATCCGTGTGTTTGTGTGGGTCTTTTCGCCCTGTTTTTTAATTTTGCTCTCTTTCGAGTGACGTCTGGTTCTTGTAGGTTAGTTTCTCTTTGCATTGCATCTCTTCAAATAGTGTCATTTGGTGGCATTGGCTTCTGGCTCTTCTGGTGATTTGTTTGGCTAGTGAAGGCTCCTGGCTCGTCTGGCTCGGCTGATTTTAGTCCTTATAAGGACTTTTTATTGGGTCTTTTAGTCTCATGTTCTGTGCATTGCCCGTATCTTTTGTTAGCGTAGGCTCCTGGCTCGACTGAGTGCAGTCCTTAAAGGGACTTATTGTTTTCCCACTCCAGGCGACGTTGTTTATATTGCCTTGCCTCTTCTTCGCAGTCGGCTACTTGGGCGGCGCACTCCTCTTCGTACTCTCTCCATTCGTCTTCGTCGACCTGTCGTACGACCCACTCCTCTACCTGGCAGGATGCTGATTTCATCTCGGGTTGCTTAGATATCGTGGCTGGACTACTGGCTACTGCTTGCAGCTTCTGATTGGTCTGTGGCTTGGCTCCTTCGTGCGTCTTTTTGCTTCCTTTTTTGTGAATTGTTTTCATCAGTTTTTCGACGTTTTTATGTGGTGATTCATCTTGCTTCCTCTCTTCTGTTGGTTTGGTTTGGTGCTGCATCCTTTCGGCGCTCAGTAGTTCTCTTTCGGTCTTGATCTTTTGTAGGATTTCCTCGTTTTCCTTCTTCATCTCAGCCATGCGCTCCATCTCTTGTTTGATGTTGTGCTGGATTTCTTTCATGTCGGCCAGCAGCTTCTCATTATCGCTATTCGGAGTCGTCGTCAGCAGTGCCTTGACTTGCTTCTTCAACTCGTCTATCTGCTTTTGAAGTTAATCTCTTTCAGCTTGTGCTATACCCGTGGCTGTCTCGCCCCTCCGCATTGCTTCCTTGAATGGTGTCTTTGTGATGGTGGCGATCTTCAAGACGTCTCTGTGACGTTGCAGGTACGGACAGCCCAGGTATCTCGCCCCATGCTTGCCCAGGCAGTTGGCGCACTTCCTCTTATTATTGGGTGCTCTGAAGTCGGTGTCCAGCTTGGCCAGCGGGCACTCCTTAAAGGCGTGATGGTCGGCGCAGTATCGACAGATTTCACTCTTTCTGCGGCAGATTGTTCGACTGTGGCCGGCCCTCTGGCATCTTGAGCATTGGTTGATTCTTGGAATAAACCATTCAGGCTGTTGGGTTATGTTGTTGATTGACACCTGGTGTGGAATCTCTTTGCCCTCAGTCGTCACCACCGCCAGTGTAGTGGGTATCTTTGAGTATGTCAAGATCCGCTGTGCCTTCAGAATTCTGATGTGTTGGTGTTCCTCCTGTAGCAGTTTCATGATTTCGTCGTCTGACAGCTCCACTTGAACACGTTTTACAACCCATCTGGCTGTCTTGAGGTCGGTGTTACCGGCTCTGGTGATTTTCTCCTCCTCCTTCTCAGCTGTCTTGGCTCTTGTCTGTGGTGGGCTGAAATCAGTCCTTCTCGTGGTAGCGTCACTTGATTTGACTGTAGCTAAATGGTCTTGACTGCAGCTTACAGGTATGTTCTCCCACAATAGTCTTCTGTTCGGGCTTGGCGGCTCCCACGCTGCACATCTTGTGGCTCGGCAGTTTCTTTGTGTTGGTTTTACGACCCATTTTCCTCCCCCGTATCAGGCTTCTTGATAAATTAGGGCGACTTCTCTTGATAGCGCTAAAAAGTGCTGTCAAGCGAGATGAGATGATGTGACATGAAACGATGGAAACGCGACACAAATTTCTTTATTCACTGTATTATAGAACTGCGTGATGTGTAACATCCTGTTCACATCTCCAATAATCTGAAACGTAAATTGTCGCCCCTTGACAGGAAAACATTCATTTGGGAAACTCACACTAGAGAGTGCCGCTTGTAGTGCTTCAGTCACCGCTTGTGTTATAGTGTGTTTGACAGGTAAGTGTTTTGGCCATCTAGTGTACCGATTAACATGGTCAAGATATATCTAAGACCCCTGTTGTCTATCACTGATAATGGGTCAATGATATCAAAAGCACCCTTGTTAAATGGCCTAACTTTCGTATCTGTCGCTTGCACCGGTGCACAGGATCTGCTGTTTAGCTTGCTATCTTTACTAAATCCTAGCCAATAAAACTGGGACGTGGCTCTATGCTGTGTGCGCATTATTCCCATGTGACCTGCAAATGAAATATCATGAGTTGTTCTCATAATTAGATCTCCATACGCTAAAGGTACCCCACTTTGTCTGCTTATCGTCTTGTCATCTGACAACTGGCAAGTGAGACTATTATTCTTCCCTTCGAAGCCCCACCTCTCATTCTTAATCGCTTATATTCTGACGTATTATACACCTGACAACATTTGTCGGGAGTGATGTCTTGTCTTTGACAATCACTAAAGCTCTGTTTGCTATCAGTCTTCGCTTGATCAGTGGTGCTATCATTAGTCTCTGTCTAGTTGTCATAAAAAGTCAGTTGCATATTCTTTACTGGATGTCGCAGTCAACCTCAATATAATTTGACTGGTTGTGATTTCTTGGCAAATTTACGTTAGGTAGTTTGCGATTGATTTATAAACGACCGACACTCATACCATTGTATGAAAACCAGCAAACGGCGATCTGTTTCCAAATCGCCCGCAGCAGTGTTTAGAACACGGTATGCGGGAATGCGAATTACTTTTGTAACCCCTTCGCCTTCTCATCATCATCATCATCATCATCATCATCATCGTCATCATCATCATCATCATCATCATCATCATCATCATCATCATCATCATCACGATAAGCATGGGCGATCATATTTGGCCATTTCACTCTATCACTAGAGTCGTGGATCAGCTCAGTGTTCCTGTCACGACCATGCCACATGCATAGCAATCTAGGTGTTTACTTCTCTGCCGTGCCCTTGTTCTCTTCCCCTCGATTTTGCCAGTTGTCACCAAGTTCTCCAGTTTAGTTCTTCTCATAACGTGACCCAAAAATGCTGACTGTTTACGTCTTCTCATTATGTCTTCTCATAACATGCCCCCCCCCCCCCCCAAAAAAAAAAAAAAAAAAAAAAAACGAAAAAAACACGAAAAAAACCAACAACAAACAAATAAACAAACAAAAAACTGGACTGTCTACGCCTAATTTCTTTAATAAATTTACGGTTTTCATTTGTTTCTTGGAGGACCCCACTAGATAGTTTTTCTATCCATCCATGGCATTCTTTGCACTTTACTCAGAAACCGCAACCGCATCTCCACTTCCATTCGACGTTTCCCGCCGTGTCTGTGCGGACACGCCTCTGTTAAAACGCAGACATGATAAAAGAACACTTAATGTGTTATTTCTTTCTTTTCTTTGTGTTACTTAACGAACCATATAAACCCACATGGGTAGTAATTTTATGTGCCTAGTCAAGAAACCAAAGGGTAAACAAGACTACCCTGATCAAGGACATATAATCCGGGACTTTTCGACTGTGAAAATCCGGCCGTATTTATTCTGGTGACATTTGGACACATGGAGCTGTGAGCGTAAGCATACTGTTTATGGCACTGTTGTGTAATGGTTAACCATGGCGCTGTGAGCGTAAGCATACTGTTTATGGCACGTGTTATGTAATGGTTAACTATGGAGCTGTGAGTGTAAGCATACTGTTTATGGCACGTGTTGTGTAATGGTTAACCATGGAGCTGTGAGTGTAAGCATACTGTTTATGGCACGTGTTATGTAATGGTTAACTATGGAGCTGTGAGTGTAAGCATACTGTTTATGGCACGTGTTGTGTAATGGTTAACTATGGAGCTGTGAGTGTAAGCATACTGTTTATGGCACGTGTTGTGTAATGGTTAACCACGGAGCTGTGAGCGTAAGCATACTGTTTATGGCACGTGTTGTGTAATGGTTAACCATGGCGCTGTGAGTGTAAGCATACTGTTTATGGCACGTGTTATGTAATGGTTAACTATGGAGCTGTGAGTGTAAGCATACTGTTTATGGCACGTGTTGTGTAATGGTTAACCATGGAGCTGTGAGTGTAAGCATACTGTTTATGGCACGTGTTGTGTAATGGTTAACCATGGAGCTGTGAGTGTAAGCATACTGTTTATGGCACGTGTTATGTAATGGTTAACTATGGAGCTGTGAGTGTAAGCATACTGTTTATGGCACGTGTTGTGTAATGGTTAACTATGGAGCTGTGAGTGTAAGCATACTGTTTATCGCACGTGTTGTGTAATGGTTAACCATGGAGCTGTGAGCGTAAGCATACTGTTTATGGCACGTGTTGTGTAATGGTTAACCATGGCGCTGTGAGTGTAAGCATACTGTTTATGGCACGTGTAGTGTAATGGTTAACTATGGAGCTGTGAGTGTAAGCATACTGTTTATGGCACGTGTTGTGTAATGGTTAACTATGGAGCTGTGAGTGTAAGCATACTGTTTATGGCACGTGTTATGTAATGGTTAACTATGGAGCTGTGAGTGTAAGCATACTGTTTATGGCACGTGTTGTGTAATGGTTAACTATGGAGCTGTGAGTGTAAGCATACTGTTTATGGCACGTGTTGTGTAATGGTTAACCATGGAGCTGTGAGTGTAAGCATACTGTTTATGGCACGTGTTGTGTAATGGATAACTATGGAGCTGTGAGTGTAAGCATACTGTTTATGGCACGTGTTGTGTAATGGTTAACCATGGCGCTGTGAGTGTAAGCATACTGTTTATGGCACGTGTTGTGTAATGGTTAACCATGGCGCTGTGAGTGTAAGCATGCTGTTTATGGCACGTGTTGTGTAATGGTTAACTATGGAGCTGTGAGTGTAAGCATACTGTTTATGGCACGTGCTGTGTAATGGTTAACTATGGAGCTGTGAGTGTAAGCATACTGTTTACGGAATGTGTTGTATAATGGTTAACCATGGTATTAACTTCTATTATGTCATTGTAGATGCTTATTACCGTTGAATTCATTAGCAGCCAAATGTAAGGTTACGGAGGAAGCCGTGGTTGAAATGTCTACGCTTAATTTCTCTAATCAGTTTGTGGTTTTAATTTGCCTCTTGTAGGACTTGCTTAGTAGATTTTCTGTTTGTTCATGTTATTCTGTACATATTCCCCAGAAACCACATTCCCACAGCCATCAGATGTTTTTCAGCTTGTCTTATCGTCCACGTTTCACATCCATCCAAAAGTACAGGTTCTATGTAGCACTTCAACACTCTTTTCCTCGTTGCATTTGACATCTTTTCATTTGTCAGTATATTTTTCATTTTGCAAAAGACTACCTTTGCCATAGCGATTCTTGTTGTAATCTCTTCAAGGCACTTCCCATAAGATGTTATGACTGTTCAGAGATAGTTGTGCCGATTCACTAGCTTAAGAATATTCCCATTTATCTGTATGCTATATTGTGGTATTTCTTTCTTATTAGAGACGACCATAATCTCTTCCAAGAATCATTGCTATGTAATTATGTCACGCGCCCCTGCTCTTTTGGGTTATCAGTTATCAGTTATCAGTTGGGGTATCTTCGTTGCACTCCGGACATGTCCATAGGTGCTCAGATCCTCCCCCCAGCATATGCATCAGCGTCCGGTGGCTAATAGTGCCAGTTCTGTGTTGGTTGACGAGGCGCTTTGTTTTCCCGATGTACCTCTCGCGTCTGGCTGTGCCGATTCTTACTCCCAGGTCTTTCATCCTGGACAGCGATGTGGAATCATTGACGTCAAAGTCCTCTGTTCTCGCCATATCTTTAAGGACGTTAATAACATCGGCACGATCCATGGGCTGGCCATCTACAGGGGGTGCAGAGCCAGCCAGTTTGTCAGCTCGTTCATTTCCCTCGACTCCCGCATGTCCCGGGACGAAGATGAAGGTGACTTTACGGACAACAGACTTCCGCAGCGATTCAGTCCACTGTCTACGTACCGATCCAGCTTCGACCTTCTGAATCATGCTCATTGAATCACTTAGTACACACACGTTGGTATAATGCTGTGACTCCAGCCATATGAAAGCCTGTGTAACTGCCATCACCTCCATCGTCATGCTGCTCGTGGTCATAGAGTGGGCACCACTGGATTCTTGAACGGTTCGGCCCGCTGAACGGGCTGTAAATGCCCACGCACTTCTCTGCTGCTTTACCACAGATCCATCTGTATAGATGAGCACTTCGGGACTATCTGAGTGTTCATAGATGAGCGCGTTAACCTCTGCATTGACAGCGGCAGGGTTCTGCTCTCTGCACCGTCTGTCGAGTGTGATAATGCAGGAGAAAGTGCACTTAAAAGCTGGAGGCACCGGCACCCATTCCTTGCCGGGGTTGATACTGGTAAGACTGCAGACCTGTCTGACGACATCTTCCGCCCGACCCATCCATGATTTGCCCCTCATTTGCCGCTCTTTTGGGTAAGGAGATTGAATTTTTGGATAAGGGCGTAAAACAGGGGATCTCGTGTGCGGGCTGTCCAGGTTAAAAATACGTGCAAATCGCGAAGAGTAGGCCATAACACCGCAGTCCTATCAAAACTGTTAGAACAGAAAATCCACCCACGGATAGAAAGAACCCTGTGCCTGGGATGGAATCTGTCTAAAGGATGCCAACCTGACACAAAGTTTGACACAATGACATATGAGCTGCACAACTATTCATGACGCGTTCCCTCTAAAAGAGGAAAGAAGCGGATGAAGAAACAGAATTTGTCAGTCGCGGTTCCAATTTCACGGCAGAGGGTCATTCCATATAATACCATGGAATCTGTCTAAAGGATGCCAACCTGACACAAAGTTTGACACAATGACATATGAGCTGCACAACTATTCATGACGCGTTCCCTCTAAAAGAGGAAAGAAGCGGATGAAGAAACAGAATTTGTCAGTCGCGGTTCCAATTTCACGGCAGAGGGTCATTCCATATAATACCCCGTTCCTGTGCCGGTGAATATCACACAAAATGCTCCTCCTTGCCACATGTGAAAAGCGGAACAGCTAGCAGTCCCGACAAAATCAAAAGTACACACGCATACAGACTTAAGGCCACTGCCAGAATGCCAACACAACAGAAGTAGGGTTAATAATGGTAGTTTAGCTTGACGTGTAAAGATCCGCTCTCCTAAGGTTGAATTTGTGGACACTTTAATACAATCTGAAAGGTAAAAGTAAGATAAAGTAAAGGTTCCCCTTTACACGCCTAAGCCGCATTGGGCATATGGTGCCCTGGGTATTTAGTGCTAGCCTCATATTTCTAAAAACTAATCAGACTCGATGAGGGGTGTGGTCAACGTAACACCGACCGCCTTTGCTTCCGAGGACATTTTTGGTACTTATTTTAGACTGGATCTACCTGGTACTCACTTTAGACTGGATCGACCTGGTACTCAGTTTAGACTGGGTCGAGCCGGTCTCATTTCAGAGTGGATTGGCCTGGTACTTATTTTAAATTGGATCGACCTGGTACTAATTATAGACTGGGCCGGTCTAGTACTAATTTTAGACTGGATCGACCTGGTATTCATTTCAAATTGAGTCGACCTGGTACTAATTTTAGACTAGGTCGACTTGGTACTAATTTTAGACTGGGTCGAGCTGGTACTAATTTTAGACTGGGTCGACCTGTGAGTCATTTTAGACTGGGTCAGCCTGGGAACACGGTCAATTACAAAAAACAAAAACAAGTCCGAATGGGACACAACCACCGGGCCGGCATGCAAACTCACTAGCTACTGCACCGCCGCGGCTCTCTCAAGTACTGGGAACAGAATAAACTAAGCATGTTCTCAACTCGACGAAGGGAAATTCCCAAGTACACTTCCTACCAGTAAAGGGAGAGCAACATGCATGAGGACTGCAAACACAGTTCACTATACACGTGATAAGATCAGGGTACTCATTTTCCTGAGGCCGGATACTGATGTTTAAGACGGGGATCAGAGCCCCTGTGGATGCGGACATCAAGGGGAAACTATCATTACGTTTATGAATAAGCGGACTCTACCGATGGAATTTATAGTGTTAAATTTGCTCATATTCTAGACCGCTACATAATTAAACGAATTGATCAGTTTCATTCTTCACTAACTTTGCATTCCTGATAATCCTAAGACAAAATATGAAAACTATCCTGTACCCACTTTTAATACCCGAGTCCTTCCTAAAGCATTCGGACAGCGAAAAAAAAAAAAAAAGAAGATTTCTACCATTGTTGGATATAGAACCTATGTTGCTTTATGGCAGAGAATCATGGAAAACAGTTGATGTTGTTGCCTTTCATTAATGCCGTCGTAGGGCAGTGAACCATGGACAGTTGCT
This sequence comes from Cepaea nemoralis, assembly GCA_014155875.1. Lineage (NCBI taxonomy): Eukaryota > Metazoa > Mollusca > Gastropoda > Stylommatophora > Helicidae > Cepaea > Cepaea nemoralis. The sequence continues at coordinate 82,551 of JACEFZ010013478.1, forward strand.
GATGTTGTTGTCCTCCACTAATGCCGTAAAGCATCGTAGGGAGGGGTTATCGAAATTCCAGCGCTTGCAACGGGCGTCTTTCCCAATTTTCTGCATGATGTATGAGTATCGTTTTTCTAGATCAAATAAATTCCCTACCAGTTTGCTAGGACTGTCATAGGTTCCTGACCTACTTATCACTTAATGAAAAACATTTGAATAAGCTAAGAGCAAAGAAGATGTCGTTCTTGAGGCTAATGGGCTGCCAATGTAAATAACAATAATTGCCCGGAAGAGGCTAATGCAAAAAGAGAACATTATACACAACTTTAAGAAAAATACAAATAAAATTCTTTGGACATATGATAAGAAGAGAGGAGTTGGAGAACATCGTGACACATGGAAAGATAAACGGGGAAAGAGGTAGAGGTAGAATAGACATGATGTTGGATGGACGGAGACTGGCATGGAGGAATAGTTTCAGCAAAGTTGATCCAGAACACCAAGGACTGCGATCTTTGGAAAGACATGAGATCCTATGCTAGCTGGCAAGGCACATGATGATGATGAAGACCATTGCCAGGGATTGAACACATACCACTCTACTGGTGTGCTCGCTTACTAAACAGTATTCTGTCACGGTGTCTTACCTGTACGGTTATAAAGAGATTACACATCTGAAATGGAGGCGTGACGCCATCACAAACAGCATATTTGACTTAGTGCCAATTAGCTAGCCCGTCATGCTATGATAATGTTTGTCAGCACATGTAATTTTGTTTCATTTCTCCCGACTAGGACTTTTACAAATACCCGCTTCATCATCATCATCATCATCATCATCATCATCATCACCATCACCATCATCATCATCATCATCGATTTATAGGAGAAGAAAATTTCTGGAACCGGTAACGACATCCTTCTGACGAATGCATTCAGGAAGGCAGCTTGTCTAAGGAGACTGCAGAGCACGGAAGCTGATCTCTGCAGCAGAAGTGGGTGATGTGGCCCTTTTCACGGGTTACCTTTGATTACCTCATCATCATCATCATCGCGTACCATGACGTTAAGCGATGGCGTCACAGATCGCCATCTCACACGATCACTAGAGTCGTGGCTCTGGTCTGTGGTCTTGTCCCGAAACTCTGAAAGAACATTAGTTAGTTAGTTGCATGTTCTTTACATGACGTGGCAACCAATCCCGGAATTTTTGGCTGTTTGTGATTTACAAAGCAAGTTTATGTTCTGTAGTCTACCATTGCTTTGTGAACTACCGACGCTCATATCAATATTAAAAACCAACACGAGGCGGTCTGCTTCCAAATCACCTGCAGCTAATTTCGAAAGCTCTTTGCGGGATTTCAAATCGTCTCAGGCGCCAGCTTCTAAGTGAGAGCCGGACTTGCGCAGTATCTAGCACATCCGGTAGTCATATTTTCGAACCTACCTCGAGGCGTGTATGTTGTACAAATGTATCTGGACCACAGGACGACCCAGCCAAGGGTAGGGGGGGGGGGGGGGGAAACAGGAAATGTCTTGGGAAGTGCAGGTAACCCGTGAAAAGGGCCACATCACCCACTTCTGCTGCAGAGATCAGCTTCCGTGCTTTGCAGTCTCCTTAGACAAGCTGCCTTCCTGAATGCCGTTACCGGTTCCAGAAATTGTCTTCTCCGATAAATCGTCCCCGCGAGCAAAGTTTGAATTCACAACTCACCAGTGATAAAAACATATGAAAGGTCTAGCAAACCAGCAGGGAATTTACTTGATCCTAGAAAAATGACTGAGCTACCGTAGGACAGTAGACGGTACTGCCCGCTTTCTGTTAGCGCCAAATGTTGGGCGGTGCTCACCAAACCCGAAACCCTACACTATGCCAACGGCTTCGGTCGGAGGAGCGCAATTAGGAGGGTACAAGCCTTACCCTAGTAGTGCGAGGAAATGCAACCTACAGACTAAATGTCCTAAGACCCCAAGACTAGGTCGGCAACTGGTCTTGGATGGAAGCTCCGACAAGCGGATAGTTAGAGCATTGCTTTGCTGATCCGGCAACTTCTGCAGCTTGTCTTGTTCCAGATGTATTGTTGTTACCATTCATCTGGAGTAAACTATGCAGGCCGAGAGAGGGATCAAACTGCATGGGCAACACAAGGTCTCTACAATTCAACCCAGGCTTTGTGCTATGGAGAGGTATAATGCAATAATGCCTGTTTTGAAGCACAATGTAACACAAAATGCGCTGTCAAGACGGCAAAGTGCCAGTCAGAAAAATACTGCCCCTGAACCACGAGAGAGTGGAGAAAAGGCGATAGTCACAGGCGCTGGAACTTCAGTTACCCTTCCCCACCATCCTAACTTCATAATTGAAAGACAACAACAACAACAACAACAACAACAACAACAACAACAACAACAACAACAACAACAACAACAACAACAACAACAACAACAACAACAACAACAACAACAACACCACCACCAACAACAACAACAACAACAACAACAACAGCAGCAGCAGCAGCAGCAGCAGCAGCAGCAACATCAACAACAGAGCAACTATAAATTCTATAAAGGTGATAATGATGATTCAGGTACTCCCTTGCCAACAAATAAAAATAACAAACTTAAGCAGCACTTGTAGTTTCGCCCCTGTCGGTTGCGACACGTCACGTCAGTTAAACTAAAGTAAAAAAACTTTATGACGAATCACAAAATTGTGCACTTTAGAGCCAGAACAGAAGAAGCGGCCCCAACGGCTTGCTTATTTGTTGTGCTGTATTGTTTTGCATATCCTTTACAGGACATCGCTGTCAACATCAGCATCTTCCAGCTGATTGTTGATTTCTTGGCAAGATTACGCTCAGTAGTTTGCCATTGCTTTCTGAGCGGCCGGCTCACATACCCCGTAAGTTACCGACGAGATTCGAATCACTGCTGATTCTCACCGTCGTCACGTTACCTACGAGAGTATACGAAATTACGGAGAAAAGTAGACTAACCTCTAGGTCAGGAAGCCGGCATTTGTTGTGCTACATACGAGAAAAACATGTCTGGAAGCAGGAGCCTGATATGGGCCGGTGATGTCATAGGGCCATCACATTTCGTAGGCCTGAGTGTAGGGAGGGATAATAAGTGGTCAGTCTTTCCATCTGTAAGCGGACGACGAGGGGAGGTCCCGAGCTCTCGTCCGACCGCGCTCTTGACATTATCAGCGGGTCTTCTTACCGACTATACTAACGCGTCCCGCTTATCTTGAACATCGGTATTTTAATTGATTCTTTTTGTTTTGTTGCGTTCGATTCATTTGAGCTCAAGCGTAGTCCATACACGTTCTGCTACTTCTGGTAGCATTGTATTGATGTTTGCGTGTGGATGAGCTTTCCCTATTGCCAGTGTCCCTCGCCATCAGGCCAACCCACTCCATAAATTATAACCTAGAGAGAAGAGGGAGTTGCGACGAAGGGTTACAGGCGCAGTTCGTAATCCGGCATACCGTCTTCGAAACACAGCTGCGGGCGATGTGGAAACAGACCGCATTGCGTTGGTTTTCATGCAATGGTATAAATGCCGGGTGTTCAGAAAGCAATGGTAAACTACCGAACATAAACTTGCCAAGAAATCACAAACGGCCAAAATACGATGGGATTGACTGCGACGTCCCGTACAGTATATGCACTAAAATAAATAAAAAATAAAAAAGAGACGAGAATGGTGCGACAGGGAGTGATCAGAGGATCTCCGACAAACAATCTGTACTCCGAGGAAAGGCCAAACGGGAATATAATCAGACTGCAACTGGTACCATTAGTATTGGGACTCTTCGCTGACTGTTGAAGATAAGGACGACGCAACGTATGGAATATCCCGAGTGCTGTGGAAATGTTCTTGACTAAACTCAGCTCAACTCGTCTCGACTCTCCAATGTGTATTTTTGGAAGCGGCGGGTGCGCGTTTATTGTGAAGACGTAGGATGTTAACAATAACACTTGTAATGCATACCTGTAAGAGGAAGACACTGGTTTAATCTGGAAGACAGCATAGAAAACATGGATTGGAAAGAAGATGATGTTGTAAACACGGCCATTTGCTGTCCATATGGTACTGAACAGGGATGAACAGAAATATAACAGGACGCTAGGCCAAAAAGAAGCCACAGACAGATATAAATCTACTTATCGACCATTCGCCGGCTTCGTGGCTTAGAGGTTATGACTTTTCTCCGTAATCTCGTATACTCTCGTCGGTAACGTGATGATGGTGAGAATCAGCAGTGGTTCGAATCGCATCGGTAACTTACGGGGTATGTGAGCCGGCCGCTCAGAAAGCAATGGCAAACTACTGAGAGTAATCTTGCCAAGAAATCAACATACAGCTGAAAGATGTTGGTGTTGACAGCGATGTCCTGTAAAGGATATGAAAAAAAAAAAAATCGACCATTCTTCATATTATTCTTATAGTCAACGCCATGTGGTGTTCTTTATCATGTCTGTCCATTGTTTTCTGTCGCGCTTGCTGCCAGTCTTCTTATAGTCCACGCCACGTGGCGTTAATGATCATGTTTATCCAGAGCCTTCTGTCAAATTGTCCAGAATCTTCTCTCTTGGTCTCCCCCTGCCTCTCTTCCATATTCCAGCTTCTCCCTTCTCATGACATGCCAAAAAAACGTAGACTGTCTTCTTCTGATGCGAGGAGTTATCAGTTCTCTTTGTGAATTAACTTCTTTCAACATATCTAATTGTGAATTAACTTCTTTCAACATATCTAATTGTGAATTAACTTCTTTATTTTTTACCCCTGTGAGCTCACTGATTTGGCTGTGCATATTTTATGTATCTTTAATAGAATTTAATTCATTTGTCTCGCACTGTTCATTTAACCAACTTTCTTTTGCCTTCACACATTTCTTAGTTCTTTATTTATCCCATTATATTAATGTTATTCATTTTTACTCTGTTTTCTTTTGGCCATCAGCTTTAATATTTCTTCAGTCATCCATTTTTTCTTAGCCCTTTGGCTACTCTCAGGTAATATTTCTTTGCTCGTTTGATGAAATGAGTCCCTTAACATTTCCCATGGTTAGTTTATATTTTGTAATTTAGCCATTGCATTATACCTATCAGACAGACCAATTATACAGACCATTATACCTATCAGACATACTGTGGGATCAACAACTTGTGCCACATTTATTGAAAGACAGAAGATCAAGTGGTTTGGCCATGTCGTTAGAATGCAACATCAGCAACTACCATTACTGGCCTTACACCAAAGACCATCTGCGACGAGACCACGAGGACGTCCAAGAAGAAAATGGATTGACGACATCAGAGACATTGTACAACCACACGGAATGACACTATCCAGTGCCGTCCAACGGGCGCTGGAACGCAAATTATTCCTCCCCACGACGCTTGACGGCAGAAGTGGAAGATGATGATGATGATGATGATGATTATACCTATTTTGCACAATCACTATGTATTGTTCTTGAATTTCTTTATCTACCTTCAAAACCTCTTTATTAAGTCTCATGTTTATAACTAACTTTTTTAAAAAAATGTGGGCATTTCAGCTGGTGTGTGAAATGTCCAAGCATCACGCCCGCATGTTCACTCACTCACGTAGCATATAATTTTCTCCGAGATAAAAAACTCACAGGTGAAAAACAAAAAAGCTGCGGCTTTCAGGTAAGTTTCATAAATTTGATTGAGTTACTTGTGAACGCAAAAGTACGTAGATGCTTCAGAAACTACCCAACCACAACCAGATGCTGCAGCTTCATAACGATAAAAAAAAAACGGTGTAAAGAAACTTAATGATTCTATAGTATACAAACATATTTGTACGACCAAGACAGTTTCTTGTGAACCTAGCAGTAGATTTATTGTGTTGTACACATTTCTTGGTATCGTGGACGCGGGAGTTGATTGTTCTGAACCCAGGGGATACTGGTATGGTTTATATTGTGTTGTCATTCATTGTTTAAGTTTCACATAATTCATGGTATCGTGGACGCGGGAGTAGATTGTTGTCAAAAAGAGGGCTGTGGTACGCTTTACATTGTGATATCGTTCATTACTTCTGTTTCACATATTTCTTGGTATCGTGGATGTGGCAATTGATTGTTATGAAACCGGCGGATATTGGTATGTTTTACACTGTGATGTCTTTCATTACTTTTATTTTATTCACATATTTCTTGGTATCATGGACGAAGCAACTGATAGTTCTCACACCAGCGGATATTGGTATGCTTTACCCTGTGTTGTCTTTCATTGCTTCTGTTTCAGGAAAGGTTATGTTGATGGTACCTTTTACGTTTGCTGGTTTACGTACTTTAATAGCCCCTCTGACGTGTCTCCACCTTGCCGTGGTAGAGGGGCTTGCGTGTCCCAGTGACCTCAAGAGCTCTGCCGACGGAAGCACAACTGCATGTCAGACAGACCTTGGGATAGGGACCAGACCAAGAGAGACACAACCTGCTGCTCTGCAGGTAGACTGAGGATAGGCAGTCAAAGACCGAATCAGGCGCACGATGCCACTAATTCTTGGTCCGGACACATACTCTAAGGCTGAGGGATATGACTGAACGCCTCTTAGTCAACATTCCCCGGTTGTGAGAGCAGGGCCGATACTCATCCACTGCAAAATGGTGGCGAGATGCTAAACCTGCTACATGCTTGGTCCAGATACCTATTCGAAGGCTCTCATCCGAGGTGTAAGAGGGATCCCCGGATGAGAGAGCCTGGCCATTACTCACTCTCTGCTGCATGGAGGTAGGTACTGAGCCGGCAGCACATGTAGCCTACCCCGAGAGCGCCACTAAAAGTGAGAAAGCGTCCCAATCGCACGTATTGGTTACGATGCAAGCCTGTACCAGAGCTCATTGAGTGAGCATAGATAATGGTGGAAAAACGTCTCATAAGCACGAACTGGAATGCATGGCTAGAGAATCCATTACGTGGAAGTCCGAAGCGAAAGCTTGCTGAGTAGATGTCGTCTGCAGACTGACCGTTTCTGGTCTGTACAGGGAGCGGTCATGGGCGAACGAAATGCCCATTATATGGAAGTGAGGAATTAAAGTAGCCATGAGCAGGACGTGGCGATTCCTCGGGTGAGCCCAGTCTCAGAGCACTATGTGCCGGCTCTGCGATTGTGGAAGCCTCCTTGGATAGCGGAGAATACCCATGGACTGTCTCTACCTTCCATTGAGGACATAGACTGTTCCTATCTTCCATTGAGTACTGACCGTAAAGTCCTTGGCCCTTCTAACTTGACCAGCAGAGATGTCGACGACACCACAACAGAATGTCCCTCGAAACCTCCAGGAAGGCCAACCTGATTAAAAAAATGCCCACAGAAGCCGGATGTGCCGGAATAAGGGTGCAAATAAATTGGTACAACGCAAAAACGTCCGAGTGAAATGTCCCTCGTGCCTGGAATAGCTCTGACTATCTTGTCTTCTGGCCGGAACAGCTCTGACTATCTAGTTTTCCGGCTGGAATAGCTCTGACGATCTATTTTTCCGGGCACAGCGTCTGTACATATCCGAACCGAAAGCTCGCTGAATGGAAGTCATCTGCAGACTGGCCGTTCCTGGTTTGTGCAGGAGCGGCCTATGGCGAACGAAATGCCCAATACATGGAAGTGAGGAATTAAAGCAGCCATGTGCAGGACTTGGCGATTCCTAGGGTGAGTCCAGCACAAGAGCGCTATGTGCCGGCTCTGCAATTATGGAAGCCTCCCCGGATGGCGGAAAATGCCAGTGGACTGCTCCTGCCTTTCCTTGAGGGCTGAACGTGAAGTTCTCGACCGTTCTAACTTGACCAGCTGGGATGTGGACGGCACCACAACAGTGAGAGTCCCCAGGATTGCTAACCTGGTGAAAAAATGCACGCTAAAGTCGGATGTGTTGGCCTAAGGGTCTCGGCCCAAGTGTGCCTAACTTAGAAACACCGCAATTATAAGCGGTGTAATTACAATTAACGTATAATTATAATAATAATAATTATTATATATAATTGTGTATAATTATATTAGCGGTGTAATAATAATAATCATATTATAATTACTCCCCCGACGTGTCTCCACCTTGCCGTGGTGGGGGAGCTCGCGTGTCCCATCGACCCCATCTGCTTGCCGATGGATGAAAACTACATATCGGAAAGCTTATGGGATAGGGGCCAGACTAAGAGAGACACAACCTGCTGCTCTGCAGGTAGACTGAGGATAGCAGTCAAAAGTTTAAATCAGGTGCACGAAGGCAGAAGTTCCTGGTCCGGACAACATCCTAAGGCTCTGTGTCAAGGGTTTAGGCCACAAACCTTCGGATATGAGAGCCGGGCCGATACCACCTACCGAAAAATAGAGGTGAGATACTGAGCACGCTACATGCCCAGTTCTGATACTTGTTCAAAGGCTCTCAGCTGGGGGATATGAGGGATTCCCTGATGAGAGGGCCTGGCCGTTTCTCGTTCACCCCTGCACGGAGGTAAGGTGCTGAGCCGGCAGCACATGTAGCCTACCTCGTGAGCGAGTACAAAAAGGCAGAAAAGTGCCTCAGTCGAATGAAATGGTTACGAAAACTGTCTGTATCACTCATAGAGAGTGTAGACAAAAGTGGAAAATCGTCTCAATAACAAGAAATGGAACGCACGGCTAGCGAATCCACTGAGTGGTCTAACATCTCTCGAAACCCCGGGAAGGCTAACCCGTAAAAATGCCTGCTGAAGCCGGATGTGCTGGCCTACGGGTGCAAATAAATCAGGCACAACGCAAAAGAACGTCCGAGTGAAATTTCTTTCGTGCTAGGAACAGCTCTGACTACCTAGTCTCCGAATGCCGCTCTTGTTCGGAACAGCTCTGACTAGGTAGATTTCCGAATGTCCGTCGTACCTGGAACAGCTCTGATGGGCACAAAGACAAGCACATGTCCGAACCAAAAACTCGCTGAGTGGATACCAGCTGCAGACCGGTCTGGTTTGTGCGGGAACGGCCCGTAGTGAACGAAATGCCCAATATATTGAAGTGAGGATTTAAAGCAGCCATGAGCAGGACGTGACGATTCCCTCGGTGAGCCCAGTACCAGGGCGCTATGTGCCGGTCCTGCAATTATGGAAGCCACCCTGAATGGCGGAAAATGCCATGGACTGTCCCTGTCTTCCTTTGAGGGATGACCGTTGTCTTCGACCGTTCAAACTTGGCCAGCTGGGTTGTGGACGGTACCGCAAAAGTGAGTCTCCCAGGAATGCTACCTGGTAAAAAAAAAAAAAGCACTCTAAAGCCGGATGTGTTGGCCTACGGGTTTCGGCCCAAGGGCGCATAACAGACACACCGCAATCACATCTGAAAAAACACTCCGGATGAACGCAAAGAAGAAGAAAGATATTATAATTACAGCGCTAATACATCTGGGGGAAAAACACTCCAGGTGAACGCAGAAGAAGAAAAAGAAGTACTCTAATAGTCTTAGAATGTATAGTCAGGTCTGAGACAGATATAACTGAGCTACCGAATGACAGTAGACGGTACCACCTACTTTCTGTTAGTGTCGAATGTTTTGCCGCTCTTCCCCAACCCGTCTCCCCACATTGTGTCAATGAGGACGGAGGAGCCCAATCGGTGAGAGCACACGACTTATCCTGTGCAAATAAATGCCGTAAGCCTTGGTAGACAACTGGTTTAGGATCGAAGTTCCGACATGGCGGACAGTTAGAGTATGAAATTGCTGATCCGGCAGCTTCTGCAGCTTGTTTTGTGCCAGACAAATTGGTGTTGCCTTTCCTCTGGAGTAAACCACGCTGAGAGAGAGAGAGAGAGAGAGAGAGAGAGAGAGAGAGAGAGAGAGAGAGAGAGAGAGAGAGAGAGAGAGAGAGAGAGAGAGAGAGAGAGAGAGAGAGAGAGAGAGAGAGAGAGAGAGAGAGAGAGAGGATCATGCTTCGTTGGCTACAAGTGGTTTCTACACTTCAGCCCAGGCTTTTTGTTATAAAGAGGCATATAACTCCAGTTTAAAAACTATCATCTATCAAGACGACAAGATGCTAATCAGTTCTTGAATGGTATCGTCTTTGCCAGTGTAAGGAAAAAAAAAAACCACCCAAAAAACAATACGAGCCCCGAAGCAGGAACCTAAAATGGATATGTGAAATGCCGAGAACCTCACACTTTGTAGGTCTGAATGCACGAAAGAATAGATGGCCCGTCCTTTCCTCTCTTAGCGGATGACGAATGCAGATGTGGAACCCACGTCCGACCGTGTCCAATGCATTATCAGAGCTCACTCTCATAGTGCGTTCACAAATGTTTGCTCTCATTCACGTTTAGTTGTTTGAAAAGTATCTGTTGCATCGTTACGAAATGCTTTCTCCCACCCAAGAAATATGTCTTTGATAGGTCCAAAGACAAGTGAAATCAGGGAAAAAGACGAAATTGTTTTGATGTTTTGGAGAAAATGTATTGAATGCACGCTAACAAACTTGTTTTACAGTTATTATTGTCGTCACCTCTAAACACTTCCGTTCCAATATGTGACGTCCTTCTTATAAGGAAATTCCCGCGCACCACCGAGAATATTCATTATTGAACACTGATGTTTGCATGTAAAGATGTAGTGCATTTCATAATATGCAATTCATCTCTGACCGATGAATTATATACCACATATAAAACAAACAATGAGATCTGCTGTACAATCTCCAGAACAACAAAAAATGTTTATGGATGTACATAATGATAATGTTATATGCCAAATCTCATCATGTTCCCTCAGTTGGTTACTGAGTTATGAATTTTTATACGGAGGAAAACATGTGTGAACGTACTATAACGATTCCGCCAGTGCTCTCGCTTTCGCATTGTAAGCCTCAGAAGGATATCGTGGTTGCATTTAATAGACGCGGATGTCGCACACAGTAAATAACTAGCGTTAGAATAAAATTGTCAGGAGACACATATTATGGTAGTCACTAGGAAGAAAGGCATACTATAATATAATATACAGGTAAATGGGAATATTCTTAAACAAGTGAATCGGTACAACTATCTAGGAACAGTCATAACATCTGAATGGAGATGCCTTGAAGAGATTAAAACAAGAATTGCCATGTCAAAGGTAGCCTTTTTCAAGATGGCAAACATAATGACCAATAAAACGATGTCATTTGCAACGTGAAAAAGAGGGTTGAAGAACTGAAAAACACATAATTGCAGTGGAAATGTGATTTCTGTGGAAAATGCAAAGAATACTATGGACAGACAGAAAAACCAAAGAGCAAATCCTACAAAAGGGAAATGAAAACCATAAACTGATTGTACAAATTAGACGCAGATAGTCACTATTTTTGAGTAGGTTGTGAGAAGACAAACTAGAGTAAGTTCACAAATGTTTGACCTCATTCACGTTCAATTAAAACAGGTATCTGTTGCATCGTTATGGAATTTTTCTTACAGTCTCATATTTACTACCACCTAAGGAATATGTATTTGATAGGTCCAACGGTACCTGAAATCATGGAAAGCGGCGAAATTTCTTTGATGTTTTGGCGAACGTGTTGTGAATTCACGCTAATTAGACACTACGTTTTAGGTTTGCCGAATTTTGCCGGAGATTTGTTTGCGGTAACTTTCGGTTTCTTGATTTTGTTTCTCCGATTTAAGGATATTTAGAGTACTCGTGATGTTAAATTACCCGATTATTTCAAAATTATTTTATTAAAATGGACCGATGACTTTAAATAGTTTTTGCCTCCTCGGTGTACGTGTGGACATCTCGTGTTTCAGAAATTCGATTCCTACACAGAGATACAGAGTGACTTTTTCAGACGTAAGTAGACCCGCAAATCACGTTTTATGTAAATGTCTTTGCTTGTTCTAGTATGTATTATTAGATGTAGCATCAATGTTTACGTAAATTATGTCATTTTCGACTATTAAAGTCGGGAGGGTCATCCCAAACAAAAATGAAGATCGAATGCTGTAAATGTGATATTTCAATGGCGGGATATAGCCTCTTTCTTGTCACACTTAAGCGATGACTATTTAATATTTTTATGGTCAATTCACATCGTTTTGCATGCCAATAAATGCATGTTTGCATTCAATTCAATTGTAGAATTTATGTGTAATTTTTCATCACGCTACACGGTCATCACGAATTAACTCAGACTCAGATCTAGCATCATCTAACGCACAGGTAGACTGTAGACAGTAGATACTAGTAGAGAGGGCGTGCAGACTGAGTTATCACAGCATGGCGTGGTCAGTGTATAGTATATGTGTGTGTGTGTGTGTGTGTGTGTGTGTGTGTATATATATATATATATATATATATATATATATATATATATATATATATATATATATTTACCGGTCTCTCTAGCGAAGGGGTTAAGGACGCTGTTCATAATCCCGTATATCCACGTACAAAACACAGATGCGCAAGATTCGGCAGCGGATCGCGACGCGTTTGTTTCTTACGGAGGGGTATGTGAGCCGGTAGTTCAGAAAGCAATGGCAAACTACTGAACGTAAAACTTGCCAAGACATCAACAACCGCAGTAAAATGCTGGTGTTGACAGCGATGTCCTGTAAATAGGATATGAAAAAAAAAATAATATACACCATATACTGTTGTTCCTCTTATCAAAAGTGAGAAGCATGTACACTTCATTATTATTCTTTAACACATGCTCTGACCTAATTAAAAATTGTAAATGGGTGGTAAAATATACAGCTTTCAATGTAAATGTATGCACACATTGTTGGCATGCTTATTATAGACCATTGCACTACAAATTTTATTGTAGGACAGCAAAGCAAATCAAATAGATGGTATGATGATTTCATATTGCAAGGTCTGACCTAAAGAAAATAATTGAAATGGCCCCATATTAAATCCAGCAGCCAGCTTCTAAAGTAAATCATAATACACTCTATTAAAAAAGCCCGCCTCATCTCATCTAATCATGTTCCTCACCTTGCGGTGTCGTGGTGAAGTATAAACAGCGGGAGAGTGCCAGCTTATGGGCTTCATGTATCGATATTCCAATGGACTCTGTTATTCCATGCGTCCATCGTTTACGTGGTCGACCTCTTCCTCTGCTTCCCTCTGGTCTGTACATCATTGTTTGTTGTGGTATACCTGTTAATTGGTAACCTACTTGCATGGCCAAACCATTTGACTTGCTGCTTTCTAATAAAATCTAGTGCAGCTATAACCCCCACTTTAGTCCTGATTTCTTCATTTCTGATCTTATCTCTTCTTGATACATTGAGTATTCTTCTCATGAATCTCATTTTTGTTGTGATTTTTCTTTTCTCGTTTTCTGTCATTGTCCAGGTTTGGCATTGGTAACATAGGGTTGGTAGGAAGATTGTGTTGTAAAATGCTTTCTTGGTAGTTATTGATGCATGTTTGTTCTTTAGCATTGGTGCCATTTGTCCAGTGAGTTGGTTTGCCTTATTGCATCTATTTTCGATCTCGTCCTCTGATTTGCCATTTGATGATATTATACTTCCTAGGTACTTGAAACTCTTTACTTGTTTCAAGGGATGTTCGTTTAGGTGAATCGTTGTTGTTTTATCTTCTTTAGCTATAGTCAATACTCTGTTTTACTTGTGCTAATTTTCATGTTATGTTCCCTACACATTTCCTTTAGACTATTCGTGTGGTCTTGTAATTCAGCTTCTGATTTTGCTATTAGTGTTTGGTCGTCCGCCAACAGGAGTTCCCTAATGGTTAGATTTGTAGATGGTTCTTCTATTCTGGTCCTTCATTATTATTTTGAACATCATACTGTTCGTCTCTGTTATCGTCATAAAGGTTTTTCACGTAATCTGACCATACATGTACGATCTGATCTTTTTCTATTATGACTCTTCCATCTTTTCTCTTTAGGCAGCCTGCTGATGTACGTGTTCTTTGATTAGTAAGCTCCTGAATTCTTTTGTGCATTAGTTTCACATTTTTACTGTTGTGTTGCTTTTAAATTTCTCTGCAATTTTTCTCAAGCCATGATTCTTTTGCCTCCTTACATAAGTTCTGACTTTTCTGTGAATTTCTTCATATTTGACAGGATTATTTTTGTTCTGTCTTCTTGTTTCAATTAGTTGTAAAATTTCTTCAGTCATCAATGTCTTACAGCCAGCTTTCTTTAATTTTGGAATAGTTTTTATGCTGCACAACTGATTGAATTCTTCAGCATTTCCCATTGATCATCTACATCTTGAAATAGGATCACTAGATCAGACATTAAATCAAATTTGTTCTTTACTTCTATGTTAAAATTATCTTGTATTTCTTTGTCAGTTTTCAATTTGCACAAGTCATATTTAGGGTTTCCTGCTGTATACTTGACTTTCTTTAACTTTACCCTCAATGTGCCTGTAATTAATCTGTGATCACTGTAACAGTCTGCATTTGGAACTGTTTTTACGACAGTTAACGCATTTCGAAACCTTCTGCTAATCAGGATGTAATCTATCTTGTTTTTAATCCTGCTGTCTGGACTCCTCCATGTCCATAATCTTCTAGGATGCTGTTTAAACCAGGTGTTTCCTACAACCATTTCTTGTTCTTTTGCCCATTCTACAAGTCTGTATCCTCTTTCATTTCTCTCTCCCAAACCATGGTTGTCTACACTGCATCCATCGCCTTGCTTCCTATATTTTAGTGGAAATCACCCATTATGATATTTATTTCTGATTTTTTTTACAGTTCTTTAGAGCAGACTCCACGTCATTATAAAATTCCTCTATACTTTCTTCACTGCATTCACTTGTTGGGGCACATACTTGAATGACATTTATTTTAAAAGGTCTTCCGTTTAATTTTACTAATAGAACTCTGACTGACACAGCCCGATATCATTTGACAGAATTTGATGTTTGCTTATCTAATATAATGTTTACACCTCTTTGCTGTTCTTTTCCCCCAGAGTAAATAATCTTACAATCCTCTCCTTTCCTTATCCCTGCCCCTTTCCATCTCGTTTCCGACATTCCTAATATGTTAATATTCTCTCTCTCCATTTCTTGTTTAATGTTTTCTAATTTTCCATCTGCATTCATTGTTCTAACATTCCAAGTTCCTACTTTCAATGATATTAATCTTTTGCACCTAATAGCCTGTTGACGGTCTGGAGTCACCTGGTGCACATGACTATCCCTACTGGGCAAGGCTGCTCCTTTGGAGCACCCATTTACGCCGTTTCTCTGATTATCGATGAGTCCACACATCATGCTTTTCTTGGCATCTGTAAAGAAGGTAGTTTGCCATTGCTTTCCTTCCTACCAGTGACCATATTGGTCAGTAACCGTAGCCATTGTCTCCTAAAAAAAGAGATCCTCTGCCTACCGTCGTGAAGGTGGAGACCATAACATACAACTATCTATCGGCTGCTCTTCATCTTCATCCACCTGTCTACTAAATTTATCTATATCAGCAGCAATCCCTTGCTGTTTCAAAGACATGTCTAATCTACTAATAGCTCTCTCCACACTTCCCAAAACATTTCCTAACAACGATTCTTCTATGTTCATTTTTCTTTCTGTATATTTGTATGTTTAACACTTCACAAATATAGACTAAATACAATACGCAATATACTTCTTTTGATATCCTATTTACAGGACATCGCTGTCAACACCAGCATTTTACTGCTGTTGTTGATGTCTTGGCAAGTTTTATGTTCAGTAGTGTGCCATTGCTTTCTGAACGACCGGCTCCCATACCAACACGTTAAAACCCCAGCGCGACTCGGTTTGCTGCCAAATTGGTCGCCGCCGCGTTTTGAACGCGTGGTAAGTGGCTCACGAATCGCGTTCGCAAGCTTTAGGCCACGGATACCAGCGCGCAATATACTAGCCTTAACTAAATTATTTTACTTATTTGTAATTTGCGCTGAATTTCCACGTCTTCAAGTGTCCTTATCCAAAAGGTAGGGTCCTGGACAAAAACTGCCTGGGGGTCGTCAAGTGACGCACGACAACACGTATCAGCAATTCATCAGGAGACGCACCACTAGGCGTATACAAAAAATTCGCCAGGAGACTCTTGACAAAGCGTATCCAAAAATTCGCCTGGAGACACGACAAGGCGTATCTAACAATTCATCTGGAAATGCACGACAAGGCGCATCCAAAAATTCGCCAGGAGGCGCACAACAAGGCATATCCAAAAATTCGTCAGGAGGCGCACAACAAGGTTTCAGCAAACATATTACAATCATGAAGGTGCATTGATATTTGGACTGAACACTCGTTTCAAACATCCAAATTGACAAGGACCAAAATCCTCTGTGGCTGGAAATTCAGGTATCTAAACGTTATCAGTTGACAGTAGCAAAACATTGCGACTGGCGGTTCAGACATTCAAACGTCCTAAACTGATTACTTTAAGCAGTGGCAAAACATCCTTATCGCGTCTGGCAGTCCAGGTATCAAAACATCACCAATTGACAGTGGCAAAACATTGCGGCTGGCGGTTCAGACATTCAAACGTCCTAAACTGATTACTTTAAGCAGTGGCAAAACATCCTTATTGCGTCTGGCAGTCCAGGTATCAAAACATCACCAATTGACAGTGGCAAAACATTGCGGCTGGCGGTTCAGACATTCAAACGTCCTAAACTGATTACTTTAAGCAGTGGCAAAACATCCTTATTGCGTCTGGCAGTCCAGGTATCAAAACATCACCAATTGACAGTGGCAAAACATTGCGGCTGGCGGTTCAGACATTCAAACGTCCTAAACTGATTACTTTAAGCAGTGGCAAAACATCCTTATTGCGTCTGGCAGTCCAGGTATCAAAACATCACCAATTGACAGTGGCAAAACATTGCGGCTGGCGGTTCAGACATTCAAACGTCCTAAACTGATTACTTTAAGCAGTGGCAAAACATCCTTATTGCGTCTGGCAGTCCAGGTATCAAAACATCACCAATTGACAGTGGCAAAACATTGCGGCTGGCGGTTCAGACATTCAAACATCCTAAACTGATTACTTTAAGCAGTGGCAAAACATCCTTATTGCGTCTGGCAGTCCAGGTATCAAAACATCACCAATTGACAGTGGCAAAACATCATTAATGCGGCTGGCGGTTCAATTATTCAAAGTTACCAATTGACAGTAAAGAAACATCATAATTGCGGCTGACGGTTCAAGTATAAGTTAAACAATTTGACCTTGTCGATATTCTTCAGGCAATCCGACCAACCTCAAAGGCCGAAATTTCTATTCGCAAACGAAACAATTCTCCGCGTCCAACTCCAAGCAAGAGATCCTGAGTCGTAGGTACCAATTTACGATCCTCTGTGATAGAGCACAGCTTCGCCAACCATTATGGCCCAGCCGCCGGTTGAGGATCTCAAAAGAAACATTTATACGGTCATTATTGCCAGCGGATCATGATGTTGTCCTTCTTTCTAGTTGTGATTGTCAACACAAATTCAACCTGAAAGCAAATTTAACTTGAATCTGTTGAATACATATTCAAAAACAATGGTCCATATTCTCGTTTCCTGTATCTTTGTTTACCCTTTACTTCGGACAATTGACAATACACAAATGTTGAGCACATACACATCAAAACTGTACCACGTTATGGACAGACCAGAACAGGTCATTCTTCTGCGCCTCAGAACAGGACACAATAGATTACGCAACCACATGTATACAAAATTCAAGATTGGTGACTCAGCCATATGCACATGTGGTTTGGCGTCGCAGACAGCAGAGCACATACTCCAGGATTGCCCAAACTACAACATATCCAGGCGAACCTTCTGGCCTAGAGAGACAACAGTGGAAGATAAACTCTATGGACCGCTGAATGAACTAAAAAAGACTGTTAGATTCATACAAGAGACAACATTGCAGTTATAAACATAATTTAGGCGAACGAAAGAAGAAGAAGAAATAACATGGTTTCATATTTATTTTTCCTTCTTTTCATAATCACTTCGTCAGATAGTCAAGTCATTCGTTGTCATTTTATTACTTTGGTCTAAGTTACATTCATCTTAGTTTATACCATTGTCCAGATGTATTCAATTGTTACTGGGATGTTTAAAATCAAGCCATTCCTCGATGATATCCAAACACTAACTGCCTATTCGGTTGCTGTCGTGTCTAACCTGCGATCTACTCATACTTTTCTTACGAAATTTCGATGCGCCTTGGTGCGGTTTATTCTAACCTTTTCTATCTAACACCCACTTCAAGCTTAATAAATTCCGGTACTTTTGCTTTCTTTCACCCCAAACAAACTTTGCGAGCTATATTTAGAGTCACCAGCTATATTTAGCGCCGACGGTGATCTCCTCTGTGTTCGGCTGGAGTGCATGTCAGTGCGTTTCATTTGCCCCACACCACAGTGTTTCTTTGGCTGTGGCAACCGTTTCTGTGTGAGTGTCTGTCTCATCATGAGTTTTCTGGAACTGGCAGCAGCTGTCCACGACAAGCAGAGTAGCGTGGCTTTTCTGCAGCATCATGGCATCTTACATTCTGCAAGACGCTGTTCTCATAATCATGTCATGGTGCTATCGCTGACTGAGCGTCAGGACAGATGGAGATGCCGACGACATTCATCATGTCGGCAGGACATCCCGCTGAGACAAGGCACATGGCTGCAAGGCTCGTGTCTCCCGTACAGACAGATCATTCTTTTCATATACTGCTGGTCTCAAGAGTTGACAAGCATTTCATTTTGCCAGTTACAGTTGGGGATGTCGCCGAGAGCAACTGTTGACTGGAGTAATTACCTACGAGAGGTTTGTGCCCACAAACTGTTAGTCAATCCGGTAGTAATCGGAGGACCAAATACCACTGTCGAGATAGATGAGAGCCTATTTACAAGGCGCAAACATAATGTCGGACGAGTGTTGCCACAACAGTGGGTATTTGGTGGCATCTGTCGTGAAACAGCCGACTGCTTCATGGTTCTGTGTTCCAGACAGAACAACAGCAACGCTTCTGCTGCTGATCAGGACACACATTCGGCCTGGCACAACTGTAGTCTCCGACCTCTGGCGTGCGTACAACGGAATTGGAAGTATTCCCGAATTGACGCATCTCACAGTCAACCACTCCTACAACTTTGTGGACCCTACCACCGGTGCACATACTCAATGTATCGAGCGCATGTGGAGAACGGCCAAGGAGAGAAACAAGAGGCAGAATGGAACACGCAGGCATCTACTAGAGTCCTACATGTGCGAATTCATGTGGCGCCGACAGACTAAATGCGCTGGTCTAGATGTGTTCAACACCATTCTTGCGGACATTGTTGGATTCTGGCCACCGCAAGAATAGCGCACCACCGCCGCATAGAATTGCGCACCGAGCTACGGCGCAACACACGGAAACCCCTGGATGTTCGGCGCAACACAGGAAACCCCTGGATGTGACGTCATACCCTGGGATTCCCTTTTGTTTGGGGTGAAAGAAAGCAAAAGTACCTAAATTCCTTAGCCTTAGTTCTAGGTCCGAGCCATGTCGTCGTATAACAGTCGTGCTGTTATACAAAGTGGTACATGAAGTGCGAGGACGTAGTGCAAGCAGAGATTCTGGGGACACCTGCGGCAACTCTGATGTTTCCATTCTATCTGAACACACTATCGGCAGTGCTCAGAAAGTTCAGATACCAGCGGCAACTCTGATGTTTCCATTCTATCTGAACACACTATCGGCAGTGCTCAGAAAGTTCAGATACCAGCGGTAACTCTGATGTTTCCATTATATCTGTTCACATTATCGACAGTGCTAAGAACAGAACGTTCATCAGTTCTGTCTGCTCACAATATCGGCAGTGTTCAGAACACAAAGTTCATCAGTTCCATCTGTTCACATTATCAGCAGTGCCTAGAACAGAAAGTTCATCAGTTCTTACCCCTTGCAATACCTCAACAGAATTCGCCTTTATACTTGTATAATAAAACTGAAATATATATTTTTATACACGAGTTACTAATAAGTCAAAGTGCGTTTATATTTTTTGAGTATACCCTAGGTATTTAACTGATTCAGTAGCAAACAAAAAGTAGGTTTGGAACAAAGAAAAATGGATGGTGGATAATGGGAAGTATCACAGTTATGTTATTAAAAGTTGTTGTTAATATGGTAGCAGGCATGTTGTATTATAACACAATGAAAGAATGTCGGAAATATATAAGCCTATGGCAGAAACGGGATGTCGCTTAAGACGATCAATAATTCCACGGCACTTAATCAATTAAATTAATACTATTTATATCAGGGACGTTCATTTGAAACCCGTTCCAATGGCTTTATTACAAAAGCATGACAGAAACATTAACAGGTATGGTAGAATTAAATAAAGCGTTCATTTTGAATGAATTATGCACCACGGGTTGGTCAGAAGAAGTCGCCGTAGGCATTCAGGCAAGCATCCTATTGCTTAGGTAAAAGCGAATGTCGTCTACAAATAAACAGGATTGTGGTTTCTCACTGAACCAAGTGTTTACCGCTTTCATTACGTCTGCATCTGTGTAAAATCGTTGCCCATTGAGAGCGTTTTTTAGAAGTCCGAACAAATGAAAATCACATGGTGACAAATCAGGACTATAGGCTTGATGTTGCAGAATTTCCCACGTCTTCCTTGCTAATGCTTCCTGCACTATCTTTGCAACATGCGGACGCGCATTATCGTGCAACAAAATCAAACCGCGAGAAAGCATGCCGGGTCGATTATTCTTGATGGCTTTTTTGCAGTTTGTCTAGTGTTTGCAAGTAGTGGGTAGAGTTGATATTGACACCAGGTTCTTTAAAGTCGGCCAACAATAGCCCTTCATGGTTAAAAAATGCGCTCAGCATAACCTTACCAGCGGAAACCTGTAACTTGAATTTTTTGGCTTTTGGTGATCCAGCATGCTTCCAGTGCATGCTCTCTCTTTTGCTGCTCGGCTCAAAGTGGTGACACCATGATTCATCGCCTGCCACTATACGGAAGAGAAATCCATCACCCTCCACTTTGTAACGCAGCAAGTGGTTCAAATACCATCCCTTGCGTTCCTCTTTTTGGTGGTCGGTCAACATCCATGGTACCCACTGTGAACACACCTTCCGATATTGCAGTTTCTTACGAACGATCTTTTGAATTGTCCCAATTGACACATCAAATTCTTTCGCTAGTGAACGTATGCTACGACACATGTTCATCTGTACTGCTGCATCAATTTTGGCGATGGTTTTGTCTGTTGCAAGAATATGCGCTTGACCCGGCCGTTGAAGATCCTTTCCGAAACATTCGTGTCCAGTCTGTCACTGTTGTCTTCGACACACATTTGTTACCGTACGCTGCCTGCATTCTGCGATGAATGTCCACTGGTCGACATCCTTCAAATGAAAGAAAGTGAATCACCGCTCTTTGAGCTTCTTTGGATGGATTTTGGATCAACTCGGTAATTTTCTCAACGGTCAGAAACAGAACCTATGCATCATGGGACGATAAGCACGTGCTCTTTTATTCATTGTCAGTACTTATCACATGACTATGACATATGCATGTTCAACGTACGCAATTACGCGCGGTGCGGCACGAACGGATTTCAAATGAACGCCCCTTATATATTCTTTTTCTTATAGTCAATGTCGGGTGGCGTTGGTGATCATGCCTGTCCACAGCCCTCTGTCTCGTGTACTGCCAGTCACTTCTGATACTGATATTCCTCCCTGCCATGATGTCAAAACCCAACATCTTTTTTCTCTGTCTCCCTCTGCCTTTCCTCCCTCCCCCTACTTTGCCATTGTAACAATAAACACCAGACTTCCCCTTCTTATGATAGGACGGATTTTGACCCGTCCAAAGAACTCCATCATCCAAAGAACGCGGATTGTCTACTTCTGATGCGAGTAATTTGTTCTCTTTCAAGATGTTCTTAATTCAATTTACATCCTCCCACTGTGATCTTATAATTCTTCTGTAAAATCACATTTCCACAGCTGCCACAGAATTTCCCTGATGATAATGTCCACATAACTTTAACTTTTGTCAGTAGCCATTGCGACTTCGCGTACAGTAACTCACCGAGCGTCCAAAATAACATTTTCGACAAGGTGTATTCTTCACTCGTAATGACACTTTTTAGTCGACCTTCACGGGGTTTATTCTCGGTGGATTCATGACCTTCGTGAAATAGTTGACATCATTCAAACACTGATGCACGCACTACTATCTGTTCTCCCAAACACAATAAAATCAGCTGTATCTGCCATTTGTTTCAGATTACTATCGCAGAGTTTGCAGTCGGCCATGTATAACAACTGCGTAATCTAACGACATGACAGAAGAGCTCAGTGTGGCGGACTATGTCTGCATTGCTATTTACTTCGTCCTTGTGTTGATCGTGGGTTTGTGGGTAAGTCATCTTTCCATCTTATCTACTGATTTCTTATTAGAAAAAAATATATCATAACCTTTGGCCAGGCGTTTGTGATGTAAACCTCATACATCGCCGGTCGCGGGTTCAAATCCCGATGAGTAGAAAAGTAAATAAAGATCCCTTAGAGTTTAGAGGTATTGTCTTACTGACGCAAATGGAGGAAGAGATGAAGAAGATGAAGTCGTTGCGGGTGTATAGTGCTTGCCCATATTTTCATAGATCAATCAGCAGTCGATTGGTGATGCGATAAATATTACTCCTTTCGCCTTTCTTTCCCAGGACATTTTGTGATACTCATTTTATTCTCAGCCGATCTGGGAGCCCAGGTCATTCTAACAACAACAACAACAACAACAACAACAACAACAACAACAACAACAACAACAACAACAACAACAACAACAACAACAACAACAACAACAACAACAACAACAACAACAACAACAACAACAAACAACAACAAACAAACAACAACAACAACGACGACGACGACAAGGACGAGAACAACAACAACAACAGCAGCAGCAACAATAACAACAACAATACCATCAATAACAATCACAACAGCAGTAACAACAACACAACCAACAACAAAAACAATAAAATCACAAATAACAACAATAACAACAACAATAACAACAACAATAACAACAACATAAGCAACAAAACAAAATAATAATAACAACAATAATATTAACAACAGCAGCAACAACAACAATAACAACAGCAATAATAACAATACTAAGAACAACAGTAGCAACAATAATAACAACACCAATAACTTCAACAACAACAGCAATATCAACAATAACAACAACAGCAATAAAAACAATAACAACAACAACAGCAACCACAATGCCAACAACAGTAATAACAACAACAATAACAGCAACAGCGATAACAACAAAATAATAATAACAACATTTACAATAACATTAAAACCAACAATAACAACAACAATAACAACAACAATAACAACAACAATAATAACAATAACAACAACAACAACACTAAGAACAACAACAATAACAACAACAAAAAATAACTACTACAACAATAAGAACAACATCTCTAACAACAATATCAAAAACAGTCAGAACAACAACAATAATAACAACAATAACAACAACAATAACAAAGACGGACATCAATGGAAGTTCGAAAACCGTGACAACCAAGCCGGCAGGCAGGCGTGTTAGCCACTGCGGTCCTGCGGCTCCCGGAAGGAAGCGTGAGGACATGCAATGTGCCGCCAAGCTTCAATGAATATTAACGACTTGTGATAATCGTGTGGTAGGTACAACACAAAACGTTGCTCTCACCACGACGCTCTAATCACGGTGCTCTCACCACGACGCTCTAATCATGGTGCTCTCACCACGTCGCTCTCATCACAGTGCCCTCATCACGTCGCTCTCATCAAAGTGCCCTCATCATGTCGCTCTCATCATGTCGCTCTCATCAAGGTTCTCTCATCATGTCGCTCTCATCAAGGTGCTCTCATCACGTCGCTCTCATTAAAATGCTCTCATCACGTCGCTCTCATCACGGCGCGTCGACAAGCCTTTCGACCCCTGGCCGTTTCTCCCGCCTCGTGCACTCTCATGCCAATTGTGTCTGCAATGTCCTGCGTGCATCTTCGTGCTGGCAGACCCTTACCTCTGCTACCAGGGAACACGCCTTCCATCACTGATCTGTTCAATCCCACGAGATACAGCCAAAGTATTTCAGTTTTCGAGACATGACACTGTTGGTGAGATAGTTTTCTTCGATGTTCAGGTATGTAGAATTTCAGCATTTTTCTTCTTCTTGGCCCACTATATTCTAATATGCGTCTGTAACATTAGAGCTCAATAGCCCAAATTTATTCTTTAAAATAGCCAGTATTTGCGAAAGAAAGCAGACTAGCTGAGAACATTCTGATGGCAAATATCGTAAATTGATTAGATAAATTAGACATATGCAGGCACATAATCTTGAAAAGTTGGTGACAACTGGCAAATTGACATGAACAGGGGCTAGGCAAAGGGGAAGGCAAAAGAGATAAATAAAGGGTGTATTTTTAATGACTTTGTAGTGTTTGAAAATAATGCCGGTCCAAGTTTTTGTAGTTACCTATTATGTTGCCTGAACCTTATAAAGGGTGAATACAAAACTTGGGCCGGCAATATTTTCAAACACTGCACAGTCATTAAAAATACACACTATACCTGGATGGAATGGGCGCTGGACAAAGCTGGGAGACGAACCAAGAGATGATTCAAGACAGGTGGTTGTATGAGATGGCGAAACCTGACCGCCCACGATTAACTACAATGCAAATTAGCACGATGATGATGATTTGCAGCAATACTTACGATTGAACTTCTACGACAAATCACTGTAATGATCGCAACTTCGTTTCTTGCAGTCAACTTTCAAGCCAAATCGAGGCAATGCAGCCGGGTACTTCTTGGCTGGGAAGGATATGCACTGGTTTCCGGTTAGTCCTTGTATTACTATTTGTCTGTATTTTCTGTTGTTACTTAAGACCTTTGTTATAGACTCCAGCTTATTGTCTGTTGTTACATAAGACCATTGTTATAGTCAAGTTTATTGTCTGTTGTTACTTAAGATCATTGTTATAGACACTGTATATTGTCTGTTGTTACTTAAGATCATTGTTGTTGTCTCCATTATGTTGTTTGTTGTTACTGAAGATCATTGCTACAGACTCCAGCATTTTGTCTGTTGTCATTTAAGATCATTGTTGATGTCTCCATTATGTAATCTGTTGTCACTTAAGATCAGTGTTACAGAATCCAATATATTGTCGTTTGTTACTTACGATCAGTGTTATTAACTCCAGTATATTGTATGTTGTCACTTATGATCATTGTTGTTGTCTCCAGTATATTGTCTGTTGTCACTTACGATCCGTGTTATAAACTACTGTATATTGTCTGTTGTTACGTACGATCAGCGTTATAGACTCCAGTATATTATCTGTTGTTACTTAAGATCTTTATTGTTGGCCGCAGTATATTGTCTGTTATTACTTAAGTTCAGTGTTGTTGTCTCCAGTATAACATTACGATGATGTTGTATATTCATTAAGAGCAGAGATTGATAGTAGTAATTTTCGTTAGCAAGTTCATGGAGGCTGATATGATAACTTTATGTCTAACTGTTTGTTCTTCTACCCAAGTGAACGCTATGGCAGCAACAGTGTCTTGTCACTTAAGATCATTTTTGTTTTCTCCAGTGTATAGTCTGTTGTCACTTAAGATCAGTGTTATAGACTCAGTATATTGTCGTTTGTTACTTACGATCAGTGTTATTAACTCCAGTAAATTGTATGTTGTCACTTAAGACCATTGTTGCTTCTGGTCATGCTTGATGCAGTGTCTGAAGCTCTCAGCTATCTTCTTTGGTTGTTTTACCCATCCCGTGTGCTGTGCACAATAACATTGACTTTGAACAGCACTTCACGGACCCATCTGTGTATTGATGATGTCTTCTGGAGGTGAATGCTGTTCTACGAATTCTCTTATCACGGTGTCGGCCGCTCGGGCAACTGGCCTTAGCAATTTCCTCAGTATTGTAGTGTGCCTGGCGTCGCTTTAGGTTTAGGGTCTGAATGTTCGGCTATTAGGTACTTCATTATTAATTCACCCCAAACATAAGAATTCCAGGAGTTCTCGGGATATCACGTGCCATCAGGGTGATTCCATAGTGGGTGAAGGGGTGTGTTGATATACTGTGCAACTTGTGTAAGTGCTATTCAATCAATCAATCAATCAATCAATCAATCAATCAATCATGTGCCATGCAGAAAAGCTAAATGAGTTCCTTTGTGTCTTGCTGTACAATGAAGTAGAGTTGTGACCAAGTGTAAATAATCTTGTGGTCTGTCCGCCTCTTTGATGGAGTCGAGAGATGTGGAAAGCTTGCCTCTGTCTAGACTTGTGGAGTTGTGGGAAGTATTTTCTGAGTTGATTTGTGGCCAACTGATGTCTTTGTGAAACCGAATGGCTGACTAGTAGTGTCAGAGTTCTCCTGGGCCTTTGCTGGCGTTTATGTTCGTAAAGTCTTCCTTGTAAGGTGTCTTATTTTTGTCTGTGTCAAATTTCTTGATTGTGTCATTCTACTCAGCTATTGTTTGGTTGTGGCACCTGTACTGTGGTACTTCGTGCACCCTATTGTCTTAAGTTCTGGTGATCAGCTGGGGACCACCCACTCTTGTTGTTTGATAGATGTGGATGTCTGTTGTACCTGTTATTAAACTTCAATGTGTTATGCAATATGTTTGAACTTGTATGAACACCAGTTGTTCTGTCTCGTTATTCCTTTTCTTCCTTGGCCCTGACGCAGTGAGAGTTGCGAACTTCTACTCTTAGCACCGTAGCAAAGGAAACTTTGTCTTCCTTTCCTTTCTCTCTGCTTCACTAGTAATTCACATACGTTCCTATGTTCATACAATAACTTTATAATTTTCTTTAACTTTCACAATTTTGTATGCACAACATTCTAATGCTAGCAACCCACACTCTTTCCTCAGGTTTATAAAATACCTCGAAAATTATACAATACTAATAAGGCGATGAAGTGATTCGCTTTGACCAAAGCAGTCTCGACGTAGCATGAACGCATGTCGGAGCTTTTCGGTTCCTCGGCGTTTTTCAGTGTAAACGTTTATGCGCATTGTTTAGTCATCATTCATCCCTGCTGACACGAGGTCAACATGGCTCTGCCATTGTGACAACCTGAAAGTGTGCTTGCATGGCTACATGCATAATGGCAAACTACTGTACGTAAACATGCCAATGAATCATAAATAGCTGGAGTTGACTGCTACATCCTGTAAAGGATTTGCAACTAACTTAACAGGTTCTGTGACAAGCAAAAACTAGGAATGCGGGAAAAAGGAAGTAGTTTATGTGTCACAGTTATGACTTAAAAGTCATTAATATGGTAGCAGACATGTTGTACTATAAAGCAATGACAACATTTCGGTGACATATAATCCCATGGCAAATATGGGAGATCACTTACGACGATAAATCATCCAATGAGTAGTAAAGGGTGCGACTTACACACGTATATTTTTGGCGGGTAATAGCGGGTAATAGCGGGTAATGGCGGCTGATAGGGTTTATGAAGGAAAATATGGGAAAAATTGTCGACTCGGTAAAATATTTTTTTTGGCGGCGTGTGGGAACGGGTCTATTTTTTTGACGGGTGATGGCGGGTAAGTGTCTGTGAAAGTAATTAAGGTAATTTTTTAGTTGGTTCTGTACTGGAAAGAGAGGGTGTGAAGGGGAAAGTTATTTTGGTTACGTAGGGTATATTAGTATGGGTAGTGATGTATAAACAAGGGTGTGATGGGTCGTGGTTTCTACTCATGGGTTGGATATATGGTGGCTACGTATATGAATGTGTTCACTAGGCGTGGTGTAGTGATGTATATTCAAGGTGTGATGGGTCGTGGTTTCTACTCATGGGTTGTATATATGGTGGTTACGTATATGAAGATGTTAGTATGCATGGTGAGTAATGTATAAACAAGGGTGTGATGGGTCGTGGTTTCTACTCATGGGTTGGGTATATGGTGGTTACGTATATGAATGTGTTAGTATGCATGGTGAGTAATGTATAAACAAGGGTGTGATGGGTCGTGGTTTCTACTCATGGGTTGGGTATATGGTGGTTACGTATATGAATGTGTTAGTATGCATGGTGAGTAATGTATAAACAAGGGTGTGATGGGTCGTGGTTTCTACTCATGGGTTGGGTATATGGTGGTTACGTATATGAATGTGTTAGTATGCGTGGTGTAGTGATGTATAATCAAGGGTGTGATGGGTCGTGGTTACTATCATCTGAACAGTGTGATAGTAGTGTCTAAGTGAAGGTAAAGGGTGGTATGTAGCTTATTCACTACCATCATTACAAAGGAAATCTTATAAAATTATAATGGGTATGGTGGTAAGGGGTATTAGTGATCAAGTAGGAGTGATATAGGGGTGGTCATAAATGAAATAAGAGGTGTTCGCAGTTACACACTGGTCAACCAGTGGTCAAGCAATGGTCAAGCAATGGTCAAGTAATGGTCAAGTAGTCAAGTAAGGAAATTTTAGGGAAAAGTGGTTGTAATGATATGGTGATGGTTAAAGAGTGGTAAATTAGGGGTCAAGCAGTGGTCAAGTAGTGGTCAAGTAAGGAAAATTTTAGGGAAAATTGGTCGCAGTGACATGGTAATGCTTAAATTAGTGGTAAATTAGTGGTCAAATAGTGGTCAAGCAGTGGTCAAGTGGTGGTCAAGTAAGGAAAATTTTAGGAAAATTTTAGGGAAAAGTGATTGTAATGATATGGTGGTGATTAAAGAGTGGTAAATTAGTGGTCAAGCAGTGGTCAAGTGAGGACATTTTAGGGGAAATGTAGTCGTAGCGATATGGTGATGCTTAAAGGGTGGTAAATTAGTGGTCAAGCAGTGGTCAAGTGGTGGTCAATTAGTGGTCAAGTGGTCGAGTGACCACTTAAATTGTAGGGGAAAGTACGTATAGTGCAATGGTGGTGGGTAAAGTGAGGAAGAATCAATAGTAGTGATAATAGTACTACCAATATTAACCCTTTTAATGCTACGTAATTCTGAGTAGCGTCCCGCCCAGTGCTAAATACTTTCTCCGCCGACAGCCCCGCCTGTGCTAAATACTTTCTTGACCTCTAAGAAACTGGAAATATCACGGCGGTGTTGACCATTTTTGTAACACCGGAAAATTTAAGCACTCCTAAACTGGGTAGGTTGGCACCATTGTTTGAACAAACACTTTTACAAAGAGATAAAACAACAAAATAGCTTATTCATGTTTTTATTGTAGTCAACAATGCACTTTGGCTTTTGTGTATTTTCTCCGGTTTTCCAATCTTTTTTCTCTGTTGGTACAATGTCTGAATTGTGACATGTAGACAGCATCCAAACTTCTCTTTTGTCGCACCATTTCAGGGCTAATAAACAGTTTGTAGACCTATAGCAAATTCCTTTTTTTAATAATTTTTCTTCCATTTTAGGCAAATTCTGTCTATTCTTTCTGACCGTGCCACATGCATTAGTTGCATGATCGTGAAGCCACATAAACAAATTAGGACTGGTGTACCAATTATCTACAAAAAGGGTATGCCCGTTTTGGAGATATGGTGCCAGTAAAGTAGTAACAATATCAGCCCCCTTCCCAAGACCTGATACAGTAATGTCACTGTTGACACCAGTGTAGACAATAAAATCTAAAATATAACCCGTTCTGCAGTCACACATAACAAATGTTTTCACACCAAATCTGCTTCTCTTTGATGGAATGTATTGCTTGAATGATAATCGTCCTTTGAACAAAAGGAGCGATTCATCAATAACAACATTCTGATATGGCGAAAATGCACTCTTGAACGACGTACGCAAACTGTCAATCACACTTCTAATCTTGTAAAGTCTGTCTCCGCCGGCGTCAACGTTGTTGTCTGCGAAGTGCAGCATTCGCAAAAGTAGTAAAAATCGATCCCGAGACATTACCTCGCTGAACACAGGAGTACGGAGCAAAAAGTCCTTTGACCAGTACTCAACAATTTTAAGTTTCTTTACTCTTGGCATTAGCATGCACAAAGCAAAAAAGCAAAAAAGTTCGTCATAATTAGTATCTGTCCAGCGGGAAAGACGAGCGCTAACAGTGTCAGGAGCATTCTCTAAAATGTTCTTGTAAAACCTGTTGCATTCATCAGCGATGCCTATAACAAGTGTTTCAGTGAAAAATAGTAAAAAAAACTCAAGCACTGAACTGTCCTTATTGACAGCCGCTTTACAGCCAGAGCTGGAATCATCAAAACCGTGTATAACCGGTCTCAAATCATTGGAAGTCCATGCCATTGAGTCGGTTTTCTGCCGTTTTGAGGGCATCTCCTCATTCTCACTGGACTCTGCTTCCGATGATGATGAGGACGCAGGACTGGCAAATAACCTCTTTTCAGTTACGCCGGTTTTTTCTTTCGATGTAGATGGTTGCATGATCTCGTCATCTTCGTCGCTCATTTGGAATTCATCTTCGCTGTCACTTCGTGAAAGAAACTCCATTAATTCTTCATCTATACGAACTGATTTCTTCGCCATTTTATAAAACAATTATGTGAAAAGCACAAATACTCTATCACAAACGCGGGGGTATTATCAAACCAGTACACCGTAGAAATTAAAACGCACAAAACAGGCTTGTTGCTGGCGAAACTGTCTCAACAACACATTATCAGCACACTAACGCCTGTTGAGCCTGTGAAATAGGTCATTTGGATCTAAAAATAGGTAACCTTTGTGCCCCATTCATAAACGCTTGAAAACGGCTATAGCCTTCTTGTATAGATGGTATAAACGGGTTAGCTCGTCCATAGCACCGGGGGGACAGATTACGGGAGGCGAGTCAACTCGTCAACAGCATCGTACCGCGGTACTACTTAACTTGTCTATAGCCGCGAAAGGGTTAAAAATCATACAAAGAGGGTCATACAAACACAAGTACACACATGTACACACTTGATACATTAGTACATACAGACACATAAAGACAGACAACCACAAAGACACACCCATACCATTACTACTGTCATCACAACTATACACAAGTACACACAGACACACTCACCCATACACAAAGAGGGCCACACAAACCATTACTACTGGTACCACAACCAGTACAGATACACTCACCTATAACCAAATACATAAACAAAACATGTCCCTACAAGAATATCACAAACCACATACCCTTTTTGGTAAAGAACGCGGATGTCCGAGACAGCCCCTACGTCATCAACGCCATATGCAAAAGTCATTAAGTATGAGTCATCGGTGTGTAGGGAAGCAGGCAGGCGGCATGAGAATAGCTTGTCTAACTGCCACGTCAGCTACGTCGTGTGCAGAACCAGTGTATAAAATAGACGGCGTCTCTTGTGAGCTCAGTACCAGTTCACGGGTGACTTGGGTATCTACAGAGTTATTTTTGTGAAACCTGCTGTTGTAAGTCGCTTAGTGTAGTAAGCAGATATTGTTCACGTACTGACTTGGCTAGCTACAGCAGTGAAACTTGGTGTAAGCCTTATTCGTTTCGTTGGCCTCTGATAAAACATTGAAACATTGTATACGCCAGAACATTTTTTCGTGGTTGTAAGAAAGAAAAAACAACCGAAAGTGTGTCTTGTGACCAGTTTATCGATATGGCCACCAGATCTACTTTCACGTGTTCAGTGTGCGACAAAGACTTCCGTGATAACTATAAGCTCACTCGCCACATTCATACCATTCACGATACGAAAGATCAACCACTCTTATGTCATATCTGTGGACAACGTTTCAAGAGAAAAGACAATCTACAAAAACACATACGAATACGTCATCACCGGCCTATGGATACAGCAGAACCAATTACTTCACCTACCTCTTCATCAGCAGAGACGACACCAACAACTGAAACCAATATAACTAACAGTCAGATACAACCAGATGAGAATATTCTTGAACAAGTGGTAGAAGACGAAGCTGCCATCTTAGCAGCCCGGGAACCAGAGACACCACACATCCTTCCACCCGATATTCAACAAATATATAGAGAAAATTGGGAAGCTATCAGGACACATCACAAGATTAACAAGTGGTTATCGACATATACCTTCTTTATCAGCCCGGAGATACAAAAGCCTATCAACTGGACAGATACGTTGTATAAGATTTTCAACGCTCAAATTAGTCGCTTTAAGATCAACTTTAGCTTTCATTTAGTGTTACGAGATAGAGGAACACAAGATCTTAGATTCTATCATGCCTCATTTAATAATTCTTCTGTTTTAGAATTTCCAGCGCTAATAAATAACTGATATGACTTTGATGCCTTCCTTACAACAGTACACGAACATGACATTCATTCCTATGCCACCCAACAACGTGCAGACACCAAATATACACTAGAGACAGTAGCTGGCATATGTTTTTACCTCTTTCATATGCCCGAGTTCCCGATAGTTTGATGTCTAGGTCATCCCCCAACTACATTGTTTTATATTTTTGTCACTAATCATGTATGTCATTGATGTTTTCTTATATCACTAAACTATTTTCATGAATAACACACATATTTTGGTGAATGAATATTGAAACCAAGATTTGTGTTGATATTCTTTAGTGGTTTTGTTTTTACTTCTTGTCCCGAGAGACATCAACACTGACAGACAATGAAACAAAGGCACATACTGAAATGTATTATGTATTTATTCAACTGATGCTTGCAACCAAGTATAGAAATTACGCCATCCACCTCCCAGTATCCAACGATGTAGTTTATCAGTGCCTACAGATGTAGCGAAGCTTTCCTCCAGGTCCTGGACACTCACGTCTGTATTGTAAGAATTATTAACCAGATGCTTACCCAGACGCATACCAAGTGTAAAAACCATCATTATTCTCCCGTAATTGATGACGTTATCGGCAAAGACTTCGTCAGCGATCGAAACAAAGACCGGGAAAACGTGTTCGGGCTTGATACAGACTTCTAGTCTCGTAAATAACACATCATGTTGGTTGGCTATCTGACGTACTAAGCGACACAACCTCGAGTTATTGGTCTTTATGGGCTTGTAGGAACTAATAATAGTCAACGCCATACTCACCACCTCAGTGTGAACTTGTGTCAACTCGACCATTGGTTCCATCATTATTATACCAATAGCTATCAGAGACCCACTGGCGTGCTGTTGGTGGTCAAATGGTCTAATAATATCACCCGATACGTTTATAAACACCAATGCGACTAGATAGGTGGTTATTAATACTCATGGATCCTAGGTAGAAACATCCTTTTACGGCCTTGATTGTGGGCCCAAAAGGGAGTGGTAAAACCGTCTTTGTCCAACAGTTCTTGGCCCATCTACCAGCCATGGTAGACCCCCTTCCAGAGGAAATTATATGGTGTTATGGGGAATGGCAACCCATCTATGAAAGTATGAAGGGTGTTCAATTTAATGAAGGTCTGCCGGATATGGAAAAATGGACAGGGGATAGACGTCGGTTAGTAGTCATAGATGATCTAATGTCTGAGACAGATGACAGAGTGACTAAATTATTTACTAAAGGCAGTCATCATCGCAACATCAGTGTTATGTATATAGTACAGAACCTATTTGGTAAGAATAAAGAACAAAGAACTATCAGTCTGAATTCGCACTACCTAGTGGTGTTTAAGAATCCTCGAGACGGGTCTCAGATTACCAATCTGTCCAAACAGATGTATCCAGGCCGTGTGTCATATGTCCAAGAGAGTTTTAAAGACGCGACATCGGCTCCACACGGGTATTTGTTATTTGACCTGCGACAGGAAACACCGGATCAGCTCCGCTTACGAAGTCATATATTTCCCGACCAGCATCAAGTCGTCTACGTCCCCAAATAACATGTCTAACCGACTTAAACGTAATGAGGGTATGTTACGGTTCTTGGGTCAGACCAACCCAGCCACTGTGAAGGCAGTAATGAAATCAGCTTCCCCGGATCTCGTCCAATCAATTTGTGAATGCTGTCACAACGTTTTAAAAGGTAATGTTCCCCTGACACCAGCTCAGAAGAAGCGTCTGCAACGACACAAAGACAGTCTGAGAGCACTCACTCATAAGAAATTATCGCTCAAGAAAAGGAAAGAGATTCTACAACAAGGTGGTTTCATAGGCGCCTTACTAGGCCCCATACTAAATGTGTTGAAAAGCGTGGTGGGTTTGTAATGGCCAAGAAGATGATCTTGATCGATCCCCGGTTGCTAGAAAAACCCTATGTACCACCCGACACACTAAATGATAGTCTACAGGATTTGGATCGTCAGATGCAACAAGTCCTGGAAACAGAAGATCTACCACCTCGTGACAAGGCCAGAGCCTATCAGCAAACACTACAGAGGTATCTGAATCGACTCGAACAGTACAGACACAAGCCTCTGGGACTAGTAGATATCAAGGAACAAAAACCTGAAGTCACCAGTGTACCGACAGCAGTAGCCGAGACACCTCTTCAACCAACACCTCTTCAACCTATTCAACCGGCTCAAGTAGTCGAGCCCAAAATTGTCGAGACCACACCACCTTACAAACTCAGGCGAAGCAAGAAGAAGACTAGGATACCTATCCCCAAGTGGCAAAAATGGCCGCCCAATTAAGAAAATACTACTATGACCCTAAGAAGCCGGGGGCCTATGGTGGAGCCGCCGCCTTAAAAAGAAATACTAACCTGAAGAAAATAGATAAATGGTTACGTCATCAGGATTCCTACACGTTACATAAACCGATCCGTCGCCGCTTCCAGAGACGTCAGACCATAACAGGTGGTATAAATCACCAATTTCAAGCCGACTTGATAGATATGAGACTATTACAAAGATACAACGATGGGATGTCGTACCTAGTGACTTGTATTGATGTGTTTAGTAAATATGCTTGGGCTATTCCGATCCAGAAGAAAACAGGGAAAGCTCTGGTGGTGGCTATGAGTAAAATCTTTGGTGATAGCCAACCGATAAATTTTCAGAGCGATAAAGGTTCGGAATTCGTTAATCGGACCTTCTTAAAATTTCTGAAAGATCGAGGTGTGCACTTCTTTACCACCGAGAATGAAGATGTGAAGGCAGCGATAGTGGAAAGATTCAATCGAACCCTGAAAGAAAAAATGTGGCGTTATTTCACCAAGACCAATACACTGCGCTACGTCAACGTGATAGATAAATTGATCCAGAACTACAATGGTTCGTATCACAGAAGTATTCGCATGGCCCCTGTACAAGTCAACTATAGTAATCAAGAAGATGTGTGGGATAACTTGTATAAGCCGACATACGTATCGAAAAAAGTGTATTTTACACCTGGGGATCGAGTCAGACTGGCTGAACCCAAACAACCTTTTAAAAAAGGGTATATGCCCTCGTGGACAGAAGAATTGTTTACCGTCAGTCGCATAAACCAGACCAGTCCAGTGACCTATGTGGTAAAAGACGATTCGGGACAGGAACTACAGGGCTCGTTCTACAGAGAAGAAATACAACTAGTTGGAGACAAGCAAGTGTATCGTATCGAAACAATCTTACAAGAAAGACCCAGGAGAGGTGGTGGGAAAGAGTATTTAGTGAAGTGGTTTGGTTATCCCAATTCATTCAATAGTTGGATAGCTGACACGCAACTAGCTAGTTATGGAGACTAGTGGTGTGAGTGAAGACAGGGTGGAAACTATGGGGGTGCGCCCACAACCGACAGAGGGGGAAAGAACATCGATCTGGTCATTCTTTGGACAACGTGTACCGAGGCCAGAGATTGTATTTCTGTGTCATATGGTGGTTATATATGCCGTAATTGCCGTGACTTTGTTCAATCTGACTCAAGGCAGCGCAGACGCACCAGACGGCAAGTTGTGGGTAGCTCTAATGAGTAGTTGTTTGGGCTATATGCTACCTAATCCTAAATTAGAAAAACGATGAGTTTCTACATAACTTTACCGAGTAATTCTGGACCAAAGGTATTTCCCAACAACCAACCCGGTCACTTTTTTGTCAAGTTGCCGCAGACCATTGATGTAACGACCCAATACGAAGTGGCCCTGGTCGAGATTCAGTTCCCCAATTCGTATTTTAATGGTTTGCCTGGTGAAATTTGGTTCCAATACTTTCCACCTAAAGGTAGTGGTATGGAACCTATAACCCTTGTATGTCCACCGGGTCCGTTCAGCAGCCCTGAAACTTTCATCGAGGAATTGAATAAGTTGTATGTAGAAACCCAACTAGACGAGAAAGTAAACATCAAATTCTTTCTAGGTGCACCTTGGAAAAAGGTCGGGATGAAAATATTTGAAAAAGGCGCCCAGGCAAAAATTAGTGACAGATTGAAGAATATATTGGGTTTTCCAAGCTCGACTCTATCAGACGATAATGTCTTATTATACGGTAATACAGAATTAGAGATGGATAACGAAGTTAAAAATATCTACGTCTATTCCGATCTCGTAGCCGCGAGACCAGTTGGAGACGTCATGGTTCCTTTACTAAGGACTGTTCCTATATTGGACCGACTGTCACCTTCAGTGTTTCGTCTTTATGATAAGCCACATTATGTACCATTAAGTCGATTCTCCTTCGACACGGTGGAAATACTTTTAACTGACGATACGGGTAAAACACTCTCATTCAACGGTGGGACTTCAGTACTAACTTTACATTTTCGAATCAGGAAACATTCAGACCTCGAATAGACTAAGATGAGTTTCTACGTGACACTGACGAGTAATGCGTCGTTACAAATATACCCCCAAAATAACGCCGGCCATTTCTTTGTCAAACTACCACAAACTATTGAGCTCACCTCGCAGTACGAAGTTGGTTTGGTCGATATTCAGTTTCCCAATACCTATTTTAATATTTTGAAAGATGAGGTGTGGATAAAGTACTTTCCACCTCCAGACCTAGACGAACCACCGATGACGATTACGCTGACGCCTGGTCTGTACAAATCAATAGAAAAATTCATTGGTGAATTGAATAGATTGCTTTTCGAAGCTGAGAGATTTATCAATGAACTGCAATGGCTGCGTCTCGATGATGCCTTACAAGAACATAACCGAATGATGTTCTCTTATAACGATATTTCGAATAAGGCTCGTTTCCAATTATATGAACAAGGGGCTGAAGTTAGACTTAGTGACAAGTTGGCAGAAATATTACAATTTCCCTCGACACATGTCACCGAGACTGAACCCAGTCTGTCTGGTGTGGGTGAAGTAGATTTAGACCAGGGCACAAAAAATGTCTTCGTCTATTCCGATATTGTCACCTCGCGGGTGGTTGGTGATGTGATGGTACCATTACTGAGGACACTACCTGTTCTAGACAGATCTACCACCTCGGTATTTAGGATGTATGACAAGCCACATTACGTACCCCTCAGTCGATTTTCATTTGACACGATTGAACTTCTTATAACCGACGAGCAGGGGAAACCTATCCCATTTACAGGTGGAACTTCAGTAGTGACGTTACATTTTCGAACAACCAAACGGTTTGATCTGGGCTAACCATGGTTAGGCACGTACCAATCCAACGCAACCCCAAACTGTATGAGGACTATTTATGCAATCAAGCTGGAAGTGGTCTCCCTGTTTTTGTGGGGGGTCGAAGTCAGCGAGGTCATGGAATTGGTAGTTTCTTTAGTGGTCTTGGTCGCACAATTCTTCCTTGGTTGAAGACTGGTGGCAAAGCCCTATTGAGAGAAGGACTGGGGACGGGTTTGCAAGTGGCTCAAGATGCCTTAGCTGGTAGAAATGTTGGTGAGTCCTTCAAAGAACACGCTAGAGATGCTGGTCAACGCTTACTTCAAGGCGCAGCTCAACACATCAGATAATCAGGTAGTGGGGTTAGGAAACGAAAACGAGCCGCCCCGCCAGGTCAGCCCAGTAAAAGAATAAAACCAGCAGTCAGAAAGCCATCGACTCATAAGACACATCACCATCAAGCGGGACATTCGGATATTTTCTCATAATGGCGTTAATTCATCCCAAGTCGTGTGAGTGTCTGCATTCTGGTCTGGATCTGTTTAGTGTGCCTCCCACCCAGACAGCCGTGGAAGAGGGACAGTTTGTGGAGATTCATCCACTGGCTACGTTAGCTTATGGGGCACCTTCGAATTCACCATTTCTGGTGTCGGTGAAGATTACATTGATTTGTTTAATACTTTTCTGCACGTGAGAGCCAAAGTTACACTGCCCAATGGCGACGACCTACCAAACACAGCCGAAGTCGGTCCTATAAATTATTATTTGCATAGTTTGTTTTCTCAAGTAGACGTGTCCCTGAACGACACTCTTATTTCACCGAGTGAAAATTCGTATCCGTACCGGGCCTACTTGGAAGCTCTTCTGAATTATGGTGAAGAGGCCAAAAAGAGTCATCTGATGTCAGCTCTATACTATCAAGATACTCCTTTGCACATGGCAGACACAAAGGGTGATACCAATACAGGTCTAGCCAAAAGAAGATCTTTAGCCAGTTATAGTGTGCCTCTGGATATGATGGGGCGCCTACATTCCGACATTTTCAATCAGGACCGGTACATGTTGAATGGTGTCGATATTAAAATCAAACTAACCCCATCAAAATCCGTCTTTAATTTGATTGCCACGGATGTAAATGGTGGGTACAAAAGTGTCATTACTTACGCCGCCCTCTTGGTGAGGAAAGCTAAGTTAAATCCAGCTATCTCTCTCATCTCATCATGTTCCTCTTGTACCTTGCGGTGTCGAGGTGAAGTATAAACTTCGTGAGAGTGCCCGGTTATGGGCTTCGTATATCGACATTCCCATGGATTCTGTTATTCCCTCAGTCCAACGTTTACGTGGTCGACCTCTTCCTCTGTTTCCATCTGGTCTGTACATCATTGCTTGTTGTGGCATGCTGTTGACTGGTAGCCTACTTGCATGGCCAAACCATTTGACTTGCTGCTTTCTAATAAAATCTATCTAAATCTATATAAAAGCTATCTCTCTGGCCCATGAAAAAGCCTTATTGAGATCCAATGCCAAGTATCCTTTTAAAAGGGTGGTGGTAAAGACCTTTTCTATCCCTAAAGGTATGTTTTCCCACACACAAGATAACCTTTTCCTCAGCCAGACACCAACTCGGGTGGTGATCGGTTTAGTGAATGCTTCCTGTTTCAATGGTGAGCTGAATACCAACCCCTTCATATTCAATCATTATCAGTTAAACTATTTGAGTCTGATGGTAGATGGGCGTAGTGTTACAGGCAAACCCTTAACCATGAATTATACTACAGGTCAGTACATGCGAGCTTTCCATAGTACCAACTTGGCCCTTGGTCTGACCGATAAGGATGTCGGGAATGGTATAAATTATGAAAGTTATAGTCAAGGGAATTGTCTCTATAGTTTTGATCTGACTCCCAGTATATTAGATGGAGAACAGTTTGAAATGGCGAAATCTGGCCCATTGTCAGTAGAACTAAAGTTTGACGTTATAACGACTGTACCTCTACAAGTCATCGTATACGCCGAACTCGATTCGGTCCTAGAAGTTTCCAAGACGAGACAAGTGCTAACAGATTACATAGCATAATGGATACCCAACAACTAAGACAATTACTCATGTCTGATCTGTTTGTTCGTCGCCTTCCACTAGTCAACGTATGCGCTAGAGATCATTTACCTAGACACATTGATAGAACACAGCCAGCTGCTTTGATCGTCAATACTGACACCAGTGCTTACTCTGGTTCACATTGGATCGCCCTATATTTTAATGGTCTAGGTCAGTTTGAATATTTCGATTCGTTTGGCTTGCCACCATTACACGCCGACATTATCCATTTTATACAACGAAACTCGGACAGATCACCCGTGTACAATACCCGTATGTTACAAGACATTAATAACAGTACTTGTGGTCTGTATGCGTTGTATTTCTTATTGATGAAATGTCGTGGCTCGAGCCTGTCACGTATCCTGCAACCATTTGGACACAGACAACACGTGAACGACCGGCTCGTGTTTCGATTGGTTACTCCGTGGTTAAAAAAGACAAGTCCGGAACTGTTTAAAACTAGATAAATTCGTCGTTACAAACTGAGACGACCACTCGTCTTTTTGTTTCTACAACGATCAAGATGTCTACACCCAAGTGGTTATTCATGTCAAGACCTGTTGATATGCCCAGACAACTAGACAACAGTTTGAAAGCGGTGACAGTTTCTCAAGACACAGGAACAACGACACTCCATCTATATCAATCTACCGACAGTCAAGACAAGCCTCTGAAAGACCAGACATCTTTCTACAATAATCAAGTCCCTCTGCTCCCTTTGGATCGTAAACGAAGCCATTTTTAAATGTTGTATACCAATAAAAGCCATTTTAAAATGTTATTATTTGTTTCTCTATTTTATTATGTTTTTGTTCCATTGTATAGTTTTTCTTCTCTCTCTCTTTATATATATGTCACTGTTGCTGTCTCTCGAAAAAGAAGAAGAAAACTTGTCATCAAACCAGCATGGTCCGTCCTTGTGTTCCTGGTAGACGTTTAGTTTTAGTGATAGAAATATTGGTAGACGGCTGTTTTTTTTGGTCTACTTATATAGTATATGGTGCTTCTATACTCACTCACAGATATAACACTGACCCATATGACAACGAAGCTACTACACCCCTAACACGGTGTTCTATCACGACACAAAAAACATAATGTTTTAGGCTATAGTGGTATTTTCACCTTCCTTCTCTGACTAGTACCAGCTAACTAATGGGGGTGACCTTTCTTCAAGAAACGCGCAGTACTGAACATCGTATGACTTCCCCTCTTTCTCACGATATGGGTAAGCTTGATTAGTTTTCCAGACGTTCACTGGCGCCAAACTACTCGGGAAACAGCGGGTGTTGTTAGTAATGGCGATACTCTTCTGTCTGTTATTCTCATTATCATAGTCTTGTAGGCACCAGGGTTCCAACTATCTGTTGGTAGAATCTCTACTTCGCACGAAATGAAGAAGACTGATTATTTTTCCAGACTTTCACTGTTGGTGTCTACTATGGACTCAGCGAGGTATGTGTTAGTAATGTCAGTATACGAGTGGGTGTTTTTCTCATTTAAAGTTGGTATGAACCCGAGTGGTTGTTCTATAATCGGTGGAATGTTTACTGACTCGTTGGTCTTGGTTGTATTTGAATGTGTGTGCGAGCTTGTGTGTCTGTTTGTCTGTCTGTATGATTCTGTGTATGACTGTACGCGTGTCTGTTTGTTTCATTGTATGTATGTGTATTTGACTATATGATCCTGTTCATTGTCTACAATCAAGACTGCTTTTTTTTTTTGTATGGATGTTTGTTTGTTTCGTTATACTTATGTGTCTGAATGTAGACGTATAGGCGTTCCTGATTGTATGGTTGATGTCTGCTGTATACTTGTATGGTTGTCTTTGTATTTGTTATAGACAAGGAGACTCGTGTAGACGATGATATATGACCTAGAGGAACAGTTCAAGTACCTGGAACCGTATTGACACGTGATGATTAGCGGGCCCGATCGACATCACCATTACAGCGGACATCAACCACTTTACGATCCCCTCACTATATTACTAGACCCAGACGATTAATTCAGATTATAACCTCATATTATATTTATAACCATCCCTATATCGACCACTAATACCCCTTACCATCATATCCATTACTACTTTATTTTGGTGAAGAAGCCACCCTTTACTTTCACTAAGACACTGCTAGCACCCCACGTTTATCATCACACGTTTATGAACATTTAAAATAATTGGTACCGACCCATCACACCCTTGTTTATACATCACTCACCATGCATACTAACACATTCATATACGTAACCACCATATATCCAACCCATGAGTAGACATCACGACCCATCACACCCTTGTTTATACATTACTACACCACGCCTAGTGACCACATTCATATACGTAACCACCATATATCCAACCCATGAGTAGAAACCACGACCCATCACACCCTTGTTTATACATTACTACACCACGCCTAGTGAACACATTCATATACGTAACCACCATATATCCAACCCATGAGTAGAAACCACGACCCATCACACCCTTGATTATACATCACTACCCATACTAATATACCCTACGTAACCAAAATAACTTTCCCTCCTCTCTTTCCAGTACAGAACCAACTAAAAATTACCTAAATTACTTTCACAGACACTTACCCGCCATCACCCGTCAAAAAAATAGACCCGTTCCCACACGCCGCCAAAAAATTTTTTTTTACCGAGTCGACAATTTTCCCCATATTTTCCTTCATAAACCCTATCAGCCGCCATTACCCGCTATTACCCGCTATTACCCGCCAAAAATATACGTGTGTAAGTCGCACCCTTTACTACTCCCATGGCAATTATTAACTTAACAGACTTATAACGTGCGTGGTCTTACGCCAAGGATGCGGTGGATGTGCGAGTTAAGAATCTAATAGAACGATCGAGGTTACTGGGGTCAGATAAGAGGTATACGGATGTAGAGTCAGAGAGGTGGAGTAAGGAAATCCTAAGACAATGGTTGTGCCCCAAACACAGTGGATGGTTATATCATGGAGATCTCAGTTTGAGTCACCAGGGGGCAGAGAAGAACATGCTAGAGATAGGATCGATTAAAAGGGAAACTTAGAGTGGTATTTGCAGGGGAAGTGGTGAGTTGGGGGGGGGGATAAACGGTGTCTCTTGGGAGGTCCCGGGAAGAGTGAATAAAGAGAGATGTCTGGGCAAATTGAAGGACAGTTGAGTTCGGGGGCGAAGTTAGGAAAACTTCGCCAGGAGAGTTGAGTTTGTGGGCTACGTTAAGGAAACTAGCCAGTTACACGGGGTTTGGGATAAGGAGGAAAACTTAGCCAGGCATTCAGTTGAGTTCAGACACGGGAAAGAGTCCAGTGCGACTAAATGTGTCATAAGACCGATCGAAGGCAGTAGTGTATATTTACCTGTTCCGTTATGGTTTCTGGGAATAGTGTATGGTTTCGTCATGTCTCTTCATAAGCAATAAAGTTTTGTGCACGAAAAAAAAACAACAACACACTGTGTTATCCAGTACCCATAGATGTTTATAAGTATACCTGCAGAGTATTCATACAGACATACCTCTGGACATAACCATAGCCAATTCTACATTGTGAAAGTAGAAGATTAGCTGGAAGGCTCGTCATTGCACAACAGAGGGCAAAATCACAGCTAAACAACAGCACGAACATTAACTTGATACTAGAAAATCAGACAAGACACAAAGGAACAGTTCAGAGCAAGAAAAAAAAAGTGTAGTCGCGGGCCATACAGCAGACGCTGAAAAGTGGTAGCGAAGCGATATTTTAGGATAAAGCCGAGTGCTGCGTGTGTTGAAGAAAGGTCTCGGTCGACGTGAAGACCCCAACGAGAGAGAGAGAGAGAGAGAGAGAGAGAGAGAGAGAGAGAGAGAGAGAGAGAGAGAGAGAGAGAGAGAGAGAGAGAGCGCGCGAGCGCGAGCGCGAGCGCGAGAGCGAGAGCGAGAGAGAGAGCGAGAGAGAGAGAGAGAGAGAGAGAGAAGAGAGAGAGAGAGAGAGAGAGAGAAGAGAGAGAGAGAGAGAGAGAGAAGAGAGAGAGAGAGAGAGAGAGAGAGAGAGAGAGAGAGAGAGAGAGAGAGTAATCATGAG
Organism: Cepaea nemoralis; assembly: GCA_014155875.1. Classification (NCBI taxonomy): domain Eukaryota; kingdom Metazoa; phylum Mollusca; class Gastropoda; order Stylommatophora; family Helicidae; genus Cepaea; species Cepaea nemoralis. The sequence continues at coordinate 126,190 of JACEFZ010013478.1, forward strand.
AACTATTTCTTACGAGACAATTGTGCGTATTCGTGCAGGGCAGTGAATATCTGATCTACAATTTAGTAAAATTGTGAAAAAACACAGCCGTGAGGGGCGTATTTCAGGCCAAGGTTACACCGGAAGTATACAATGCGAATCAATTGGTTGAGACAGCGGGGTGCCTGTTGTAAACAGAACACCAGAACAGCTGTGAATGAGCGCCATATCTAGGAAACAAGAGCGATTTGATGTTAATCGTCCGTTCAAGTGAATATTCGTTGTCTTCACCGTTAAATCACCTGGCGAAACCATCCAACAGCAAGCAGAACAGGAGACAAAACAAATATCAATCAATCAGGTGCCGTCTCCACGAGGGGGATTGTCAAATGTCCTTGCTAAACAGAGGCAAACTGTCTGACATTCAACATCTTCATTAACTTGTCCAGCAGTCTGAAAATCTTACCACGGCTTCAAGGAGAAAACAACTACATAGATAACTACTCGTTTGCCATCTACAGTTGGCGTCGGCACTCCAAAGCATCATATATGACTGACGTGTGCGTCTTTGCACCAGAAGCTTTTTCCATTATCCAATGCAGTCCAATCCTATCAGTCCTTGTTTCGGAAGCGAATGCAGCGAAGTATTTTTGAATTTTTGCATCGCAATGTTGTTTACGTCTGCTTTGTTGGTTGGTGCCCTTCTTTTGTCCTAAGTGTGGTTATTGTGCGTTATTTATTTATTCGTAGTTTGTCCCGTATGCGTCGTAATTAGGCTATTTTTGCGCTGTTTCGCGGAATTCGTGAGACAAGGCAAAAGTCTTCTTCTTCTTCTTCTTCTTCTTCTTCTTCTTCTTCTTCTTCTTCTTCTTCTTCTTCTTCTTCTTCTTCTTCTTCTTCTCCTCCTCCTCCTCCTCCTCCTCCTCCTCCTTCTTCTTCTTCTTCTTCTTCTTCTTCTTCTTCTTCTTCTTCTTCTTCTTCTTCTTCTTCTTCTCCTCTTCCTCCTCCTCCTCTTCCTCCTCTTCCTCCTCCTCTTCTTCTTCTTCTTCTTCTTCTTCTTCTTCTTCTTCTTCTTCTTCTTCTTCTTCTTCTTCTTCTTCTTCTTCTTCTTCTTCTTCTTCTTTCTTCTTCTTCTTCTTCTTCTTCTTCTTCTTCTTCTTCTTCTTCTTCTTCTTCTTCTTCTTCTTCTTCTTCTTCTTCTTCTTCTTCTTCTTCTTCTTCGTCAGCGCTCTGAGCCATTTAGGTTCTTTGCTGCAAATACAATCCGTCTCCATTCGTCTGTCTGGTTGACCTTCTCTTGCCAGTCGTTGATTCCATGTACTTGTAGGTCTGTATATATATATTATCTCTCCACCGTCTTCTTGGTCTACCTCGGGGTCTACGGTCATTTATTTCCTGAGTGTAAGCGAGTTTTGTTTCCCTATTGTCTTCCATTCTTTCTATATGCCCCAGCCATTGTAGTCTATTTGCCTTCATGATACAAGTGATTAGCTGGGACTTAAACAGATCATAAATGTCTTTGTTACTTCTTCTTTTCCACTCTCCACTTTGTGTATCCCTAATGGGTCCAAAGATGCGTCTTAAAACTTTGTTCTCAAAGGTTTGTGACAAGGCTTCGTCTCTTTTCGTTGTACTCCAGGTTTCAGAGCCATACAGCACAACTGGTCTGATCAGTGTTTTGTATATTGTGATTTTGGTGTTACGAGATAACGCATTTTATTTTAGTAGATATTGTAGTGCATAGTATATCTTATTTCCAAATTGATTCTAGTTTGTATTTCTTCCCTTATAATGTTGGAGCAGTTGAAGATTGTACACAGGTATTTGTATGTTTCCGTTCTTTTAATGGTCAAATTATCTATTTGTATGTGGCCAGAATGTTTAGCCATTCCTTCTCTTGAAATTACTATATATTCTGTCTTATCTTGGTTATAACCAGCCCCATCTATTGGGCTTTTTCCTTTTAGTGAGTCAATATTTCCAATGTCTTTCGTTCATTTTCCCCTATAATATCTATATCATCTGCATAACCAAGCAGCTTGGATGTTCCTCCAGTATAACATTCCTCCTTTACCTTCCTTACAACTTTCTCTAGAGCCAGATTGAAGAGTAGCGGCAATAGTGCATCAACCTGTTTCAAGCCAGATGTTATTTGGAAAGAGTCTGATTTCCTGCCTTTATATGTTACTATATTATACGTATCTTCCATGCATAGTCTGGTCATGTTGATTAACTTCCTTGGTATTCCAAATTCCTGCATAGCATTCCATAGACTATTCCCATGGACACTCTCATAAGCCTTTTTAAAATCCACAAAAATGTTATGGAGATCTCTTTTATATTTCAATTTTTTTTCTCGGCTATTTGTCGTAAGATAAATATCTGATCTATTGTTGATCTGTTTTGTCTAAAACCCGCCTGGTAGTCACCTAATATGTCTTCTGAATATGGGTTTAGTCTATTTAGTAATACTGCGGATAGTATCTTATAGCTTGTGGACAGTAGTGATATTCCTCTATAATTTTCACATTGGAACTTGTCTCCTTTCTTAAAGATAGGTATCAATAATGACTCTTTCCAGTCATGGGGTAATTCTTCTGTCCTCCAGATTTTTAATATTAGTTCGTATTGCGTTAGATGTAATGCATGGCCACCTGCCTTTATAAATTCAGCAGCAATTCTATCAGCCCCTGTTGCCTTATTGTTTTTAAGTCGTGTGGTTACATATAAGATTTCTTCAAATGCAGGTTCTTCAATTTGTGGTTCACACGTTAGAACCTCTTCCTGTTGGAAAGTGTTACTTGGAGCTTCACAATTTAGTATGAAATGGGGTTACCTTGGATATATGGCATTATGGTAATTCTTGCGTGACATCTTTTATATAGCTTGTCTTGTCGTTTTGTATGAGGGCACTGTTTTGTATTACAGAGGCATGTGTTAATGTGATGTTAATTTCATTTCTCTGTATTCACCTGTTGGCGTGTCATCAGCCTGTGCGTCCTACGTCAAGTAGGCCATCATTATTTGATTCGTCATCTAGTTATATGTATATATGTATGTCTAACACTATTTCTAGAAACTTTCTACAACTATTTGGTACATATTCAAGCGGGGATAGATAATATTTTCACCCCTCTCTCACTACTGGGAAAAGGAAGTATAGAGAAGATTAGAACCCTACTAAAGACAGTGTCCCAAAATCACATTAGGGCCACGAGTGATTGGGTACAGAGTGATATTATCAGTACTACTAATTTACTTACATGTGAGTGTTTGTGTACTCTCTGAATTCGCACAAGATTAGCAGCAGTGCCTTTATATTTACAGTTGACTGACGGACACAATGTGTCCACAAGTACAATAATGCCCACATTAATTGAATATATTGAATCAGGCGAACTATTAGACTTGACTGGCAGAGAACTGCAGGAGTTTTCACAAACAAAATTGAAAGAAGATCAACAATAGGAGAGAGAAGAAGACAGAGTGAACGTGAGGCCATACGTTTACCGGAAGAGAAGTTAACTGAAGCCACCCGTTTACAGGAAGAGAAGATAGCTAAAGCCACTCGTCTACAGGAAGAGAAGATAGCTGAAGGTGAAGGATACGGAACATTCCAATGCAGTCCAAATGATCGAGAAATTTAATAAAGAAAGCTGTGATGAATGCAAGCCTTTGTTCGAAACAACTAGTAAACCTATCTTGATATGTGGCTACCCATTCCCAGCAATGTCATCAGTGCACACAGGAGGGATTCTGAAGCTGCACCATAGGTTTTTCAAAGATAGTCCAGCATTAACTCTCAGAGATTCAGGGTGTACGACCTTTGGAGTGAGGAAGAGTCTGTTACAGCCAGTGGCCTATACATGGAAAACGATCAAGTGTATAACATGTAATGGGACAGTGGAAATTTACCCATTAGCTGAGATCACAGTGACAACACCATATATCACAGGCAGAGTGACAGCGTGTGTCCTGGACTCCCCAGTTGTAGATGTGATCACTGGGAATGTACCAACATGTAGTTACCAGAAGACAAACCAGATTAGATGCTATAGCTGAGGAAGAAGCGACACTTGAAGTGGACAACGAGATTGAGACTAAGGATAGCACAACTGATCAGAAGAGAACCGATCTCAAACAGAGCTTTAGTGACTATCAGAGATAAGGCACTACTCTGGACAAATGTTTTCAATGGTGTAGTAAGTTAGAACATAAGCAATCAAAGAAGGGTAGGTGGTGCTTCGAAATGAAGAATAATATTCTCACTCGCCGCTTTTCAGATGACAAGACTACACGTAGGCAAGTGGTGGTACCCTCAGCATATAGACAGCTGATTATGAGAACAGCGCATGACATGCTATTTGCAGGGCACACGGGAATAGCGTGGACACAACATAGAGTCCTATCCCAGTTTTATTGGCCAGGGTTTAACAAAGATATCAAGTTACATTGCAGATCCTATACACTTTGTCAGAAAATGTACCCAAAAGGAAGACGCTGAGGAAGAAGCGACACTTGAAGTGGACAACGAGATTGAGACTAAGGATAGCACAACTGATCAGAGAGAACCTGATCTCAAACAGAGCTTTAGTGACTGTCAGAGACAAGACACTACTCTGAACAACTGTTTCCAATAGTGTAGTAAGGTACAATATAAGCTATCAAAGACGGGTAGGTGGTGCTTCGAAATGAAGAATAGTATTCTCACTCGCCGCTTTTCAGATGACAAGACTACACGTAGGCAAGTGGTGGTACCCTCAGAATTTAGAGAGCTGATTATGAGAACAGTGCATGACATCCCATTTGCAGGGCACATGGGAATAGCACATACACAACATAGAGTCCTATCCCACTTTTATTGGCCAGGGATTAGCAAAGATATCAAGCTATATTGCAGATCCTGTACTCTTTGTCAGAAAATGTACCCAAAATGAAACACGGCAAAAGCAATGGTACAAGCGACAGATCTTAAAGTTAGGCCATTTCAGAAAGTAGCCATCGACATTATTGGCCCATTAGCAGTGATGTCCAACAGGGGTCATAGGTATACCTTGACCATGGTTGATTTTTGCACCAGATTGGCAGAAGCCGTGCCTTTGAAACGCATTACGACAGAAGCTGTGGCTGAAGCAATGTTAGCTTTATTCTCGAGATTAGGTTTCCCTAATGAAGTTTTATCAGACAATGGTCGACAATTTACCTCTCAGATGATGAGAGAGGTGAACAGACTGTTGAACATTACGCAGGTTTTTACATTAGTTTATCACCCAATGAGCAACGGAATATGCGAAAAATTGAACGGATCCCTTAAGCAGTTGTTGACAAAAGTCACTGTAGATCAGCCAAGGGATTGGGATAAGTACTTATCAGATATCCTATTTGCATATAGAGAAGTACCACAAGAAAGTACAGGCTTCTCACCATTTGAACTTCTGTATGGGGCAAACCCAAGAGGTCCAATGACCCTATTGAAAGATTTGCTAATAGGGAAGAGTAATGATAGTAACACTATTTCCTCGTATGACTTAGTAGTGAATGTTAGAGACCGAGTTATTTCGGCGTGCCAGAGTGCGCGTGAGGCTTTGGAAATGTCGGGAGCTAGGTACAGGCAGTACGCACATAAAAAGTCAAAGCTGATCTCTTTCCAAGATAATGAGGAAGTATTACTTCTTCTGCCAGAAATATCTAATAAGTTGTTAGTGACCTGGCAAGGACCTTTCAGAATTGTCAGTAGAGTGTCAGATGTGGACTATATGGTAAATGTTAAGGGGAAACACAAAGTGTATCATGTTACTATGCTAAGACTGTTCGTCCCACGACTAGAAGCCTTGCAGCCAGTGACAGAGGCAATCACTGAGGGTGATGCACGTCATACAGCCTGCTCCGTTGTCATTGACGAAGAGGCCTCATGCGACAATGACGTTCAGATGCATTTACCAATTGTTGCACTGAGACAGACAGAAACATGAAAGATGTATGTCCATTAATGACAGCCTGAAACCTAGTGACAAACAAGACTAGTCAAGCTGTTAGAGCAATATTCAGATGTCCTGACTGATGTACCAGGACAGACAGACTTGATGACACATGACATCAAGCTAACAGAGGACCAACCAATTAGAGTGAAACCATACCTATTCCTACATCATTACAGATCAGCTGTAGATAGTGAGATAACAGAGTTACTGAAAATGGGGATAATTTCCAGATCAGACTCCCCAGTACTCGTTTCCCATGGTAGTCATTAGGAAAAAGGACAATAATCTAAGATTATGTATAGATTTCAGGAGGCTGAACAGCATTACTATTGTGGATCCGGAGCCCATGGTCAGTACTGACGATTTACTGACGCAGATATCATCTTAAAAGTATTTTAGCAAGTTGGATCTTGCAAAAGGGTACTGGCAAATACCCATGAGTGAAACAGTCAAACCACTAACAGCGTTTGCCGCCCCACAGGGTTAATTCCAGTGGAATTACATGCCGTTCGGGTTAGTTAACTCACCAGCAACGTTCGTTAGGATGATGAGGACGACACTGTTACAGGGATGCAAAGATATTATCAATTATATACATGACATTTGTCTTTTTCGTAAAAACATGGAAGATCATGTTGCAGGATTATAATCCTTGTTTGAGAGCCTGAGACAACATCGCCTGACTGTTAAGCCACCCAAAGTCCAAATTGGATATGAGGAAATAAGTTTCCTTGGACATGTTATTAGCAGTGGCGTATTGACACCGGAATACAGAAATGTGAAGAAGATTATGGATATTCAAATATCTAAACCGAAGAAGCAAGTTAATAGTTTACTCTGGTTAGCAAACTTCTATAATAAGTTTATCAAAAACTTTTCATCCATCACATCAGTGTTGTCTGCATTGACACAGAAGGGCAGACCTAACAAAGTGGTATGGACACAGCAGTGTGATCATGCGCTCAAAAATATCAAGCATGTATTTTCTAGTCATTCCATTTTAATCCTCCCTAATCTTGATTTACAATTTACTCTTACGGTAGATGCATTGTCGACGGGAATCGGCGGATGCTTGATGCAAGAGAAAAATCACCTTATGCGTCAGCAGGAAACTCTCGCCACCAGAGGCAAAATACTCAACGCTAGAACTTGAGGCCCTGGCAATTGTGTGGTCGGTACATAAACTTTCCTGGTACCTAATGGGCAGAAATTAATCCTACAAACTGACAACAGACCGCTTACATTCATCCATACGGCAGCGACGAAGAAAGCCCGTGTTCATCTATGGAGTATATTGCTGCAGGAGTACGCGTTTGTGCCGATGGGTTGAAGACAACGCCATGGCAGACTTGTCATCTAGAAATCACCAAGGGCAAGGCACACTACAGACAATGACATTATATTAATATGCAAATTATAGGTGCAGAAATGTGACACTGCTCATTGTTCAAGATTCACACCCATACAGGAGTACAGGGGCTTTGTAGCACAGCATTTGTTTTTCTCGTATCCAGTGACATCTTGTTAGTTGTCTCAAGGTGCAAGTTGTGTGTAATGCATTCCCCCAGAATGTTATTAGTAGGAACATGTTGGAGGTTTTCTTTTATGGATGAGTAATGCGTTAGGTTACCTGCTCTATTATTTAGTGTGGTACTTGCAATGGGCAAGGGATGGAGTAGAGAGCATGAGGGATGTATAATTACTGCTACTCACACATCGTTACTGTCCTCATTCACAAATTTAGAGAAGCATTACTCTCACATCATTTTAAAACTATGTTTTCTTTTGAGGAAGGGGTAATGTATCGTGCGGTGAATGTGCGAGTTTAGAATCTAATAGAACAATCGAGGTTACAAGAGTCAGATAAGAGTTATGCGGATGTAAGGTCAGAGAGATAGAGTAATGAATCCCAAGACAATGGTTGAGCCCCAAACACAATGGATGGTTATGTCACGGAGAGTCAGTCTGAGTCAATAGGGGGCAGAGATGAAAATGCTAGAGAGAGAATTGAATAAAGGGACCCAGAATGGTATTTTCATGGGAAGTGGCTAGTGGGAGCAGGGATTAAATGGTGCCTCTTTTGAGGTCCCGGGAAGAGTGAATAAAGAGAGAAGTCTGGGCAAATTGAGGGACAGTTGAGTTTGAGGGTGAAGTTAGGAAAACTTCGCCAGGAGAGTTGAGTTTGTGGGCTACGTTAAAGAAACTAGCCAGATACTCGGAGTTTGGGCTAAGAAGGGAAACTTAGCCGGGCATTAAGTTGAGTTCGGACACGGGAAAGAGTCCGGTGCGAGTAAACGGTCAATCGATGGCAGTATTGTATATTTACCTGTTCCAATGTGGTTTCTGGGAATAGTGTATGTTTTCATCATGTCTTTTCATAAGCAATAACATTTTGTGTGCGAAAAAAAACAAAAAAACAAACAAACAAACAAACAAACGGTGTTATCCAGTGCCTAAAGATGTTTATAAATATACCTGCAGAGTATTCATACAGACATACCTCTGAACATAACCATAGCTAATTCTATCTGTCAGTAACACTGTGACATTGTGTATCTGCCCATTGTTGGATCTCGGCCAAAAGTACACATCTGCTCGATTATCTTGTCATCCGTAACCACCCAGGAGCAACCTAACTTCAGGCGGGCGTTTTCCTTTCCGTCACCAGGTCAGCATGGCCGAATGGATTAGAACTCTTGTTCTAAAACATCCGGTGTGCTAATGCCGAGGTAGTGGGTTTGACCCCTACACCGGTCAGTTGGACTAAAATGTTGACTTCTCGTCCTTGACTTAGGGACGTAAATTACAAGTACCGCTGAAGACGGAATTGTTTTGCTTGATGGCGAGGGACACTAGTAATAGGGAAAGCTAATCTCCACGCAAAAAAAGTCCAGTGCACTAGTAGCAGTAACACGTAAATGGACTACGCATTAGGTCAAAGCGAGGGAGCGCAAAAAAAAAAAAAAGAATAAATTGAAGACTACATTTTCCAATAGTTATTGTCTACTGTATCCTGTGATAACTACTTCTGTTCTTCATTTCTATGAGTGCTAATCAATACAAGCAAATCTATATGTGACGTCACAGGTGGGAGCATCAATATTTGCCAGCAATGTCGGCGCTCCGATGTTCATTGGACTAGCTGGAACAGCTGCGGCATCTGGGTTTGCCTGTGCTATATACGAATGGCATGTAAGTAATCCGTTGTTTGTGCTCGGGCATCAACAGTGAGACTGTAGTGGGCTAGAGCACCCACGTACAAGTGTGGCGAATTGGAGTTATTCCATTTTATACTCATGCATCAGCAAAAGCACCACCACCACCGCCACCACCACCGCCGCCGCCGCCGCCGCCGCCACCACCACCACCACCACCACCACCACCACCACCACCACCACCACCACCACCAACAACAACAACAAGAACAACAAGAACAACAAGAACAACAACAACAACAACAACACTAACAACGATAACAATACCACCACCACCACCACCACCACCGCCACCACCACCGCCGCCACCACCACCACCACCACCACCACCACCACCACCACCACCACCACCACCACCACCACCACCACCACCACCACCACCACCACCACCAACAACAACAACAACAAGAACAAGAACAACAACACCAACAACGATAACAATACCACCACCACCACCACCACCACCACCAACAGCAACAGCAACAACAATAACAACAAAAACAACAACAACAGCAACACCACAACCAACAACAGCAACAACAGCAACACAAGCAATAACAGCAACAACAATAACAAAAGCAATAACAAACAACAGCTGATGACTTGATTTTAATGATGACATGAAAATAAATCGCAGTTACGAGAAATTGTAGATATAATTGCAATAAAAAGTGGAAACAACTGACGTAGTCTGAATAACATAAAAGACAGAAGTCATGGTTATTACAAAGAAAACTATGTTTTAACAAATACAATACAAAAGTGCATGAAGCCAATCTGAAACAAGTTATTGTATTGTATTTGGGTACCTTAACAACAGCATATGGGAGATGTATTCAGGATGTTAGATGTAGAAGAGTTCAACCAAAACCGTCATTTCCCAATATGAAGAATATTCTCTGAAATTTATCTTTCTCAATCTAAGTGAGGAAAAGAGTTCTTGAGAGCTTTATTGAGCCAATCCTGATATACGGAACGAATCACGGACAAGTAGCAGACATGTGAGGAATCATATGTGAGCGTGAGTGTGTGTGCGCGCGCGCGCACGTACACACACACACACACACACACACACACACACACACACACACACACACACACCGCCACAGACACAGACACAGACACAAAAAAAAATATGAGTGTGTGTGTGTGTGTTTAGTGTTCAAAAAGGCAAGGACGTTGACCCTGAAAGGGGATTCGAGGAGGTTATAGTCGGAATTCCCAGCGGAGATGTAGTCTAGTATTTAGATTCTGGGCTTTCCCGTATGATTACCGAACTCTTAACCACCTACACTAGAATTTTCGATGCATGGATAGTCGAAATTCTCCGTAAGTAAAATGTAATCTTTGACACTGGAAACTTGTGCATTATTTCTGCATTTCAAGAACAATTTAGAATAAGAGGAAGTCTTCATTTTTATGTGATTAGAAACCTCTTGTTGACCTGCATCCTCAACTATTAAAAAAAAAAAATAGTGGATACTTGGGATTCTGATCGAGTGAAAGACCTAGATGTGCATGGCCTACTTCTGACAATTTAGATAAAGCCCACGTGAATCAGCGTCAGGGCATTGGGACACCAAAGTTGATATATTATCTCAACATTATTAATCTGAGAAGAGAGTTCTAGCCAGTTACACTAATGACTTGGGTGAACAGACCTAAACAGCAGTATCTAACACACTCGCAACTACTGCGAGCAACGGGGCTCACAAAGATAATCAGTTACATTCCTGGGTGTTAGGTGGCACGTTAATTACAGGTAGTACCTTACATTATTAGGTACAACGTTACTTGTGGGCAGTACCGTGTGGTGATACTTCACTGTTAGTGTCGCTTTATACTGCCTGCAATATCCTCTAGCTTCAAACCAGATTGGTCAGGTTGATCGGGTAGACAAGGACTTTATGACAATTCAATGAAGTATAGAGGCTTGAGCAGGGCAACACGTTTACATCTTATTCCATTATTAGTTGTTTTTATCTGGTTGCTGTAGTTGCAGCCCGAATCATTGTTTGTGTTTTGATGCAGCAGAAGTTGTTTAAGGTGAAAGAAACTCGCATTTGTATTGACTTTTGCTTGATTTGTTCAACTCAGCTTGTGTAGATTAGTCTGTAATACTTGTAGTTTGTAGTCTATCTGAATACTTGTTGTTCTTAACTGGTCACCTCACGACACTGTTTTGGATTGCTATATCAAATAGTGCCGTCTACGTAAAGAAAAAACTTTTTCATCTCTCTCTCTCTCTCTCTCTCTCTCTCTCTCCTCTCTCTCTCTCTCTCTCTTTCTCTCTTTAACAACCCTATTTTGTTCTCTCTCTCTCTCTCTCTCTCTCTCTCTCTCTCTCTCTCTCTCTACTTTTTCTCTTATGTCTCTCTTCCCTTAGTTTGTAGCCGGGAGGAAGGCGCTTAGCCACACGACACGGGACAACAACAATCACATTGTTCTCTCTTCCTCTTCCCTCTCTTCACCATGTTCACACTCCTGTCTCTGTCTTTCTCTGGTCTCTCTCACACACACACACACACACACACATATATATTATATATATATATATATATATATATATATATATATATATATATATATATATATATATATATATATATATATATATATAACCTCATAACCTCTAAGCCACGAAGCCGGCATATATATATATATATATATATATATATATATATATATATATATATATATATATATATATATATATATATATATATATATATATATATATGCCGGCCTCATGGCTTAGAGGTTATGACTTTTCTCCGTAACCTCGTATACTCTCGTCGGTAACGTGATGACGGTTGGAATCAGCAGTGGTTCGAATCGCATCGGTAACTTACGGGGTATGTGAGCCGGCCGCTCAGAAAGCAATGGCAAACTACTGAGCGTAATCTTGCCAAGAAATCAACATACAGCTGAAAGATGCTGGTGTTGACAGCGATGTCCTGTAAAGGATATGCATATATATATATATATATATATATATATATATATATATATATATATATATATATATATATATATATATATATATATATATATATATATATAAATGCCCTAAATGTATTTTGTATCCGGGTATTTCTCTAGGCCATCTACCTGCTCATAGCCCTGGGATGGGTGTTTGTTCCTGTCTACGTAGCCTCCGGGGTAAGTCGTTTTACATTTAATACAATCAGGGTACCTTGACAATGTATATCGACAATCGTACTCGCCTATCGCTCTCGGAAGAAGAGGCACAGGTCGATCAGAACGAAGACAAACACAGGTCTTTATAGTTGTTTAATCCGCCCACATTATTGATGATATTTTCCTTCTATTTTGTGTTCAATAACGGTTCTGATGTTTCCTTTCTCTACTTCTTTCGGTTAAACTTAACTGCATATCCTTTACAGGACGTCACTGTCAACCCCAACATTTTTTTACCCTTTGTAATTTCTTGTACAGATTACGGTCAGTAGTTTACCATTGCTGTCTGAGTGACCTTCACACATACCATTTTATAAAAAAAAACAACGCAAGGCGATCTGCTGCCAAATCCACCGCTACTGCATTTCGAACGCGGTATGCGAGCTTAGGTATTGCGTCCGTAACCTCTTCGCTACAGAACCGACTTTCTCTCGCTAGGTTATCTTACTATTGTTCTTTATCCGTTCCTATCTAGTTCCTAACTTCTTTATTAGATTCTGAGTATTTGTTTTATGGACGATGACTTTAGTAGCTCTGGTTTTGCTATTATTTCAGCTTGTAATTTTTAACGTTTTCTATTGGGTACATTTAAGGGTATCCGGCAATCCATCCATCCATCATGTTCCATGCCTATAAGCGTAAGCGGTCATGTTTTGCTATCTCACTCGATCACCAGGGTTGTGGATAAGCTCCGCGTTCCTGTCTCGACCATGCCACGTGGCCAATCTATCCAGATATTTACTTCTTGATCGTTCCTTTGGTCTCTTACCTTCTATCTTTCCAGATATTTCCGTCAATATCCATGCTTTATATTTTGTTCGTATTTGTCCCGAGGCCTTCTATACGTGATTCGTTTCAAATACTTTTAACCTGCCGCCCCAGCCTCCAGCACTCTCCTCGTTTACTGTTGATAAGGCCTGGTACTTATTTAGAGACTTTTACCACACTTGTTTTCTCATTTGCTTGATTTCTCAGTTTCCATATATTGTATCTATCTCCATATTGATACTATTTTACGCATCTTTTGAACGTCAACCTTCATTTTATATATAAATACCTTTACTCTGTGTAGATATCTTCTAAATGTCTAATACCGATTTGGCCAATGGGATTTTCTGTGTTATGGCCTGGTTATACCCATGCTGCTTGATATACTCCTTTATGTGGGAAAACGCCCCCGTCAATGAGATATTGATTAATTGAAAATGTCTCAGATGGTGATGAGTAAAAATTGGCGAATAATTCTCCATTTTCGTTTTTTTATACCAAATTCTTGCTTCCTCAGAATCTCTTCTTAACCCGTGTTATCCGATTATATCTTGGCATTCATGTCACCCATCAACATTTTGATATTGCAATTTCTTTGATTGCCTATAATATTTTTAAGTTTCGTGAAACATTCTTCCATAATTTAATAATCCTTATTATTTGTTGGTACTTAATATTGGACCATACTCAGGGGATTTTTTAAATTGTGGTTATAAATGCTGCTGTTACTATTACTGAACTCAATGCTTTCCGCCCTATTGATGCTGTTCCTGCCTCATTAAATAACATTAGGCCACTATTTAAAATGTGAGGGGTACTTTAAAACTTGGTGACAACTGGCAAAATTTATATGAAAAGGGGATAGGCAAAGGACAATGCAAAAAAAAAAAAAAATAAATAAATATCTGGATGGCGTGACCGCATGGCATAACTGGGACAAGAACTAAGAAGTGATCCAAGACAAGTGGTTTTTTGAGATGGCGAGGTAACTCTGTATATGCCGAGAACAGCAATGTTTCACCTGTGTTGATAAGCTTTTGCCTGCTCCCTTCCATCTCTTGTTTCTCTTAATCCGAAAATGCCAATCTTATAATATTTTAGCAGTCGACGTGGCAGAAGAGATACAAGCTCTCTTTTTAAACTGCTGTTGCGCTGATGACAGGGTAAGGGGCCCAATTCCTACATCAGCATTAAGCTGGACGTACACTTTGACTTCTCGTTCAGAAATCAATGGCAAACTACTTAACGTAAACTTGTATGTAAAGGATAACAACATTTTATAATATTTAATCTATTCTACTACATGTTCTGTCTATCCCAATTCATACAGTTCTGACATTCCAGAAGAAAATTCTCTCTAGGTGAAATGAGGTAAGTCGTGCGTTCTAGACTCCTCACAACTCTAATAAAAAAAGAAACGCTTCGATAGATTTGCCGTTTATCCCCAACAGCTGACATATAAATTGAATACATGCCTACGTTTTTACCTGCGCGCTAAATTGTAATTCTGTTACATGCAAAGCGCGTGCAAACAGCACTCAGATGTTCAAAGACTCAGCAAGATAAAGAACTTCCCAAATATTTATATAAAGTGAAAATACATGAGACTATAATTTTGTGATTATGAAAGATAAAAATAGACTGTTTCAGCTCAGGGGATAGCTAGGAATTGATAATGCATGGACAGACAGATGTGCAGGAATGCAGAAAGATTAGACAGGCAGATTGGATACATCAGAGGTCACTAGACACATACACAGACAAACAGAAAGATTGACAAAAAGACGGGCAGGCAGCCAGGCAGATGGAAGGACGGATGGACAGACATACAGACAGAAAGACAAAAAACAGTCAGATGGACAGACAGACATATAGACAAACAGATAGACAGACAGAGAGACAGACAGATAGACAGACAGATAGACAGACAGATAGACAGACAGACAAATAAACAGATACAGAGACAGGCAGGCAGCCATACAACCAAGCAGACGGGCGGACGGACAGACAGATAGGCAGACAAACATACAGACAGAGGGACGGACAGACAGACAGACAGACAGATAGACAGACATACGGACGGTCGGACGGACGGATAGACGGACGGACGGACAGACAGACAGACAGACAGACATATAGACAGACAGACAGACAGACAGACAGACAGACAGACAGACAGAGAAATGGACGGACTGACGGACGGACTGATGTTCAGAAAGCAATAGCAAACAAATGATCTACAACTGACTAGTAAATCACAAACAGCTAATAAATGTTGGGGTTGATCGCAAGGTCCTGTAAAAAAACACGGAATAAACTTTATAATAAGCCTACACACCAACGCCAATGGTGGAAGAGGAAGAAATTGAAACACTTTATAAAATTCTTAACAATACTGCAGAAAATATGAGCAAACATAGCATGCTAATAATAACTGGTGAATTTGAAGTTAATTATTAATAAAAAGAACAACAGGTGGTGAGAAAACAAAGTACAGGAAATCCAAATGGAGCAGTCAACACTGTGATAATGTTCTGCATTGAAACATATCTGGTGATAATCAGTACAATGTTTCACCAACGTTCTAGAACAGCGGTTCTCAACCGATGGGGAATCTCACCCCCCCACCCCTGCGGGGGGAATTTTAGGGTTTCCGGGGGGGGGGGGAATTAAGATTATTTCAAGATCGCATTAATACAAGAACTAGTTACTTGATATTGTTTGTCCCTCTATATTTTACGGTTCTGTACTTCTCGCCCTAATAAAATTCATTTTATAACGTAAGTAGACCCGCAAATCACGTTTTATGTAGATGTCTAGACTTGTTCTAGTATGTGTTATTAAATTTAGCTTCCATTTTTATGTATACTGTGTAAGGGTGGGGGGATTTATAGGGAGGAAATTCGAAAGAGGGGGGGGGGGGAATGACGTTCTGAACATATGGTAAAGGGGGGCATGAGCCAAAAAAGGTTGAGAACCACTGTTCTAGAAGTTTGTTTAAGCTGGCGATGTAGCGTTAATGGTTACGAACGCAATTTGTAATCCCGCACACTGCGTTCCAAACACATCTACGTGCGATTTGGAAGCAGATAACCATGATGTGAAATTATTTAACAGTTGCAGAACAGTTGCCTTGAGAAACCAACTGTCGAAATCGGAAGACCAAATGGAACCAGAAGAAAAGGCCGGCCATGTAAACGATGGACAGAGGGAATAATAGAGTCCATGGGAATCTCGATATATGAAGCCCATAAAACATGGTCTCTCCCGATGTTTATATTTCACATCGACACCGCAAGGTGCAAGAGGAAACAAGATGAGATTATAGACAGACACTCTACCGCTGTTTAATGCTTCACCTTGACACCGCAAGGTGCAAGAGGAGCAAGATGAGATAATGGACGGGCATTCTCCCTCTTTTTGTACTTCACCTCGACACCGCAAGGTACATGAGGATCAAGATGCGATGGAATGATATAGGAAGATGTTGGTTGGCCCAGATGCCACGGGAATAGAAAGAGAAAACCTCTACGCACTACAATGGATGTTATACACTACAAAAAACAAACGTTGACAACAGAAGAAGAAAAACTGATAAATTTCGCAAGAAATATTATTTAAAAAAAATATGAAAATCAGAACCTCTGAAGTCGGAGTGGGTTCGCCTGATGGCGAGGGACACTGTTAATCCACACGCAAAATTCAGTCCAGCGCTACTAGAAGTAGTGTATATGGACTAGACCTAAGTTCAAGGCAAGCGAGCGTAGAAAACATAACAAACTAAAATGTCGAAGACATAATGGAAGAGGATAACATTGATTTAAATGAAAGACTAGCCCTAATAGATGGACTGGACAAAGAGTGAGAGGATGTATTGTGACGAAGAGAAGCAGAGAATGTTAGAGCTCCATAACAGGGCCATTAGTTACGAAGATACTGCACTGGCACCTTGACGATAGTTGTTACATTGTGCTTCAAAAACTTACAACCCATGTCGGGATTGAGTAGCCCATAGCCTGGGCTGAATTGTTGAGACCATATGTTGACGACGAAGATGGTGCCTGATTCGATGAGCCCCTAACTGCATGTAGCTCCGATATTCGGTCCCCAACAGTAAACAAAGTAAAAGACCCCGATCCACGTCTGAAGACGTATGGGGAATTGGTTGTTTTCTTTGTTGTTGTTGTTGTTGTTGTTCCCGTTGTTGTTGTTGTTGTTGTTGTTGTCGTCGTCGTCGTTGTTGTTGTTGTTGTTGTTGTTGTTCCCGTTGTTGTTGTTGTTCTCGTTGTTGTTATTGTTGTCTTCAACTTATGCATTCAGGCGTCGTGGGGAGGAGTAATTGAGGTTTCAGAGCCTTTCCTCCAATCTGCTCCATTGCGCATGATGACAGACAGTTCATGAGCAGTATTTATCTAGGCGCTAGCCCCACACTTTTATCAAACAATCCTCACTTGACGGGCAATGTGTCAATATTACATCTACCGCGTTTACTTCGCCGGGCATTTCCTGGGCACCTATTTTAGGCTGGGTCAACCTGAGAAACCAAGTCAATTAAAAAATTCTTCTGAAATGGAGATTCGATCACTTGACCAATGGACCGGCAGGCGAGCGTACTAGCCACTGAGTAACTACGTCACTCGGCCCCCAATTATAAGGTGTAAGAATTAACTGCCTCTCACAAATGCCCTCATGTTGTCATCCAGGCCTTTACTATGCCGGAATATTTGAAGAAGAGGTTTGGAGGAACCCGGCTGAGAGTCTTCCTCTCTGTACAGTCGCTGGTTCTCTACGTTCTCACGAAGATTTCAGTAAGTCGACCAGGCATATATTTACCTACCTACCTACCTACCTACCTACCTACCTACCTACCTACCTACCTACGTTCCTGCCTACTTGCCCTCCCGCCCGCCCGCCTGCCTGCCTGGCTACCTACCTACCTACCTGCCTACCCACCTGCCTGCATGCCTGTCTGTCTACCTGACTACCTACCTACCTTCCTGCCTACCTGCCTACTCGCCTGGCTACCTACCTACCTACCTACCTACCTACCCACCTACCTAGTACCTACCTACCTACCTACCTACCTACCTTGTACCCACCCACCTACCTACCTGCCTACCCGCCTGCCTGCCTGCATGCCTGCCTGTCTACCTTGCTAGCTAGCTAGCTACCTACCTACCTAGTACCTACCTACCTACATACCTGCCTACCTACCTACCTACCTACCTACCTACCCACCTACCTAGTACCTACCTACCTACCTACCTAGTACCCCCCACCTACCTACCTGCCTACCCGCCTGCCTGCCTGCATGCCTGCCTGTCTACCTTGCTAGCTAGCTAGCTACCTACCTACCTACCTAGTACCTACCTACCTACATACCTACCTACCTACCTACATACCTGCCTACCTACCTACCTACCTACCTACCTATCTACCTACCTACATACCTACCTACCTACCTACCTAGCAACTACTCATTCATTCATTCATCCATCCATAACAGATACTACCCACCCATCAATTCATTCATCCATAACATATACTATCGATTCATCGATCGATCAACTTCTGCCTGTCTATATATCTTTATGCTTATTTATCTCTTTGTCTCTATGTCTATGTATCAGTTCATTTGCTTGTCTGTTTGCATGTCTCTTTGTTTATCTGTCTATCTGCCTAGCTAGCAATCTACCTGTCTGTTTGAACGTTTGCTTTCTGCCCGACCGTCCGTCTTCCCCTTTGTCTCTCCGTCCGCCCGTCTATCTATTCATCAATTATTGTGTCCGTTTATGCTCTTATCCATGTATCCATCTGTCTGCCCGTCAGTGTCAATGACCGTCTGTCTGCCTATCTGTCCACTGGTATATTTATATCTAGTAATGACGTAAGTGCTGACATGTTTCATCAACTGCTACGTGTCTAACGTTTCTACTTGTAGGCAGAGCTCTTTGCCGGAGCCATCTTCCTCCAGCAAATGCTAGGTTGGAATCTATATGTTTGTGTGGCCGGCATTCTAGCCGTTACGGCGGTCTATACTGTTGTAGGTATGTGCTATATGTATATGGTTTATACTGTTGTAGGTATGTGCTATATGTATGGTTTATATTGTTGTAGGTATGTTATATATGTATGGTTTATACTGTTGTAGGTATGTTTTATATGTATAGTTTATACTGCCGTAGTTAAGTAATATATATATGTATGGTTTATACTGTTGTAAGTATGGTATATATGTATGGTTTATATTGTATTAGGTATGTGTTATATGTATGGTTTATACCATTGTAGGTATGTGCTATATGTGTGGTTTATAGTGTTGTAGGTATTTGCTATAGGTATGGTTCATACAGTTGTAGTTATGAGCTATATGTATAGTCTATACAGTCATAGTTATGTGCTGTAGGTATAGTTTATACTGTTGTAGGTATGTACTATATTATGGTTTATGCTGTTGTACGAGTGTGCTTGAATGCGAAGATTTTCGTACGATTAACCTCATAAATCATGTCACTAAGCTTCTACTCAGAATTATAATGAGACGAACAAGAAAGAAAATAAAACTAAAAATTGGCGAAGAACATTATGGATTTGTGGAAGGAAAAGGTACAAACAATGCAATATATACATTACGGACACTATTAGAAAGATCAATAGAGACACAGAAAGACATATATTTGTGCTTCATAGATTATACTAAGTAAAACTTGATGAACTGATTAAAATGTTGGAAGATATTAACATTGATGTGAAAGATCTCAGAATAATAAAAAAAATATTTACTGGAACCAAATAGCAGCAATTAAAATGGGAAATAAAGAAGGAAATTATGAACACATAAATTGGGAGTAAGACATGGATGTATTTTGTCACCTGATCTCTTCTTCCTCTATAGCGAAGTAATAATGAGAGAGATCAAAGAAAAGCCAGGAATAATATTAGGAGGTTATAATATAAATAATATACGCTATGCAGATGACACAGCATTGATGGCGGATAATGCAAAAGATCTATAACAACTATTGGACATTGTTGTAACAGAAAGTGAAAAGAAAGGACTCTCCTTGAATATCAAGAAAACAGTAACAATGGTGATATCAAAGAAACAGGTAACAACCAAATGTGAAATAGAGATAGAAGGGAAAATTCTTCACCTAGTTCAGTGGTTCTCAACCTTTTTGGCCCATTCCCCCCTTCACCATATTTTCAGAACGCCATTCCCCCCCCCCCCCCTTCCTATCAAAAATTTGGCCCGTTCCCCCCTTCACCGTATTTTCAGAACGTCATCCCCCCTTTCATATTTCCTATCTAAAAATCCCCTCACCCCTACACAGTATACGTAAAAGTGGAAGGCAAATGTAATAGCATATACTAAAACAAGTCTAGACATCCACATAAAACATGATTTGTGTGTCTACTTACTTTATAAAATGAATGCTAGAAGGACGAGACATACATAACTGTAAAGTATGAAGGGAAAAACTATGTCAAGTAATCGGTTCTTGTATTAACACGATCTTGAAATGGTCTTCATTACCCCCCCCCCCCCCCCCCCCCCCCCTGGAGACCATGTAATTCCCCCCTGGGGGGGAATTCCCCACCGGTTGAGAACGACTGACCTAATTGATAGTTTTAAATATTTATGGACATTTATAACATCAGATGGAAGATGCACAACCGAGATTAAGAGCAGAATAGGCAAGCAAAGGTTGAATTTAAGAAAATGAAGAATAACGTATGCAATAAGTCAATATCATTGAATGTAAGAAGGAGATTGCTGAGGTGCTATATAGAACCGGTTTTGCTGTATGGCTGTGAATCTTGGAATGTAAATGAACAAATTAGGAAGAGATTGGAAGCAACAGAGATGTGATTCCTGAGACGAATGTTGCGAATTCCTTGGATTGTCAAAGTAACTAACAATGGCTGCCTGAAAGAAGCTAATGAAACTAGAACATTATATACAATAATAGGAAAGAGGCAAACAACTTATTTTGGTCACGCGATGAGAAGAGAGGCATTGGAGAACATCGTGACAACTGGAAAGATCGAGGGGAAGAGAGGCAGAGGCAGACCAAGAGAAATGATGCTGGATGGATTGCGACGGTGGCTTGGAAGAATATCAAAGATAGAGTTGGTCCAAAAAACTAAAGACCGAGATATGTGGGGAGTCATGAACGCCTACGCCAGTCGACATGACACTTGATTATGAAGTATGTGCTACATTATGGTCTATACTGTTGTAAGAATGTGCTATATGTATGGTCTATACTGTTGTAGGAATGCGCTATATGTATTTTCTACACTGTTGTAGGTATGTGCTATAGGTATTGTTACACTGTTGTAAGTATGTGCTATATGTATGGTCTATAATTGTGTAGGTATGTGGTATATGTATACATTGTTGTATTTATGAGCTCTATATATGGTCTTTACTGTTGTAGGTATGTGCTATATATATGGATATATGGTAGAAAGTAGACACACCGTCAAATGGTAGTAAGTGGTAGAAAGTGGCACACTGTCTGTGGTAGAATGACCGGACTAGCGTTCCAATCTCACAGAAGGAGTCCGCGGTAGCGTAGTGGCCAAACACTTGCCTAGGGACTCGCTGGTCATGGGTTTGATCCGTATCGGTTCGGACTTAGATTAAAACCAATTTGACCTGGGCTCCCAGGTCGACGAAGTCTAAAAGGTAGGAAGACAAGTTTTGGGATGTAGAGACTTTCGACTTAGCCACCGAGTACCAGCTGGTCAATACCAACCTTATGAGCACCTTATGCTAGATGTGCCTTAAGACGTGTAATTGGTTCTTTAATGTTCGCATCTTACAGGCGGCCTGACAGCGGTCATCTACACAGATACCTTACAGACTGTCATACTGCTCATTGGGGCTACCATACTGTTTGTTATCAGTAAGTTATTAACGCCATCATCATCATCCTCATCTTCTTCATCATCATTATGAGCATCATCACCTTCTTCGCTTTCACCATTACCTCCATGATCATGATCACCATTTCTATAATTATCGTTACCTTCATTAATATTATTGTCATCATCTTCAATATAGTCAGGATCAACTCAATCATCATCATCACGATCATGATGATCATAATCTCCTCCTCCTCCTCCTTCTCCTCCTCCTCCTCATCGTCGTCGTCGTCGCCACCACCACCACCACCACCACCACCACCACCACCACCACCACCACCACCACCACCACCACCATCATTATCATCATCATCCTCATCCTCTTCATCATTATTATCATCGGCATCGTCATTATCATGATCATCATGATCGTCATCATCACCATCACCACTACCATGTTCATCACAATCATCAACACCTTCATCCTCATCATCACTGTGTGGAGGACTGAAGCGAGGCTCAGATACAAGTGAATCCAGTCCATTGATTGTGATGACAGTGGCTTCCCCCAGACAGGATGCCAGGTGGTCGAGTGTGCTGGAGGCCAGGAGTGAGTTTGATAGAAGCATGAGGCCCCAGGGAACTGAGAGGATAAGGGTGTCAGCGACGTCAGTTTAAATGGAAGAAGATCAACTCCCACCTCACCACATAGAAGTGAGCTGAAGAGGTTAAAGGAGGCAACTCCTTCTCAAACTTACTTAACCGGGAAGGTAACACAATCAACAAATGCTTGAAGAAGTCGGATGTGTCTGCCGAAAGGTGCAAATATCGCAACTCTGCTGTAAACTTGCACAACACAATTACGTCTAAAACAACATTCTGGACGAACGCGGAAGAAGAAGAAGAAGAAGAAGAAGAAGAAGAAGAAGAAGAAGAAGAAGAAGAAGAAACTTACTTAAGCTGACCTATTCATTATTGCTATGTTTATATTACATTAAAACTAGCGGCAAAGAGTCATGGTCGGTCCTGTTTACTATCTAGCTGTTCAGTATGTCGACGGTTGTCCCTAGTCTATGAGTGAGACAATGTATTGTGAGATCGTCAATAAGTGGTACTTGTCATTACAAGTGTGTCTGTGTCTTCTCATCTTCACTACACCAGTCTTAATTATGTTCCATAACAGCACTACCATACAGAATTTTCAGCATTACATCATGAAATTCCTATCCTTCTCACTAACTCACACAACAGATATGCGTCACAAATACCGGAAGCTATGAAACAGAAACAAGAATTGCGTGGTTTCATGTGAATAAAAAGTACTTGTGATCAGGGTGTGACGGAGCTGTATCTTGAACCATCAATCAATCATGTTTGTGATACTCCAACATCCTTACTCCAAGTCAGTGTATCAAATCGTAGTTTCTTGTTCAAGTATGTGCATGACTGGAACTTTGTCGTCTTGAAAGACAATAGTTTGTAAAATGGAGTTATACCTCTCGATAGCACAAAGCCTGGGCTGAATTTAGAGACCATGTGTTGCCCATGCAGCATGACCCCACCCTCGACCTGCCTAGTTTACTCCAGAGGAAAGATAACACCAATAAGTCTGGAACAAGACAAGCTGCAGAAGCTGTGGGATCAGCAAAGCAATACCCTAACTGTCCGCCTGTCGCAGCTTCCATCCTAGACCAGTTGCCGACCAAGGCTTATATGGTTTTCCCTGTTATAACATTTAATCTTTAGGTTGCATTTCCTCTCACTAGGGTAAGGCGTGTACCCTCCCAATTGCACTTATAATGATGACAAAAATGAAATGTGTCAATTGTTCATTCCCAGGTATGGTGGATATTGGGGGATGGAACAAATTCATGACCCTGTATGCCCACTCGGCCTCCAACAAGACCTGGGCTGACCCCGTCAATCACTCGTGCGGACTCCCTAGATCTGGTAAGTGTTGAGGATGGAATATGTAGTCATTATCACTTGCTTGGTTAGAAAAGCCAGGCAGACAAACTAGTGAAGAAGGGATTTAGACAAGAACAGTCTAACACATTTCAAAACTGCCAATCGGATAATAAAAGAGCGCTCGTTCTTAACTTCCTTTGTGATGAATGAGAGGTAACTGGTTCAACCCCTAAACGGTCAGTTGGACTAAAATGTTGACTTTTCGCCCTTGACTTGGGGAAGTAAATTACAAGTGATTCAGAAGTCTGAGTGGCTTCTTCTGATGACAAGGGTCACCGATAAAAGGGAAAGCTAATCCCCATCTATTAATCAGTCAAGTGCACTAGAAGTAGTAGCATAAGTTCAAAGTGAGCGAATGCAGAAATAAATAAAAAAAACTTTCCGGCTTTCTCTGCATCTTCCTCTGCTCTTACTTATTTGTGTTTAGCCTGAACGATTACAAAATAAAAAATAAATCAGAATATTGCCTCGTATCTGTGTGGTCAGCTCATGAAAGAAATGTTACGTTGTTATCTCTGAAAAGTGAAAGAGAAGTTTACTATCATACATCAGAGATGTTTATCACTATAACGCCAAAATGTTTAACGTAAAAAAAGCGAGTGTATAGCAATGCGCGTCAAATTACCATTACCGATCACAACTATAAATGCCAATTTTTTAGGCCATGAGGCGTAGTTATTCTATAGTGCTAGCCCTATATTTTATGTAGGTCAATGGGCATTCGACTTCCCATAATATTTCAGGGTACCCATTTTAGCTGGGTAGACATCGAAGTCCCGATGTGGATTTGAACCCATGGCAATCTGGCCACAATGCTACAGCGGCACCCATAGCACCTTAAAGTTTTGCATGTTTTCTAATTAATACATAATGTGTATAGACCAAAGAATACCATGGACAGACAGAAAAATCAACGACCAAGCCCCACAAGAAACATATGAAACTCGTAAACTTATTAAAGAAATTAGACGTAGACAGTCAACATTTGTTGGTCACGTTATGATAATAAATAAATTGGAGAACTTAGTGACAACTGGCAAAATTGAGGGGAAGAGAACAAGGGGAAGGCAGAGAATTAAATACCTTGGCCACGATGCATGGTCGAAAAAAGAACACAGAGCTGATCCACGGCTCTGGTGATCGAGATAGATGGCGAAACTCCTCCGAAGTCGGAGAGTGTCTGCCTGTACGGCGAGGAACCACCAGTCTGCACACCAATAAGCCAGACATGGGACAACGGATACTCACGCAAACCTCAGGTCCTGTATGACATCACACTGATGTTGGACAACAGGATGCCTTCATCCGACATACAGGACTTCGCGTTGGAGCTCAAGCTCCAAACGAACACAAGCAAGCTAGCAGATGGCGAAACATTACCGCCCACGCTTACCGGCATGGCACATGATGAATGAAGTACAGACCATACACTCCAAGCGATTAATTTATCTTAGTCCTTTTTCTTAATACAGTGCTCTCTGAATGTCACATTTCTCACAGTATCGAGTTACTTTCTAAAGCTTGAATTTTGGTCTCCAACAGATTTCATGCACATCTGGAGAGACCCAGTGCACAGCGACATTCCGTGGACAGGTGCCGCTATTGGATTGACAGTCCTTGGTCTGTGGACATGGTGTAACGACCAGGTGAGTTTGCGATTTGAAGCTGGTAAAACGCCAGGTGAGTCAGATGTGGACCTGATCTAATATATTGACCAGGTGAGTCAGATGTGGACCTGATCTAATATATTGACCAGGTGAGTCAGCGATGTTGACATGGTGTTCAGCGATGTCTGGTATATTCCATCATAGATTGTGATTCAATGATGTCTCTTATTATAGTCCATTACAGTTTCTAATTTAGCGATGTCTGTTATTATAGTCCATTACAGATTATAATTTAGTGATGTCTGTTATTATAGTCCATTACAGATTATAATTTAGCGATGTCTGTTATTATATTTCATCACAGATTATGGTTCAGCGATGTTTGTTATTATATTCCACCACAAATTATGGTTCAGCGATGTCTTTCAGCTAAAAACATGAGCCATAGTAAAGGTGGGGCCATGTTTGCCGCAGCCCTGAAGATTTTCTCTTTTTACCTGTGGATAGTTCCAGGCATGATCAGCCGAGTCTTCTTTCCAGGTGAGTTCTTAGCCTTGAGGAGGGACACGGGACGTGTGGTATTGTGTATGTGAAGACGAGCGAATTCACACTAGTAGTAGTAGTAGTAGTAGTAGTAGTAGTAGTAGTAGTTGTAGTAGTTGTAGTAGTAGTAGTAGTAGTAGTAGTAGTAGTAGTAGTAGTAGTAGTAGTAGTAGTAGTAACAGCAGCAGCAGTAGCAGCAGTAGTAGTAATAGTAGTAATAGTCGTAGTATTCGGTGGTAATAGTAGTAATCGGTGGTAACAGTAGTAGCATTATTATTATTAGTAGTAATAGTCGTAATCGGTGGTAGTAGTAGTAATACAGCAGCAGCAGCAGTAGCAGTCGTAGTAATGAAGCTAATAATAAACAATGTATTAAGGCCTATTAACGTTAGCGAAGTTGATAGTGAACTACTCTAATCATGTCATAAGAACGGTAGGAACTGAGTTCGACGCCTGGGCTCGTCTCTTGCCAAAATGAGTGCAAGCTTGGCCACCTATTCCTCCATGCTCTCAGGCCTGTAGTATGTGATGTAGCTATCATATTACTGCCCCATTACAGGACCTTGCTTCGGGACACATCATGTTTTGTGTAATCTTATAAGGCCTACTACTGTTGTTCTATTTACTGCCTGTATAATACCTTGCCGTGTATGGCGGGGGGGGGGGGGGCGGTCTTGAGCCTGAGGAATTAAGGCCGCCTGGCTAGTGCAGTCGCCGCCAACTGTGCAGGTTAAGGTTTTCTGTTTGTCCCTGACAGAAAAAGACTCCACACCTTACCGAGGATTCGAACCCGGATCTCCCGAAGGAGAATCCGGCATTCTAGCCACTCGGCCAGCGACGGGGTTACCGACGCAATTCGTAATCGCACATACCGCGTTAGAAACACAGCTGCATGCGATTTGGCAGCAGATTGACTGGCGTTGGTTTTTCTACAATGGTATGAGTGCCGGTTATTCAGAAAGCAATTGTAAACTACTGAATCTCAAACAGTCAATAAATGCTGGGGTTGACTGCGACGACCTGTAAAGGATATGCAGCTAACTTTAACTACTTCACATCCCTAAGACTGTAACTGCTGGCGCCTAACGTGACGTTTCTTGAATCTTCTAGATGAGGTCGCGTGCTCAGATCCCGCTTCCTGTGATAAAGTCTGTGGCAACCAGGCTGGGTGTTCAAACATCGCGTACCCACTGCTGGTGCTCAGGAAAATGCCAGACGGTAGGTCAGGTTCTCCATTAATTTGTACCCGAAGGGCATCATCATCATCATCATCATCATCATCATCACTACCACCACCACCACCACCACCACCACCACTACCACCACCACCACCACCACCATCATCATCATCATCACCACCACCACCACCACCACCACCACCACCACCACCATCATCATCATCATCATCATCATCATCATCATCATCATCATCATCATCATCGGAGGTTGGCATGGCCGAATGGATAATAGCGGTAGCTCTTAAACTTCCCCACGACATGGACTATAATTAGTGACTTCAGCAATGGCAAGGGATGTAGTGAATATGGACGAGGCCCTTGTGATGTTATTTTCATAGAAGTATCTGGAGGTTAGCATGGCAGATTGGATGTGAATGTTCGTTCGTAAACATCCGGTGTGCTGATGCCGAGGTAACGGGTTCAACCGCTACACGCGTCAGTTAGACTAAAATGTTGACTTCTCGTCCTTGACTTGGGGACGTCAGTTACAAGCACCTCTGAAGTCGGAGTGGGTTCACCTGATGGCGAGGGACACTGGTAATAGGGAAAGCGAATCCGCACGCAAAAATCACTCCAATGCACTAGAAGTAGTAACACGTGTTAGCGAACGCCAAAAAAAAAAAAAAAATCCTCATCCTCATCGTCATTATCATGTTGCTTATTCTATGCATAGTTTTCTCCTCACGACAGCCTTTATAAATATATCTGTATCGTACCCCACTAGTGATGCCTCTGTTGCTGTCATATGTAAGGTATACTTGGGGGATTCAAGTAAACACCATAAAAGTGTGACAGCAATTACAATAACCATGCATTATCTTGTAACCTGTCAGTATTGTAGTTAAGGATTTGACCTTCTTAAACTACGTTTCCCAATTGCAGGGCTCAAAGGTTTAATGTTGGCAGCTCTCCTGGCAGCGCTAATGAGCACCTTGACCTCCATCTTCAACTCAGCCAGCTCCATGTTCACCATGGACATCTGGAGACGCTTCCGAAAGAGGACGCCACAGCACGAGCTCATGCTGGTTGGTCGCATCTGTGTCTTGGTTCTCATTGGTCTCAGGTAAGTGGTTTCAATCGAGCTGAGGAAAAGAGTCCTTAAAAGCTATATTGAACCAATCGTAATGTATGGAAACGAATCTTAGACAGTTATCAGACAAGTGAGGAATTATGTAGAAGCTGTGGAAAAATGGATTTACAGAATAATGAGGAAAACACAATTGGCAGGTAGTAAGGGTAATGAAGATATCTTGAAGAAAAAAGTACACATACTTTGGGCATATCATAAGAAAGAAAAAGGGGCATATCGTTACAACAGTAAATGTGAAGAGTAGCTGAGGCAGGGGAAAACCGAAAGAAAAGGTGAAGGGCAGTTTGACATCATGCTATGAGGAACATGAATATCTGACATGATTGGCAGCACAAAGGACGGGATGCAGTGGACATACATAATCACCAACGCCACATGGCATGGACTATAAGAAAATTGGCATCACAAGAGACAGAAGGCTGTGGACAGACATGATCGCCAACGCCAGACAGCATGGACTATAAGTAGTAATTCAACATTGACTAGGCAGTCAAACTGGGCGAGGCCCCGATAAAGTTACTTGTCATTGCAGTATCTGTAGGTTAGCATGGCCGAATGAATAGGGATGCTCTTTCTTAAACATCCGGTGTGCTGATACCTATGTAGCGAGTTCAACCCTTACACAAGTCAGTTATATTAAAATGTTGACTTCTCGTCATTGGGGGAGTAAATTTCAAGTACCTCTGAAGTCGGAGTGTATTGCGGTGTTGTTGTAGATGTTAACGTGTGGTTGTGGATGTTGTCGTGTGGTTGTAGATGTTTTCGTGTGGTTGTAAATATTGTCGTGTTGTTGTTGATGTTGTCGGGTGGTTTTAGGTATTGTCGTGTGGTTGTAGATGTCGTCGTGTGGTTGTGAATATTGCCATATGGGTGTAGATGTTGTCGTATGGTTGTAGATGTTTTCGTGTGGTTGTAGATGTTGTCGTATGGTTATAGATGTTGCCGTGCTGTTGTTGATGTTGCCACCTGATTGTAGATGTTGCAGTGTAGTTGTAGATGTTGTGGAGTTGTTATAGATGTTGTCGTGTGGTTGCAGATGTTGCCGTGTTGTTGTTGATGCTGCCACGTGGCTGTAGATGGTACCGCGTAGTTGTATATGTTGCCGCGTGGTTATAGGTGTTTCGGTGTGGTTGTAGAGATTGCGGTGTTGTTATAGATGCCTTTGTGTAGTTGTAGATGTTGTCGTTTGGTTGTAGATGTTGCCGTGTCGTTGTAGATGTGTCGTGCGGTTGTAGAGGTTGTGCGATGGCTGTAGACATTGCTTTGTTGTAAATATTACACTGAAATATAGACACTACCACTTATAGAGATGAGTTATCATGTGGATGCTGATGTTTCCCCTTGGGTGTAGATGCTGTGTTGTAGATATTAGATGTCTCACTGTGGGTACAGATATTACCCTGTGCGTAGATATTACCCTGTGAGTATTAGACATCACCCTGTGTGCGTCAAATGTCATCCCGCAGCTACGGATTTTACCATGTGGGTGTAGATACTACCCTGTTGGTTCGGATTTGTTTCTGTGGTTGTATTTCTGAATCTACGGGTGCAGTTTATACTATAGTGTTTTTTTTTTTTTGGTTGCCTCAATATAAAATTCAATATCTCAGTAACCAATTGACGAAAAATGATGAGATTTAGTATATAATCTTATAATTATGTCCACCCAACAAAAAAATTTTTGTTCTGGAGATTGTACAGCAGATTTCGATGTTTGGTTATATACGGTATATATTTTTTTGCCACCGCACTCATTCCATCATTTTAAGAGTATTACCGTTTCAACAAGACACGCCCCCAAATATTTGAAATTTGTCTGCGCGGATTTGCTTTTAGCAGACTGAGGGAATTTATATGGGGTAGGTTCAAAGGCGTCGTCAAACTGTGGGTTCTTTCATGAAATGTGATTATATAAATAAACTAGCTGGCTCGGCCCGGCTCCTGTATCTATCTATCTATCTATCTATCTATCTATCTATCTGTCTGTCTGTCTGTCTGTCTGTCTGTCTGTCTGTCTGTCTGTCTGTCTGTCTGTCTGCCTGCCTGCCTGCCTGCCTGCCTGCCTGCCTGCCTGCCTGCCTATCTATCTATCTATCTATCTATCTATCTATCTATCTATCTATCTATCTATCTATCTATCTATCTATCTATCTATCTATCTATCTATCTATCTATCTATCTATCTATCTATCTATCTATCTATCTATCTATCTATCTATCTATCTATCTATCTATACTCGTACTTACTCCCGGAGAGTGAAGACGTGTTTTCGTATCTCTTACTTCTCGGATTATTATTACTGCAAGCTGAATCACCTATCATGGATTTTTATATCAATGTGCTCGTTGTGATTCTGAGGATGTGGTTAAATAGTTTTTAGATTAATACAAGTGTTGATTATCGCAAAAATGTGTGTTATATATAAAATTCATTTCGAGTGATAGTTGAACACTATTAAATTTTAACCAATCAAGTGCACGAGGCGTGTCAGATACAACCACGGGACCTCAAATTGCCCGCGGCGTGGCTAGATAACAATGCGATTGCTGCGTTCTTCAAGTTTAGTTATTCGTAATATTATGCAATAATGTCAGGGGAAGGAGAGTGCTCCGTATTGGAAGTGAATGGTGAAAGGACTCGCTCAGGTTTACGATCGGCTGTCAATAAAACTTACACACTAAACAAAGAGAGGGCCGTGAAGAATAAGCTATCCAAGTGCACAAATCCCAACGACCTAGTCGTCAAACACACCAACTCAGGACAGTGTGTTACTGTTTCCTTCGACAACACACTCCATTATGAGGCATTCCGAACTTGCCTACTCAACTACTACAGGCTTGAACTAATTGAACACAGGCAAGATAAGCAGGGGGCCCATGTTGAGGATCTGATTACGACGCCAGTGATTACGATACATTTGTACCGCAGTAAAAATAAACTCATGACACAGGGCAGTAATGAAAACATTAATTCCTGGCTAAAAGTAGATTTTATTGAACTTGAAAACTTGACACAGGCATTCACCGAATCTACGCAGCCCACAACTACAGCTGTCGACAGCACACCAGCTAACAATGTTCGTCAATTAACTCATACGATGGGTATACATGACAACATCAACACGAGACCTGCCAACCCACCAGTGCTGTTGGCCATTGAATACCCAATGGAGCGTATCCAAAACAACATAGAACCCAATGTTGACATTGTTGAAGAAGTACCTGCCTCAGATAACAATAGCATCTTAACTATCAATGGACATTCGTGCGACTGTAAACAGCGCATTGAGGAACTAGAACAATCACTAAAGGCGCTCATTGTCACTGTTTCAACCAACATTGAAGCAAACAACAAGATAAGCAGTGATTACAATGTTCTCAAGACAGAAGTCGCACTCCTGCGAGATGAAAATTTACTGCTGAGAAATACAGTTCAAATCCTACAGAATGTGTCCTCTACCAACCAAACCGAAGAAGCATGTAATTCCCAAGCAACCGCTTCATCCTTGGGAAATCTTGGGGAAGCTCAATCCCACCCAGAACAGATAAGCGCTATGAAAACACCTCAATGCGCAGAGGAAGATAAACAACAACAAACACCTCAATGCGCAGACGAAGATAAACAACAAGCAGTCTACCCCATTGACGTCAAAATAAGCAATAGGTTTGAAGTACTTCAAGAAAAGTCACCAGAAAACCTACAGTGCTCTAACATGCTGCCAACGGGCAAGACAAGCCTACAAGATACATCGAGAGAACCACACGGAGACATAAAGACTGCTGATAATCGGAAATGGATGAAACAACGGGCGAGACGTGCTGAAAACCAACATGTACAGACAGCACGACCTGACTGTACACATATTATACTAGGCGATTCCTTAATGAAAGGTTTATACAGCGACAGGATGGCCACGTCAGACAAAGACATTGTTTCAATAATCCCACTGCCTGGGGCTGGTGTAGACCGGCTAACAGACAAGATTAGCAGATTGACTGTTAATCATGGCGTTAGAAGGGCAAGCGTACATATTGGTATCACCGACACCATGAACAACCAACAAATCACAGGGTCTCAACTACTGGCACTCTTGAACGGATTACGTCATACTTTTCCTAACTCATCCATTTTCTTCTCCTCCATCATATCACCAAGTTATGGACAGCAGCGCCGTCTAGCTGACATAAATAACAACATTTTGCAGAAGTTCTGTTCTCAAAACATGATACAATTCATCAACAACACAGCATCATTCACTTCACAGGCTGGTGCACCAAAAAAGAGTATTTATAAGGATCAAATACATTTGTCTACATTGGGCACAAGTTTTCTCGCCAAGAATATCAAATATCCTGAACGGACATACCATACATCCAATACGGGATCGCGCCGGACACTTTTAGCTACTCCTGAAACTCAAGCCAGACGACATACTCCCGTCACATCAAGTACTAATAGGACAGAAGTGTGCAGACCACTCATAACCACTGCACCTGAAATCCAAGCCAGACGGGACACTACCACTACACCAAGTCCGTTAAATACTTTCACACAGGAGGGTAATAATTACGAAGATATTTTTCCTATTCTCCCCAGAAAGGAACCAACTCTCAGCAACAACGATGTGCCACCACAACCTCCTATAAGCCACCAACCAGAGGCTCTAGTTGGTAGTCATTACATACCCATGAGACATCATCAGTACCCATTTCATTGTAACCCAGAATGGTTGCACCTCACACGGTATAGCCCAGCTACACTTCGTCAAGCACTTATAATGTCGCTATACCAACAACCAACACAACCTGGTATTTACTAGCAACTTAGCACAAAGCTACACCGGATCTCGGTACAAGAAAGAGCCTCTCCTTGAACGTTTATCTGCATATTTGGTTACTACTTGATCTAGTAACGTATTAGGTTATAAGCAACTACAAACATTGACTTGTTTTTGACTTTATATTAATTGATAGTACTTAGCTGTATAGCTTTATAATACTTTTCATTGTGTTTTTACTGTGAGTGAGGGGGTCTTCACTGTTCTTCCTTCTGCTTACTGTTTAAAGTTTTATTTCCCGTGTGGGATACTCCGCTTTAAACAGAGATATTGACTTGTATGGTCATTTATTAATTCATTTGCATAACAGTTGGTTACTTAGCTTGTGAAGTAGTTTTTTTTTTTTCTCAGGTTAATTATTTGTTGTATGTTCTTTAATTCGTTTGTTCCGTGTTTGCATTATATTCGTTGGTATAATTAGTTATATCGTTATAATATTGTCATTTACATATCTATTTGTATTACTGATATTTTGTAAGTTAATGTAATTGTGATTTTTTTTTTTTTTAATGATCTTGTATTTTTGCTTAACTTTGACTAATTTACACTTTCTTCATGGATGAAATGTCTGAGAAGTGGCAACACTGGCTCAATAAGTCAGGAATACGCCTTGGACACTTAAACATTTGCAGCTTATTTAACAAGCTACCAGAATTATCTTCTATTCTTAATCAAAATTTTCATTTATTCGGCCTTAGTGAAAGTAGACTTAATGATAACATTTCAGATGAGGACATATCTATTAAAGGGTACAAAGTTTTTAGAAGAGATCCCTGTAGGAAACAAGAGACAGGCATAGTAATCTATGTTTCTAATTTACTAAATGCTCACCGTAGGCTAGACTTTGAAACTTGCGAAATAGAATGTATGTGGTTAGAGCTAAAACTTCAAAACCGCACACCCCTGATAATTGGCTACCTCTATCGAAATCCCAGTGCTGGACACGTCTGGTACGAAAATTTCACTACCATGATGGATGTTGTTTTCGCTTCCGGGAAGGAAATTATACTACTCGGAGACTTTAACATTGACACCAACATATCCAACATAATATGGGGAAATATAATTGCATCATACAAATAGTACAACAGGCTACTAGAGTAACAAAGTCATCTTCAACAGTCATAGATCACATTTATGTAACTTGATCAGACAACATCATAGAATGCGCTGTACCCAATTGTGCAATGAGCGATCACTACCCAATATGCTGCACGTGGTCTAAACAAGGAATTAAAGCTCCTAAACATAAACACATAAGTGTAAAATATAGAAGTTACAAACATTTCAACCAAAACGCATTTTTACAGGACTTGCTCAGTTCACCTCTAGACAATGTTTGTCAGCTTCCTGACCCGGATGATGCTCTGGAATTCTGGATGAAAACATTTATTGACGTTTTTGATAGGCATGTGCCAATCAAGGAAGTTCGAGTAAAACACCACGTCAAGCCACCTTGGATCACCCAGGAAATACTTGAAATTATGAGAGACAGAGATAAAGCACATAAAAAGCGGGATCTCAGCGCATACCGTACTCTTAGAAACAAAGTTCAATATAACATACGACGGGAAAAGAAAAATTACTTTAAGAACTTAGTAATGGATAAAACAGATAGTAAGGATATATGGAAGGCAATTAACACCTTGACAAACAAGTATAACTTCCGAAATCTTACCATCAAATCATATTACATGCGACCAATTCAGTAATTTTTTTCAAACTGACATAGACCAGTTGAAGGCTTCAATACCTAATTCTCCTTGCAACTTATCTTTACTGTCATCGTTTTGCGAGAATAGATGCTCCGGCGATATTCTTTCCGACATACTGCTAATGACAATCACTGAGGTATTCACTTACCTCAGTAACCTAAAAAACACAACCTCATCTGGGTTAGATGGAATCAGCAACCGGATTCTCCGTTGTGCTGCACCAGTGATCTGTATATAATCAGTGTCTCACCAAAGGCCACTTTCCATCAGCTCTCAAAATCGCTAAAGTGTACCCTCTTCTTAAATCTGGTTCATTGGACAATGATCTCCCTAACAATTACAGACCCATTTCCTTACTATCATCACTATCTAAGCCACTAGAAAAACACATCCATAAAGTAACATTACAGTATTTAGTTCGCAACAAGCTTATTGTTGACAACCAATCAGGATTTCGACCAAAATATTCTTGCCATACAGCCCTAACAAACATGATAGAAAATTGGCACCAGAATATAAACAACAACAGTCTATGTGGAACTGTGTTTATTGATTTCAAGAAAGCATTTGATATGATAGACCATGTTATTTTAATTAAAAAACTTGAGACAATGAAAATTGGCCCTAATGTAGTCACTCTAATATCATCTTTTCTATCAAACAGAAAGCAAGTAGTGTCACATAATAAATGTCTGTCTCATACCACTACCTTCAATATTGGAGTACCGCAAGGCTCTATTCTTGGCCCTCTATTGTTTGCCATATATATTAACGATCTACCTTTACATCTTTCGTCGTCCTGCGATCTATTTGCAGACGACTGTACAGTGTACACAAATGCTGAAAACTGTATTTTATTGGAGTCGTCTTTACAACAAGAATTAAATAATGTAGTTAGGTGGAGCTATTCAAACCGTATGCAAATTAACACCACTAAAACAAAATCAATGTTACTAACAACCAGACAAAGACTTCAAACTCTAAGCTCACACACATCACTTCAACTTCACATCGATAACATGCCAGTAGAAAGTGTAATTGAGCACAAAACATTAGGCATAATCATTGATAGAAACCTAAACTTTAATTCCCACGTTCAAGCGCTTATTAAACAAACAGCGAAAAAGGTCTACCAACTAGCCAAATTAAAAACTTCCTTGATGAGGACACAAGGAAACTATTCTATACTTCTCATATACAGACACACTTTGACTACTATAACAGAGCAGGAACTCACAAGACGTGTTGGTTTAATACAAATATCGTTTATTATCTTGATGGTGACAACATGGCTCCTTCTTCTTCCAAGCCGGGATGTAAACTGCCCTTGCCAACCCAATACGTCACGATTGAGCATCTCTCACCGCTTTCAGTCTCAATGCTCAATCGTGCTGTATCTGTTTCCCACTAGATCCTAATAATACCCCAGTACTCCATTACTGTTACACCTCCCCATGTTTGTTAAAGAATTTTCCTTATAAAGGAAAACTCTTTACTCCTACTCCTCTTACTCTATTCCCTCTTTTTCCTTACTTTTTATAGTTCCTCTAACCTTCCCCAAACCAGCTCAAGTTTGAGTAAATAATATATCTTTTAACCCTTCTCCCAGTTATATTGTCAGCTAGTAACCCCCTATATACTTCTTCTTCGATTCTCCTTTGTATAATACCTCGTACCACGTATGGTAACTCTGTTAAGCTAAACAGTCCTTCTCCCCTTTCCATTTCCTCAAACTATATAGCTATCCACTATATATTTATATTTTTCTGGTTCTTTCTTGGCTCCTCCTGTTCCTGTATCAAATACACATATCATAAGAACAGCTCATAAAATCGTTATCGAAATTTTTGACCTTATAAAATTTCTCACTCTTCCAAAACCCAGGACGTACAAAAACAATGTAGTTAGAAAAAGTAAAGAAGCGGTGCGCACCGAATGAGAAGTATAAAGAATGAATACACAACATGACCACATGTACATACAGCAATGAATATTTAAGACACTCACCCTTTACCTCCCTTGCCAATAAAAAAAAATTTTGTAAAATAATAATTTTTTTTTTTAAAAACACCTTATGAAATATATCTTTGTTCATTATAAAACAATTTGACATAAGTTTTCACAAACCTTATATATTCCACATTTACATTGCCAACCACAATTCTGTTCCTATTTCGTTATCTCACCTTTAACCATGAGCCCATGTTCATAATTTATGAACACTTTTAATATAATTAACGCTGGTATTTCACAGCACCTATATCTTGCCCCCGTACCTCCCATACTCATATACTGCCATTTACAGTCTTCCCCCTACCTTATATCAGTGGGACAAAGTAGTTTTTATCAACTCTTTTCTGAACGAAAAAGCTTCAGCAAAACCTCATCTATTTGAAACTTAAACTTACTTAACTAACTTTATAACCATGTAACTCAATATACCAAACCATTCATGTAATCGAAATAAAATCAACACAACCCCCAAATTAATCTAAAGAAAAAAAATACATTTTAAAATGACATAACATGCATGTTATCAAATCAGAATAAAACATTCTATTTCTACCTATCACTATTGGACACTTTTACGGACCAATAGTTTTTATCAACTCTAAATGCTAGGAACACAATCACCCTATTCTAAATCAATTAATCAAACAACAACAATCATTTTTCAAGACCAAATCAAGAAAAAAAAACTTATTATATATGAGGCATTGAAACTTAGGCTCAATAAAACAACCAAACAATAGCCAATTCAAGCATGACTCATGCCTCATAAAACTTAGACTCAATAAAACACAGTTTTCAAAACAATTAAAATTACTACGTATAGTGATCCACCAACATTGGCGTCTCATACTAAGTAACGTAACTCATATCTATTTATATAAGTCATTCCAGTATTTCTATGACCGAGAAAACCGAACACTTCACTGTCTATCTGTATATCTGTTAACTACAGACTAATTAGAACCACATCTGTTCTATCTACACAAACAAATCAGTAATCAACATTTACCATACCATTTATTATCTCCCCTCATAACTTTCTATCATTTTCTATCTTAACTCCTAACACAACATAACATCCGGAATATCCTCTTAAGTAAGCACTGTAAACTACATGTTGAATCCTTTTTTTCTATTTGTAATGCGGCCACTAATCCAATATTAACTCAATGTAGTAGCCATCCTCTACTTATCAACGAACTTGTGATCTGGCCTGCCTATTATTTCCCTTGGACCAATCATCACTATAACTTGTTAATCCTTATCGTTAAACACGGCATTTCTAGCACCAATAAAAAGTACATTCACCCATTGTACCAATACCTCAAGACCACTTTTTAAAAAAAAACATCCATAGAGTCCTTTTCCACTTCCACCGTTTCGTATACTTCTTCAAGCATCCCTTTCACTTCTAAATCCTGAAACTTATAACTTGCCATCTGCAGTACTTTCTATTTATCTATCTCCTACGTTTCCACTTCTTCAACAACTCCAAGTTTCTTTGAATAAGTGCTAATTCTACATCAATATCTTCTTCTTCGTACAACTTATTAGTTTCTTCCATACTACTACTTGACTCTGACTTTTCATCCATTTCTTCTTCTTCGTCTGTATGTCTCTCTTTAGCTGCCGCTAATCTCTTCTGTTCAATATCCCATCTAATTTGTCGATCATTATTTCTTAAGGATCTTTCTAGTAGAGGCAAATCTTCTCCGCTTGTTGAATAATCCCTAATTCTCCTCTGTCTTTTCACTTCTTTATCTCTTTGATTATCCATTCTTCTTTTCGTTGCTTGTCTAGTATTCTTAAATGGAGCACCTATTTCCTCTTCCATACTATCATAATGAGTTTCATTCACCTTTTCCTCTTCCATTGTTTTCGGAATTGTCTGTTCTTGAGTATCTTCGTAACTTGGAGTTGCTAGCAATTGATTTTGTGCTGGTTCTTTTCTAAAACCTGGGGTTACTGTAGCTCCTCTGACAACTTGTTCATCTAAATATCTTGTGTCTGAATAATAATTATTATTATAATTATTATTTTCTATCTCATCTTCATCTCTTCTTAAGTGTTCAACGTGTGCCCTTGCTATATGTGCCTGTGACCTGGTTCTTTATAATATACGATACATTACCTAGTTTTTCCAAAACGTAATACCCTGGAATCCAACGAGCATCAAACTTAGAGTTTCTTCTATGCTTCTTGTAATAAACTCTATCACCTACCTTAAACTCCTGTAATTTTGTATTTACATTTTTGTACTTTTTCTGTCTTTCCCTAGCTTTAATTATATTATTCCTTAATCTTACGTGTGCTTTATGCATTTCCTGTATTATGGTCTCTTGGAATTCTTCACCCATATATTTCCGTCTAGGTTTTAATAGATTATCTATAGGTAGTATTGGTTCTCTCCCGTGTATTAAATAAAATGGTGAAAAACCCGTGCTCTCATTTTGATTTGTACGAATAGCGCTAAGGGCAGGTCCCAAGAATAGATCCCAATCTTTTTCATGTTCATCAATAATCTTTGCTATAACGTCGTATAACGTCCGATGTTGACGTTCGTTTCTAGCATTTGAAGAAGGTCTATAATATGAGGTCTTTATATGTTTTATATTTAAATCTTTTAATAACTTTTCGAATTTTTTATTTACAAACTCTCTACCATTATCTGTAAGTATACTTTGTGGGCAACTAAACCTTGGTACGAACTCCTGTAAAAAAATATTAATGACTGTATCTGCGCTCTTGTCTGGAATTGCGTAAATTTCCGGCCAAAGACTGTAGACGTCTACTATGTGAATCAAATAAACGTTTCCTGACAATGTTCTAGGGTGTGGACCTGATATATCTAAACTAATCTTTTGCATTGGGAACTGAGGAATATCTGTATCTTGTAAGGGACACTTTATTGTTTTCATGTTCCTTAATCTGCATTTTTCACACGTATCTACATATTTGCATGCAGATTTAAACAAGTTTGGCCAATAATATTTGCTTGTAAGTGCCTTTACCAACTTGTCCCTACCGAGATGTCCATTTTCATTGTGATATACTTTTAACACTTCATTTTCTAAATGTTTTGGAATATATTTCCTTAGCTGTTCGTTCCTTTCACACATATAGTATAACTGTCCATCCTCTTGTAAAACCAAATAATTCCTTTTATATTTGTTATCTTCTGTTTCTCTTAATTTTTCTTTTATTTGTATGACTTTTGGGTCCAACTCTTGCTCTTCTTTCATATTAAATTGTGCTAACTGTAGGTCTTCTTCCCTATGTTCAGACTCTTGATCCGATGGTAGACTATCAAATTCTTCCCTATTTATTATGGCAGAATCTAAAATATTTACTTGCCAATTTCGGTCGTCTATCTCTGGTTCAGCTTCGTCCTCTGTGTCTCCTGATGACTGTGGGTACGGAATCCTAGACAATAAATCAGCGCATGTATTAATCCTACCTGGAATGTACTCAATTTTCGTGTTGTATCCCTGTAGATTCAATGCCCACGTCTGTATTTTCCTGTTCTGCACTGGAGCTTCTAAAAAAGACTTTAAAGGCATATGGTCAGTTCTAATAACAAAATTTGCGTTATGTAAGTAGTAATTTAGTTTCTGAAGAGCGTAATGAATTGCATAAGCCTCCTTCTCAATAGTCGTCCATTTTCTTTGTGATCTGCTAAGTTTATGCGACAAGAAGTAGATAGGCCTTTCATTTTTAACCCCTGGTATTCCAGACTCTTTTCCTTCATATGGTTGAACCAAACATGCTCCTACTGCATTGTCCGAAGCATCTGTGTACAGTATTAACTGTTTGTTTAAGTCTGGATGCGTCAACAGTGGTACCAGTGTTAAGCTGTTTTTTAAATACTCGAACGCTTTTTGACACTCATCATCCCACTTAAACCTAGCGTATTTGCCTGTTAAGTTTGTAATAGGTTCAGCTATCTTTGAAAACGCTGGGACAAACCGCCTATAATATGCACACGTTCCTATAAAAGCGCGTACTTCCTTAACGTTAGTTGGAGTAGGTAATTCTTTAATAACCTTTATCTTGTCCTGGTCTGGTTTTATACCTTCTCTATTTATAATATACCCCAAATATTTTGTTTCTGTCTTTAAAAATTGGCATTTACTAAGCTTTAACTTCACATCATGCTTTCTTAACCTGTCAAACACTAGTCTAATATGTTTTAAATGATCAATCACATCTCCTTTCGTATAAATCAGTATATCATCTATATAGGCTAGAGCGAACCTTTGCATACCTTCTAGAACTTCATTTATTAAGAGCATATAGTGAGAGGGCGCAGTTTTGACGCCAAAAGGCATTCGTAAGAATTCGTAAGAAGCCCATATGAGTACAAAAGGCACTTTTCTTTTGCGCGTCCTTCGACATCGGAATACACCAGAATCCTGACCTTGCGTCCAGCGTCGTGAAATATGTAGAGCCATTAAGCAGCCCTAAAATATCATCAATTACCGGCAGTGGGTACGCTACATTCTTGGTAATTTTGTTCAACGCCCTGTAATCACAACAGAAGCGACTCGAACCATCAGGTTTGGCCACGATGACGACCGGAGATGACCATTCTGACTTCGACCTTGTTATTATTCCTGCTTTCAACATCTCTTCTATCGCCTTTTCCACGATTTCTTTATTTCTTAATGGAGTTCTATATGGTTTTAAACTTATTGGTGGATGATCTCCCGTGTCTATTTCCATTGTAACTGTTCGTGTCTTTCCCAATTCTAAATCATTAATTGCAAATACATCCTGATTTTGCTTTATAAGTTGTTCTAACACTTCCTTATTTTCTGGCGGAGCTTTTAACTGTGACAACAATTCTTGTTCCCTTGTCATTTTGTCTAGTGAATGTATTTGGGCTTTATTTCCTCTGGATGGATGGATCAATTCATCCATTCTGACGTTCCCTCTTCTTCCGCGTCCGCGTCTGTTATTAACTCTTTCACTAGAAGTTTCTGAATAACTTGATCCCGACATTTCTGCTCTATCCGTT
The DNA here is from genome assembly GCA_014155875.1 of Cepaea nemoralis. Classification (NCBI taxonomy): domain Eukaryota; kingdom Metazoa; phylum Mollusca; class Gastropoda; order Stylommatophora; family Helicidae; genus Cepaea; species Cepaea nemoralis. The sequence goes on from JACEFZ010013478.1 coordinate 168,237, forward strand.
GCCAATATGTCACTAATGTTATGATCTAGTTTGGCTATCACACATCCTCTGTATAATTTGATTTCTCTACCTGTGTTGTTGATAACCATCACTGGAAAGGTTAAGTGTTTATCCAACGCTATTATTCCATCCGGAACTTCCAAACCAGGCTCATCAATTATTTCCTCTTGTAACTCAGTGATTCTGACTGTGTCTCCTTCCACATAATATGGGTTTCTCTTCAGCTTCGCTTGTATCAAATTAACCGACTGTGGTTTTAACGTCGTTGACATTTTAACTCTAACTAGTGCTGATATATGCATGTCTTCTTCCATATCTATATAGACGTCCCTGAATTTTAATTTATGTAAATCATAGAAAAGTCTTACTCCATTTTTTATTAAAAAATCTCTTCCTATCAACATGTTTCTATTTAAATCCTTCACTACATGAAAAAGATGTCTTATGTTGATCCCTCCTAACTTAAAATTTATCATTGTTTGTCCAATTACTTGTAAATTCTGTCCAGTAACAGAGTGTAAATTATTATGACTCTTAAATACTCTACAATTTCTTACTATTTTGTATAGAAAACTTTCTTTTACTACACTAACCTGACCTCCCGAATCAATTAATGTACGAACTCTATACTTTCCTATTTCTATTATACAAGAGCTATAATCTGTTTTATTTTCTATAAATTGCTTGACTTCATCTAATTGAAAATATTCTCTGTTCGTCCTACTATACCTATTATTAACATACTCTTTAAACCTTGGGACCTTATTATTGCCCTTCCTACCATAGGTCCCATTTAATAGGTAGGGCGTCGGTTTTCCTGCGTTCTTGTACCTGTAAAATTCCTGTGTCCATCTACAACATTCCTACTCACCCTGTTATTGTCATGTCTACCCTGTGTATTCGACTGGACACGCCTGTTATTACAAAAACGAGAAACATGTCCCCGTTGACCACAAACCCAACAGACAATATTTGTACTATTTGTGTTGACTACTGTCTCTCTTGTAGGGTATCTCATATTTCTTCTTTCCTCGTTATCATATCTATTTCTACCTTGTAACGTCTGTATTCCTCCTCTCCTATTCCATCCGAATCTTGTTTGTCCTATTTCCATGGGTTCCTCAACTCTGTCTTCTCGATTACTTCCTACTTCTCGTCCTGTTCTCAATCTAAATCTACGTCTCAAATTTTCCTCTTGTACCGCGATATCTACCGCTTGTGATAACCTCTCAGGGTTCTCCCTCATCAGCTTAAATTTCAAACCATCGGATTTTATGCCATCTACAAAAATCCCTACTAACATCCTTTCCACCTCCTCTCCTCGTACATTCTGTCCTAAGAATGCCTCTTCAGCCAGGTTAATCAATCTATCGCTGAACAATTGTACCGTCTCTCCGTTATTTTGTTTAGCCTGCCTCAACACCGAAAATGCATGTTGTGGATCCGTTATTTCTGCATACTTCCTTGCTAGGTCTTCTTTGAATTGTTCCCATGTCTCATCTACTCTAGCCTCTAACTTTCTTCTTATATGATCCGAAACCGGTTCCGTTGCCGTCTGATAAGCCAGTCTCATTCTTTCTTCATCTGTTGCTGAGATTAAATAGGCATATTTTTCTATGGAAGTGACCCATTTCTTAAAGTCTCTGGCCTGTCCACTAAACTTCACAATTTCTGTTGCCATTCCTTGTTGTTTAATAACCATATTAAGTCTGCCTACTGCTGTTCCTACCCCTGTCAAAACTTGTGCTAAGGTGTCCTGTTCCG
>JACEFZ010013478.1:175000-292500 GCA_014155875.1 Cepaea nemoralis
TAAGAAGAGATTAAACCAAGCAAATAACAACCCGATCTCCCTTGGTGAAACCTCATTTCAAGAGGCGAAATCATAGATCTATTTGGAAAACAATGTGGACAAAAATAGGGGAACAGATAAAATAAGAAGAAAAAAAAAAGGAAGAGGAGCTTTCATAACCTTAGGAAATTTATGGACGTCAAAGGAAGTAAATCTTAGCACCAAACATAGAATGTTTAACTCCAGTGTTAAATCGGCACTACTGTATGAATAAGAAACACTGAGAACAACTACAAGAATGACTAGAAAACTACAAACATTCACTAATTGGTGCCTGCGCAGAATGATGGGAATGAAATGATATGATACTGACCGCGTTGCTGTCCGGGTACCGACTGGTCTATACAAATATAGATTTAGCACCATATACCAAGTTGATGTGTGTAGAATGGTTATTTATTTCTAAATACTCACTTCATCACCATGTGCCCTGCCAGCTGACGTAGGCGTTCATGTCGCTCCACAGATCTCGGTCTTTTAGTGTTCTGTATCAACTCTGTTGATGATATTCCGCCATGCCACCGTCTCTGTCATTTCATCATCATTTCTCTCGCTTCTACTTCTTTTCCCATTGACCTTTCAAGTTGTCACGATGTTCTCCATTCTACCCATCACATGACCAAATAAAGCTGTTTGTTTCTTTCTTATTGTTGAGTACTATGTGCTAATTTTTAACCTCTTGCATGCAGCCGTTGTTAGTTACTCTGGCAGTCCTAGGAATTCGCAACATTCGTCTCAGGAACCACATCTCTGTTGCTTCCAAGTTTTCCCTACTTTGTTCATTTACATTCCAAGATTCACTGCTATACAGCAAAACATGTTCTATAGAGCATTTCAGCAATATATTTCTTATATTCAATTATAGTGACTTATTTGCATTCGGTACTTTTCTTTCATGAAATGCAGCTTTCGCTTGCCATATTCAGCTGTTAATCACTTTAATGCATCTTCCATCTGATGTTATAATTGTCCGTAGGATTTAAATTTATCCATGTAGTGGTTAGGCATTTTCCCTTATATTGTAATTTCACATTTTATAAAATGATTAGAGAAATTAGACGTAGACAGTTAAAATATTTTGGACATGTTATGAGAAGAAATGGATCGGAGAACTTGGTGACAACTGGCAAGATCGAAGGGAACAGACCAAGGGGAAAACCGAGAAGTAAATACCTGGATGGCTTGGCCACATGGCGTGGATGAGTCAGGAACACTGAGCTGATCCACGACTCTGGTGATCGAGTGAAATGGCGAGTCATGATCGCCCACGCTTTCCGGCATGGCACGTGATTGATTGATTGATTGATTGATCATTATTGTTTCTGTTTTCTTGATATTCAAGGAGAGTCCGTTCTTTGCGCTCTCTGTTACTAACTTATACATAGGTTCAGTTTTCCAGTTGCTGTTTGTTCAAACACATATTTTGTAGCAGAAAATAGCTTCATATAATACAAGCAAAGAGCAATGCATAGTGTTTGTGTGTTTGTTATTTTTAGTGTGTCCTATAACACCTTGCCTAAATTATTTTAAACATATCGTCATTTCGAAATCCTGTCTCTTTCAGCAAAGTTTGTCATGTTTGAAACATCTATTGGCAATGGACATGTGATGTCTGAGGAAGAGTCTAAGACTACCATGGAGGACAGAACAACAAATCAGACTGATCTACAAGGATCAAAGAAAAAATGTAATTCAGAGAAAATAGTTGCAGGCAATCAAGATCTTTGCTCATTTTACTAGGAGTAATAAACTAAAAATTAAAAAAAAAGAAAGAAAATTGAAATATCTTGGTCACTTGTAACGTCATGAAAGTTTGGAGAGACCAATCATGGAAGGGGTATATGCCCGGGAAGAGAGGAGGAGGAAGGCCATAGAAAAGATGGGTGCAGGATGTGGTAGACGATCTTCAGATGGGTGTATCGGACACGGGATATCTTGTTTGTGACCGAGAAGTTTTCCAGAAGGTTGTTATGGGAGCGAGGTTCTGCAAGGGACATGCTACTAAATTAATGAATGAATAAACTAGAAAACTTAGTGACAACAGACACGACTGATGAGAAAATAGATTGATATAAAGGAAGGCCTATATATACACACACATATAGACAGGCTCTTAGTTTATATATATATATATATATATACACACAGACCTATTCAAAATAATGTATACACTTAGTGAATGTAAACACAGAAGACAAAAACAGTATGTTGCACGATTTATTGCCTGACATATTTCACTGCATCTTGTCAGGTGTATACTGCAGAGCTTTATATCATCTGAAGTGAATACATGAATAAATGAATCATACTTAAGCTGAAACACTTAAAACACAGTCACGGGTATTGTTCGAATGTGGAACATCCTTTAGCCAAGAGGTTCCCAAACCACGGCCGGCGGGCCATTTGTGGCCCGCCAGCTGTCAGAAAGTGGCACGCGAGGCCTCGTTTCAGTCAAGAGTTCACAATAGAGGAGGATAATGTTGCCCTCTTCATAAATCCGTTCGTATTTCCTGATGCCAAGCTCTGTCAATTACAGCAAAACCTTCAGCACGAAGTAATTGATTTGAAATGCAATTCTGCACTGAGATGTAAATTTCTGGAGCTGCCTGCTTCACCTTCAACTGATCATATGATTTCATTCTGGCGACTATTGCCTGTCGAACAATTTGAACACTTACGTTCATTCGCCCAGAGATACATGTGTCGTTTTGGTTCGACTTACAGATGCGAGCAGTTATTTTCCGCAATGATCGTTATTTAAAAAAAAAAAAAAAGTTCCAGACTCACCAACAGTAACCAAACTGCGCTTATGGCTTTGGGCACGACAGATTTGTGCCCAGACATTGATCAACTGGTATTTGAACTGAAATAACTGGTTATGAAGAACAGTTACAGTTGTAAATTAATTACATTAATAGCGATTTTCGAAATTTATTTAAAATTTATTGTTAAATGAACTTTTGATTTTAAACCAAAAAATGACCGCAGTGTAGTACTGACACTGACTGCCTTTAAAGTTTTAGAATTTTGTTGACGAAAGTTAAGAAAGGTAAGAATGATATTGCACGACTTTTATAATTTTATAACGTTGTGGCCCGCTTAACTACCGAAAATAGTAGATATGGCCCTCGGATTGAAAAGCTTGGGAACCACTGCTTTAGCCCCACGGTAATAACAAATTACTTAAAAATAAATCATGCAACATATTGTTGTGGCTTGTTTTGTTTTATGGGTTCTTTAGTCCCACTATGTGCCTTTCGGCCCACATTGGTCCACACTGCCAGTGTTAGTGGACAGGATGTGATGATTCGAGTTGGCAGTTTGGTTGACCGTCTGTGCACCCTGGCCAAATCAAGTGCAGATAAATACACTACTACACTTTTCTCTTAGTCAAAAGGCCGAGAAGCGTTTGCGGCTTCTGTGTTTATCATTTTCAGTACCAAACAACAAAAAGTAGGTTTGAACAAACAAACATGAATGGGGGGAAAATGGCAAGTAGGGTTGTGTCACAGTTATGACTGAAAAGTTATTAACATGGTAGCGGACATGTTATATTATATATCAAATTAAAGAAAAACTACTGTATATAAGCCCACGGCAAATACGGTAAGTCGCTTAAGACAATTAATGATCCCATGGCAAGTAATCAGTTAGACTGTAATTCAGAGAAAATTGCTTGTTCATTGCATTTTTAAAATGTACAATAATTTCTTGAAAAACCCTTTGCTGTCTTCACACAGGGCGCGTTTTGGGGCCTGGTGACTGGTACAGCCGTCGGGTTATGCCGGATGATCCTGGAGTTTGTGTACTCAGCGCCCCCGTGTGGCAGCATGGAGGAGGACCAGCGACCTGTCGTTCTGAAAGATGTTCACTTTTTACATTTTGCAATGATCAGTTCCGCTGTGTCTATCATAACTACAGTGGTTATCTCCCTCTTGACCCAGCCACGCCCACCGGAAAAGGTATTATATGATTAAAAAGGCATGGCAACGATAACAACAAACAACAACACAACAGCACGCAGGCCCGTCTAGCATTCTGCCCTTTTATCACTCTCTTTCATACGTTATACCATTCACACATCATTCAAGGCTAACTGAAAACAGCAACAATATAAAAGATATGCATTATAAAAGCATGTGGAAAAATTAAAAATCAATACAACACGACTCAGTAGAAAGTAATAACTGATGTGGCACTTGTTATTAGCTATGTGGAATATAATGGCCTACCAAAAGGGGACTGGCTGTTATGCTAGGGTTTTATTATTATTATTACTTCTATTATTAAGGGGGAAGGTAATCCGTACTGAGATAGTGTTCAAATAATTTGCGATTATATGTATAGGGATTGGTGATGTCTTTTATTTCATGTGGAAGATTGTTCCACAGCTGAGCTGCAGAGTACGTTAAGCTTGTTTTGTATAAGTCTATCCTAGGCTTCGGAATGTGTAATATATTTAATCGTTTACTGTGTCTAGCATTATATTCAAACAATGGCCAAAGGTAATTTGGAGCATTCCGATGTAGGATTTTGTGAATTAGTTTGGCCTTATTGAAAAGCAGACGTTTGCGGAGTGGTAGTAACTGAAGGCGTTTATGCAGGCTAGGATTGTCAGTTAAATGTTTGCTATAAATTAAACTCATGGCCCGTTTCTGGAGTGAGTAAAATCGCTTGGTGCTTGAATTGGAACAACCGTCCCAGATTGTAGAGCAGTAGTCAAAATGTGTCTGTATGTGAGACGTATAGAATATTTTCCTTGTGTCCTCATCAAGGAAATGTTTTATTTTCGCGAGTTGGTAGACTTTTTTCGCTGTTTGTTTAGTGAGCGCTTGAACGTGAGGATTAAAGGTTAGGTTTCTATCAATGATGAGGCCTAATGTTTTGTGCTCAATTACACTTTCTACTGGCATGTTATCGATGTGAAGTTGAAGTGATCTGTGTGAATATTTAGAGTCTGAAGTATTTGTCTGGTTGTTAATAACATAGATTTTGTTTTAGTGATGTTAATTTGCATACGGTTCGCATAGCTCCACCTAACTACATTATTTAATTCTTGTTGCAAAGACGACTCCAGCAAATTACTGCTTTCAGCGTTTGTATACACTGTACAGTCGTCTGCAAATAGATCGCAGGATGACGAAAGATGCAAAGGTAGATCATTAATATATATGGCGAATAATAGAGGGCCAAGAATAGAGCCTTGCGGTACTCCAGTATTGAAGGTAGTGGTTTGGGACAGAGATTTATTGTATGATACTACTTGATTTCTGTTTGACAGAAGAGATGTTATTAGCGTCACATTAGAGCCAATTTTCATTGTCTCTAGTTTTTAATTAAAATGGCATGGTCTATCATAAGAATAGATAAGACCGCTTGTTCTTAAACATCCGGTGTGCTTATGCTTAAACATCCGGTGTGCTGATGCTTAAACATTCGGTGTGCTGAGGTAAGGGGTTCAACCTCACATCTGTCAGTTGGACTAAAATATTGAATTCTCGTCGTTGATTTGGGGACGTACATTTAAAAAAAAAATTGGTTGTTGCGCTCGCTTGCTTTGAACTGAAGTGTAGTCCATACGCACTACTTCTAATAGTGCAGGACTGAATTTTGCGGGTGGATTAGCTTTCCCTATTAACAGTGTCCCTCGCCATCAGGCGAACCCACTACTTCAGAGATACTTGTAATTTGCGTCCCCATGTCAAGGACAATAGGTCAACATTTTAGTCCAACTGTACGGTGCAGGGGTTGAACCCCTTACCTCGGTATCAGCACACCGGATGTTTAAGAACACGCGTTCTTATCCATTCGGCCATGCTGACCTACGGACGTAAATTAAAAGTATCGATGAAGTCGAGTGGGTTCGCCTGATGGCGAGCGACTCTGGTTATAGAGAAAGCTAATCCGACATGCACAGTCCAATGCTACGATAAAGTAGCGTGTATGGACGACGCTTGAGGTCAAAGCCAGCGAGCGCAAAAAAAGAAAAAAATACGATTAACATGTTGTATGGCGAATACAGGACGTTGCGATCAACCCCAGGTTGACTTTCTAGGCAGCTGTATGTTCAGTAGTTTGCCATTGATTTCTGAACGAGAAGTCAACTTTTAATTCCAGCTTAGTGTCGGTGTAGGCGATGAACCACCTGCTTCGCCATCAGCGTAACGAAAGTTTAGGAGCGAACGCTCGTATTCTTGTGACCACGACGACATCGATTATATGGTTACCTATTTGAAATGTCTTATCTTTGTACACGAAGAAGTAACAATGATAAGTGTCTTCTGTTTGTCAAACTGTCTATATGCTTGCCTCACTGCCTATGTCTGTCGACCCTGCTGTCACTGCTTGTCAGACTAAGAGTCTGTCTGACTGTCGGTCTATTCACCCTCTTCTGGCTTTCTTTTTTGCGGTGTTTTTAATTGGTTTTAATTATTTTTCCAGTGCCTTGCCGGCTGGCATGGGCAATCATGCTTCTTTACAAATTGCGATCTCCGATGGCGTGGATCAGTTCGTGTGTTGACTCCCTTTCGTGCCATGCCTTTCGTGTCAATACTCTTCTCACGCTGTCTTCGTCTGTCTTTCTTTTCGCAAATCTTTCCGCTCGTCACAACATGTTTCAGTTTTTGTCGTCTTATAATGTACCCCCCCCCCCCCCCAAAAAAAAAAAGAAAGAAAAAGATAACTGCTTCTTTCTGATGTTTGTTATACGTTATCTTTACGACTTAGCTTCCCTCAAATTGTCCAAATTGCTCATTTTGGCTGTCCAATTAATTTTCAGCTTTCTTCTATAAAACCTCATCTCCAAGACTTCCAGGGATTCTTTCACATGTGTACTAATGGCCCAGTATTCGAACCCGTATGTTTTAACTGGTTCTATGTAACATGCAAGAACTAACTCTTTTATAAAACTAGCTGTAGCTTTGTTAAGTACTTTGGGGGTTGAGTGGTCTCGAGGTATGGTGTCCGCCTCGAGTGCTGGAGGTCCTGGGTTCAAGCCCCGATGAGGGCTGGGATTTTTTTTCACGTGGACTTCTAGTAACACAAATTTCCCCTGGTCTCAGGGTAGTGAGATCGGACGCCATGTGTGTTGTTGCGGACGTAAAAAATTCCTTGGCAGTTGGAAATCGAAAAAAAAAACAAAAACAGTAGCCTAGCGGCGAGTTAAAAATCTACCCAAAGTATTTCAGAATCCTCGCCGGTGCTACGGAGTTCGTACACTGAGCTGAGATTCTCCGGACTCAGGCTTGAGTTAGGAGTAGAACAGAGCACTTATGGGTTACACCCGTGCGCCGTGATGTTGATCCGTCGACTAAACTAAGAACTTTGACCACATTTAACGTCACAGTAGTTTGGCCAGAGCTGTGCTAGAAAGCCTGCTTCCTGGAAGAAGAGGCAAGTTTGACCAGCACGAAGATCATCATCATCATGTGCCATGCCGGTAAGCGTAGGCGGTCATGTTCTGCCATCTCACTCGATCACCAAAGTCGTGGATCAGCTCTGTTTTCTTGCCTCGACCATACCACGTGGCTAAGCCATCCAGGTATTTACTTATCTGCCCACCCCTTGATCTCTTCCTGTCAGTCTTGCCAGTTGTTACCAAGTTCTTCAATTTATTTCTTCTCATAATGTGACCGAAAAATTGCGACTGTCTACTTCTAATTTCCCTAATTATTTGTTTCTTGTAGGACAGGGTGGCGGAGTAGGGTTATCCCCTATAAAAGAAGAGGCGAGGTGACTCCTTCCCTCCGCTAGAGATTGGGACACTATTGGGCAGAGTGAAGTTCCCGTTTAGCCTCCCGATCAGTCGCTTAAAAGTCACTTAAAAATAGACAGGGTCGACTTCATTGCACCGGGTTTATCCTAATCAGGGTTACGTGAAGCTAATGTGCAGGTGGTGGATGAAGTTGAAGAGCAGCCGACAGATAGTTGTAGAGTATGGTCTCCAGCTTCACGACGGTAAACAGAGGATCTTTTTTTCGGGGGAGGTAAGTATGACCAGTATGATCACTGCTAAGAAGGAAAGCAATGGCAAACTACCTTCTTTACAGATGCCAAAAAATTATGTTTTGTGATCTCATCTAAAATCAGAGAAACGGCGTAAATGGGGGTGCTCCATAGAAGCAGCCTCGCCCGGTAAGTGTAACACGAAGATATACACCGGGTAGTGCAGACATCTTGGGCAAGAGGATGCCTGAGGCAGGAGAGCGGCCAGGATGGAGACACTTGACTGCTGAACGTGATGGGAGTCACGTTCTGCCATGACGTTGCTACATGATAATGGCATAAAATTGCATCTGTCGAGGTTCGTAGGATAGTGAACATGTGGTGTGGGGGGGGGGGGGGAGGTGGGGAGGTTGGAGGGGTGGGAGTGGAAAGGAGGGGAGAGGAGAAGAAGTAGGAACTGTAGGAGAAAGAGAAGAAGAAGAAGAAGAAGAAGAAGAAGAAGAAGAAGAAGAAGAAGTAGAAGAAGAAGAAGAAGAAGAAGAAGACAGAAGAAGAAGAAGAAGAAGAAGAAGAAGAAGAAGAAGACGAAGAAGAAGAAGAAGAAGAAGAAGAAGAAGAAGAACCAGCAACATGAGCAGGAAGAGAAGTAGAAGGGCGTACCCGAAATGTCCCAAGAAAAGGTAAGACAGTGAGGTAATTTCACTTCGCACTACCCTTGACGTGGTATATACGAAACCTAAAAACTTGAGACTCTTGTCTGAAACAGAATTACCTCTACGTTTACTTCGAGGGTATCCGAATGTTATCACCGATCACCTTTAATGTCCTATCACCAGCTTCGAAGGGTCACCTGGTGGACACGTCACGACAATGAGGACCCGGTAGAGACTGACTCTGAGGATGATTTTGCCGTGGAAGACGACGACGAAGACGACAATGACGATGTTGCCATGGCTAAAGGTAAGTTTCTTCTTCTGCCTCCGATATTTCTGTCTATCCATTGTGGTTACACCTTCTAATGCTGATGTTGACGGAAGTATGAAACCGTGGCAATAATAGCCACGTTATGGTCATACTTAAGGTGACTCACCCCTGTAAGTAAGTAAGTAAGTAAGTAAGTAAGTAAGTGAGTAAGTAAGTAAATAAGTAAGTAAGTGAGTAAGTAAGTAAGTAAGTAAATAAGTAAATAAGTAAGTAAGTAAGTAAGTAAGTAAATAAGTAAGTAAATAAGTAAGTAAGTAAGTAAGTAAGTAAGTGAGTAAGTAAGTAAGTAAGTGAGTGAGTAAGTAAGTAAGTAAATAAGTAAATAAGTAAGTAAGTAAATAAGTAAGTAAGTAAGTAAATAAGTAAGTAAGTAAGTAATTAAGTAAGTAATTAAGTAAGTAAGTAAGTAAGTAAGTAAATAAGGAAGTCAGTAAGTCAGTCAGTCAGTAAGTAAGGAAGGATGTAAGCAAGTAAGTAAGTAAAGATGTAAGTCAGTAAGTAAGTACGGAAGAGAGTGAGTGAGGGAGTGAGTAAGTAAGTAAGTTCACCATCATCTTTTTCCACTTTTGCCGTCAAGCATCGCGTGGAGGAATACTTAACGTTCCAGCGCCCGATGGATGGCCTGGATAGTGTTATTCCGTGCGATTCGACAATGTATTTGATGTAGTCCATTTTCTTCTTTTGCTCTCGTAGCAGATTTTCTTCGATGTAATACAATTAAGTAAGGACCATTTTCGCTCCTTAAGGCTCGTCCTGCATACGATGCCAGACTTTGTACCAGTAGTGTCATCTACCTCTCCGTATCTAGAGTTGTTAAATTCCACGCCTACTCTAATAAATAAAGAAACGATAAAATTAGATTGATATTCACATGAGTTCATTTATATTTATTTTAACCCCGACCAGGTACCCAACATAAAAGGAAGAAATGCCGCAAGCTGTACAACTGGATGTGTGGAATTAATGAGCAACCTGGACCAAAACTGACTCAAGAGGGGAAAATTCTGATCAAGATGAAAATGACTGATATTCAAGAAGACAAAACAGCAAAATCGGTTACCACAGCAGCGGCCATTGTTGTTGCAGCAGTTGTGACATTTATGCTAGGATTTTTTAGCTGATTAGAATAGCACAGGTGATTATTTAACTTATTGATCATGTGGTAGATTCACTAACAGATTAGGATAGCTGTCATTTAAAAACTGTAAACTGTCATTTACTGCCAATATAATACCTTGCGGTGTATGGCAGAGGGGTCTTGGAGCCTGAGGAATTAGGGCCGCCTGGCTAGTGCAGTCGCCGCGAACTGTGCAGGTTAGGATTTTCTTTTTGCCCCCGACAGAAAAAAATCCCACACCTTACCGAGGGATCGAACCCGGATCTCCCGAATGAGAGTCCGGCGTGCTAGCCACTCGGCCAGCCGCTCCTCGATTAGGATAGCAAAAGTGATTATTTAACTGTCTGATCATGTGATTGATTCACTGACAGATTAGGAAAGCACAGGTGATTATTTAACTGTCTGATCATGTGGTAAATTTACTGACAGATAAGATAGCACAAGTGATTATTTACTGTCTGGTCATGTGGTTGATTCATTGACAGATTAGAATAGCACAAGTAATTATTTAACTGTCAGATCATATGGTTGATTCAATGACAGATTAGGATAGCAGGTGTGATTATTTAACTGTCTGATCATGTAGTAGATTCACTGACAGATTAAGATAACACGAGTGATTATTTAACTGTCTGATCATGTGGTCGATTCACTGACAGATTTGGATAGCACTGGTGATTATTTAACTTATTGATCATTGTGGTTGATTCACTGACAGATTAGGATCGCGGAATTTGCTTGTTCAACCAATACTTAATCAACCATTTATTATTAAATTAAGTTGCATGTCCTTCACTGGACGTAGCAGTCAACCTCAACATTTTCGCTGTTCGTGATTCCTGGGCAAATTTTACGTTCAGTAGTTTGCCATTGCTTTCTGACGACCGGCTCCTATACCTTTTCGAAAAAAACCAGCACCGTTGTGTTTCGAACCCGGGTATACGGGCTCACAAACCGCGTTCGCAAGCCCTTAGCCACAGAGACCATTTATACAAGAGTTTAATTTAACAAATACTAATACAACTTATTAAAGATATGGTTAATTAAACAACAATTATATTGGTTTATTCAACCAGTAAAAGATCAAACAATACTAAGACAACCCATAATTATATGGTTAATTCAACCAAAACGTTTTTCAGGTGTTCTTTCCCTAAACTTTGACTGTCTCCAGTTTATCATCAAGGCAGTAGGTTTTGTTACGCACATTTCCTGGATCTGTCTGTGGTTGTACGACATTGTTACAGCGAGATAACTCTGGCTCACACATTCTTCAGTAATAAAATCACGTTATTTATTCAACATTATTTTTCTGGTGCGGAAATAGGAAAAGCGCTAACCCCAGCATCGTATCGCTACTAGGGACGCCATTTTTCTATGTCAAAAAATTCACAGTATGCCACAACAGGCAATGATGTAAGACTAAATAGAACCAGAAGAAGAGGCCGACCATGTAATCCATGGACAGAGGGAATAATATAGTCCTAGGGAATCTCTATATATGAAGACCATAAACGGGCACTCTCCCGCAGTTTAAGCTTCACCTCGACACCGCAAGCTACAAGAAGAATAAGATGAGATAAGACGAGAAAATTCACAAGGCACCTAACTCTATTTATGAAGATATTTGTGCGTAATGGAAGTGATGCCGGCTTCGTGGCTTAGAGACTTCTCTCCGTAATCTCGTATACTCTCGTCGGTAACGTGATGACGGTGAGAATCAGCAGTGGTTCGAATCGCATCGGTAACTTACGGGGTATGGGAGCCGGCCGCTCAGAAAGCAATGGCAAACTACTGAGCGTAATCTTGCCAAGAAATCGACATACAGCTGAAAGATGCTGGTGTTGACAGCGATGTCCTGTAAAGGATATGCAAAAAAAAAAAAAAAAGAATGGAAGTGATACTCTACCAAAACCACAGCAAGTGAATTAACAATGTAAAAATATAAACATGAATGAGTCATTCTTTGTTGTACAAATCACACATGCAAATGGCTATATGGGTGAACCAACTTGGACAAGTTGAATTATGAAAATAGGCAGTTTATTTGTACAAATACAATTATTAACTGATTCAGTGCCAAGCAAAAAGTAGGGTTGGACCAAACATGATGAACAATAACATGAACAAATGAAACTTTCCTTTCAATGAGCACTGAAATTGCTGACGATACCAAGACACACAACCAACAAGACGATGACCCTGTTAGGGCGATACATCGTCCTTGTGTTCACGTGCGACAATGAATCAGTTAAAACTCCAACAATAAACATAGCAATGTCAAGGCCAGTTAATGCTAATCATGACCACCAATGTAACAAATTTATGAACGGCTAAGGGGTTACGGACGCAGTTCGTAATCCCGCATACCCGCGTTCGAAACACAGTTGCGTGCGATTTGGCAGCAGACCGCTTCGCGTTGGTTTGAAAATGGTATGGTGCCGGTCGTTCAGAAATCAATGGCAAACTACTGAATGTAAACTTGCCCAGAAATCACAAACAGACAAACAATGCTGGGGTTGACTGCGATGTCCTGTAAAGGATATGCAACTAACTTTAAAAAAAAATTGTTATAATAGCATTTTAGTCCTCATTGAAATACTAAAATTGCACATTGACGGTGTCAAGTCTGGCTACAAGATTTGCTTGTGGTGGAAAGAAATCAATATTTTGTTTATATTGGGTGGATTCTGAAATTTGCACCTGATGATATGCAACTAAATATGCCAGGCAATAAAACGTGCAATCTGTTGTGTGTGTCTTCGTTATTCAAATTCTGTATTAGCGGAAAACATTGTTTTGAAAGCAACGTTGTGTCTCATACAAATAATTGTAGTTAGTTGTTGTATATTCTTTACAGGACGTCACAATCAACGCCATCATTTTTTTATGGTGTGATCAAAACTAGAACATTATATACAACAATAAGAAAGAGACAAACAGATTGTTTTGGTCATGTGATGAGAAGAGAGGCGCTGGAGAACATCGTGGCAACTGGAAAGATCGAGGGGAAGAGAGGCAGACCACGAGAAATGATGCTGGATGGATTGCGACGGTGGCATGGAGGAATATCAACGGCAGAATTGATCCAGAAAACCAAGGACCGAGATCTGTGGAGAACATGAACGCCTACGCCAGTCGGCACGGCACTTGATGATGACGTGATCTTGACAAGTTTACGTTCAGTTGTTTGGTATTGCTTTCTGAACTGCCGGCACCCATACCATTTTGTATAAAAACCAACGCAAAACGATGTATTGCCAAATCGCCCGCAGAGGTGTTTCGTTATGCGGGATTACGAACAGCGTCTGTAACCCCTTAAATTATTGTAGCCTACTGTTAAAAAATGTTTGCTGCATATGCTTTACATGCCTTCGCAGTCAACCCCAGCATTTTGTGGCTGTTAGATGATTTCTTGTCAAATTTACCTTCAATAGTTTTTTTTTGGTAGCCATTGCTTTAAGAAACGCCAGTACTAATACCATTGTATGAAAACCAACGCTAGGCAATCTTCTTTCACATCACCCGCAGCTGTGTTTCGAACGCGGTATGCGGGATTACGAAATACGTTCGTAACCCCTTTGTCACAGAGCCGGAATCAGCTGCTGTATAACAGTAAATAAAGAACTCATGTAGATACTGCGAGGAGCATTGGGTTGGCCGTATATGTCTACGAGCGATCTTAAAATGAAAACCTTAAATGATGTTTTGTTTTTGTTTTGGTGAATATATTCTGAAAAAGTTAAAAACAAATGCATCATTTTTCGATGTCATCACCACTGCGTTTGATGCGAGTCCTCCAGCGCCGATAAAGTGCAGGGATTCCTGTAGACAAATCGATTCTGGGATCACTGCTTGGTGTGCCTGACCCGATAGTGAACAGTCTGTCACAGACGTCACACCGTTTTGAAACTTCCTACTCCACTCATACACTTGCTGGACTGACAGACATGCAATCACCACACTGGACCTTCATTCGCCGATGAATTTCTTTAGGTTTCACTTCTTCACTGATCAACGTCACGCCGTTTTGAAACTTAACACTCCACTCATACACTTCCTTGACTGACAGGCATGTATCACCATACTGGACCTTCATTCGCCGATGAATTTTTATAAATTTCACTTCTTCACTGATCAAAAATGGATAACAGAACGCTGGGCCTTTTTGGCGCGTGTTAAAAGTGGGGCGGCCATCTTTAAACTGTCTTTATGACGTAACCTTGTTCGTCTGCACCGTGATGTCACGCACTAAGCATTCTAGACATCCTTAACAACATTATTGACAGGTTATAAGACAATGACATGGTTATTGTAATTTCAATCACACTTAAGATTTTCATTTAAAGCGCGCATGTATTGACTAATCGGCACTCAATAAGATTAATATCATATTACTTTTACTTCCAAGGATATGTCATGGGACCAATTTTAGGATGGGGTTAACCTGGGTGCAGAGATAAATTTTAAAAAAAAATCGCTTAGACGGGGAGCTGAACTAATGAACACTGGGCCGACAGGCAAGCCGACTAGCGATTTCACCATGATGGCTCCCAAATTAACGATGTCTGACCAGAACTGTTTGAACCCTAGCAAGAGAATACTCCCGCAATCACTCAGTACACAATTCAGTCACGTCCGGCGGATTAAGTTATGAAGACACAAAAAACAGTTTGCACATTTTATTGCCTGGTACCTCTAATCAGAAGAAGAAGAAGAAGAAGAAGAAGAAGAAGAATATCAGCCTCAAACACCATTTAAAAGTTTTGAAAATATCAGCCTCAAACACTTGCCTCCTGTCAAAAACATTTGTCAATATCAGCCTCAAAGACTAGCCACCCACTAACCAAACTAAAGTGGGTGGAGCAGTTGACACTTCAAATCCAATTAAGGAACAAAATATGGCTCACATTCCGTTGTCAGGCAAGTCAGACAGTAGCAATTTCAGCCGTAAGCAGATGGAAAATATACAGAACGAAGCTATGCATATTATTCTTGAATGTAAAAGAGATACAGCATGCAGGGCGATGCGCTATCTTCTTGATTTTCCAACTATTGGGTACAGAATACAAACTTGCAAAGCACATTCCTACTTCAAAGTCAGTCAAGACGGGCCTGCGCGCCCAATTTGTCACTCTTTGAAAATAAAGTTTGTTTGTTTGTTTATTTACAACCATGATATAAGCAGGCAATGTGGCGAAGGCGTTAGAAACGCAATTCGCAATTCCCACATACCGCGTTCAAAACACAGATGCCGCCGATTTGGAAGCAGATTGTCTTCAGCTGGTTTTCATACAATGATATTAGTGCACGTCGTTGCAGAAAACATTAGCAAACTGCTGAACGTAAGTTTGCCAAGTAAGCACAAACAACCAACAATGTTGGGATTGACTGCCATGTAAAGGATATGCAACTATATATGGTTCACATTACATTCCAGTATTTCTGCAAGTTACTTCTGGTAATACTATGTGTGTTAACATATAGTGGCATTTTCTGTTAGGATTCAGTCTGTAGCAATAA
Organism: Cepaea nemoralis; assembly: GCA_014155875.1. Classification (NCBI taxonomy): domain Eukaryota; kingdom Metazoa; phylum Mollusca; class Gastropoda; order Stylommatophora; family Helicidae; genus Cepaea; species Cepaea nemoralis. The sequence goes on from JACEFZ010013478.1 coordinate 190,608, forward strand.
GCTTCAAATGACTGATTTCCCATCAACGCACAAGATCTCCATTGTGAAATGGTAAATCCGTCTGCCTTACAACATGAGGCTCATGGATTCGACTCCATCAATCGCTTAATGGGTGCAATCTCGTTTTGAAGACCACTAGGGTCATCGCTGGAGCCAACAGTATTCATGCTCAATGTGATGCTTTCGGCAGGCAGCACTGCGTAAAAAGACCCAGCCAAATGGGGTAATATATGGTGCAATGAAATCCACCCTCTTGCCACTAAATATTTAAACTCTTAAATTGGTCACCCCCCCCTTCCTTCTCTCTCTCTCTCTCTCTCTCTCTCTCTCTCTCTCTCTCTCTCTCTCTCTCTCTCTCTCTCTCTCTCTCTCTCTCCACCCCTCCTGCAAAAAAAAAAAAATTGCTTACGAAAAGCTGCCCTTTGAACATGCACACCAAGTCTTGTAACAAGTTGGCCAGAAGTCTTAAATATAACAATTATCTGGCATAGAAAGAGTCACTGGTTCATTCAAGTAACTGCAGTATGTCAAGCAAGGATATGTTTCCATAGCAACAACGCCTGAAGAGGTAAAACTGCGCACGAACATCATCACATCCGGTTTATTCATGTGGCAGCAGCTTTCTTCTTCAGGATCTTTTGACGTCCCAGGGCAGCTTTCATGATGAAGTTTGATGCAGTCGGTGCTGATTCGTTGGGAGTTGGTTCCTCGGTGTCATCTGCTCCGCAGTAAACATGAAAGGTAGTGTCGCTGCCACTGCTGTCATTGTCGCCGGCTGCCAGGATTTTTGTGTAGTGTCTGAATACAAATGGTTCTGAGGACAACGGAAAGGTACCGGTAAATGGTGTTGAAAAAAAAAAAAAACAGGACATGGGATTTATTTATGTGATGTGTAAACAGGTGAAAAAAATTCCTTGGAAGCCTTGGAGATGTGGTTTTAGAATGCTGAAAATGAATTGGACAGCCAAAAATGAGCAGTCAAGACGTTTTAAGGAAAGCTGAGTCGCAAAGACAACTTAACACAAACGTCAGAAAGAGGCAGTCATCGTTTTTTGGCCACGTTGTGAGGAAACAAAAACTGGAACATGTTGTGACCACCGGAAAGATTTGCGGAAAGAGAGACAGAGGAAGACAGCGTGAGAAGATTCTTGACAGTCTTGTGTCATGGCACGGAAGGGAGTTAACACACGAACTGATCCATGATGTCGGAGCTCGCTAATTTGTGGAGAGGCATGATCGCTAACGCCAGCCGGCAAGGTACTGGATGATGATACGATGATGGAATTTGTGATATTTAGAATGGATTGTTTTGGTCTCTTTGAGTTTTCACATACAAGCTGAAGAATAATGTTAGTGATTTTCACGGTTTCTTTTCTTTCAGACTATATTTATGTAATACATAATTATACAGGAAACAACGAATGAATGAATGAATGAATATATGAATCACAGGACACATTAAAAACACATGAGACACATTAAAACAGTAAATCTTCTTCTTCTTCAGCATTCCGAGCCATTGAGGTTCTTTGCTGCAGATACAAGTCGGTCTCCATTCGTCTCTCTGGTTGACCTTCTCTTGCCAGTCGCTGATTCCAAGTGCTTGTAGGTCTGTATGTATATTATCTCTCCACCGTCTTCTTGGTCTACCTAGGGGTCTGCGGTCATTTATTTCCTGAGTGTAAGCGAGTTTTGTTTCCCCATTATCTTCCATTCTTTCTATATGCCCCAGCCATTGCAGTCTATTAGCCTTCATGATACCAGTGATTAGCGGGGCACTTAGACTAGATCATAAATGTCTTTGTTGCTTCTTCTTTTTCACTCTCCACTTTGTGTATCCCTAATGGGTCCAAAGATGCGTCTTAAGACTTTTGTTCTCAAAGGTTTGTAACAAGGCTTCGTCTCCTTTAGTTGTACTCCAGGTTTCAGAGCCATACAGCACAATTGGTCTAATCAGTGTTTTGTATATTGTGATTTTGGTGTTACGAGATAGCACATTTGATTTTAGTAGATGTTGTAGTGCATAGTATATCTTATTTCCAGAGTTGATTCTAGCTTGTATTTCTTCCCTTTATTATGTTGGAGCAGTTGAAGATTGTACCCAGGTATTTGTATGTTTCCGTTCTTTTAATGGTCAAACTATCTATTTGTATGTGGCCAGGGTTTTTAGCCATTCCTTCTCTTGAAATTACCATATATTCTGTCTTATCAGTACAAAGTAAATTGATTAAAGAAATTAGACGTAGACAGTCAAGATTTTCTTGTATTACACACACAGATATCAATTGGGGAACTCTCTGAGGCCATCAAGACAATTAATAAATAAATACACAGGTATTGTTTGGCGCTCATGGGGTGTCTAGTTGGTCGAAGTACACCTATTCCTGCGAGGCGCTGTCGTCATTTGGAGGTGACAGGTTCGAATCCCGGTTGGTAACTATAGATTTCAATGTGTATGTTGTCTAGTTCGTGCTCTAGTATCTCATTCTTACCTCTACTTCTATGAACGCCAAGCAATACTTGTGTGCTTATTTATTAAGATTATATTGACACGTTATGAGGAGAAATAAACTTCAAAAACCAGTGACAACTGACAAACTTGATGGGAAAAGAAGACAGGGAAGACAGAAAATATAAATACTGGATGGCTTGGTCACACGGCATATTTGGGGCAAGAATACATTCTTGGTCCAAGACTATGATGATCGCCCGAGATGAAGAACTATGACTGCACGCACCTAACAGTCGGCACATGATGGATGATGATGATGATGATGATATTTTATTGTTTACCAACCTGGGCGGTCTTGACCTGTCTTGGCGGTCTCGATAAATGCTTGGATGTCTGAAACTATGTCACACTTCTCCAGAAGATCTCTCACTGATTCACTACTCTAGAATTACACAAGACAATATTGAACGTAAATACTGCAAGCAGCATAAATAATGTGTGAACACATAGACGTGTCAGAAATTAATGTGCTTAAACGAGGAGCGCACACACACACACACACACACACACACACACACACACACGCACGCACGCACACACTCACGACACAGACACACACACACAAAACACACACACACACACAAATCACACACACACACACATATATATATATATATATATATATATATATATATATATATATATATATACTTATATATATATATATATATATATATATATGAGAATAGTGAACTCAAACAAGTAGGGAATAGATATGCAAGAGATTAATGTGCATAAACCTGTAATATATGTGTAATAGAATAATGTGCATACACAAGGAACATATGTGTAAGAGATTAATGTGCATAAACAGGGAACATATGTGTAAAAGATTAATGTGCACAAACAGGGAACATATGTGTAAGAAATGAATTAAACAAGGAACAGATGTGTAAAAGATTAATGAGGATAAACAAGGGACATATATGTAAGAGAGTGATGTGCACTAACAGAGAACATATGCAAGAGACAAGAGATGGAGAAGATAAATGCAAACTGTCTATATATCAGAAAAATGACAATACTTTCGTTAACTATACCTAATGCAAGTTCTTTACTTGACCTGTGAGGATTGGGGGTGGAGGAGAGGGGAGGGGGTCTTCATGGTAAAGTGGGTTAAGCCGTATACCTTGCGATCCGAAGATTGTAGTCTCGATTCTGAGCAATGTCATTCGGTTCAAGAACGCAGGTTTCTCTAGGAGACACTTGCGGGGTCGTCTCTGGAGCTACGGAGCTCAAGCTTTGTGAGACGTTTATGGGATAAAATCAGATGCAATGAAGCATAACCTCTCGCCTTTAAACCTTCACCCTAAATACTTGACCTATATTGTGTATGGTGGAACCAACACCCACACGCTGATTCGCTCAGTGCATAATGGCTGTTACCAGATTCAGTGTGCCAAGCAAAAAGTAGGTTGGACCAAACAAAAATGGATGGTGGAAAATGGGAAGTAGGGAGGTTTTGTCACAGTGATGACTTAAAAGTTGTTAATATGGCAGCAGATGTGTTGTATTATATATCAAATTAATGGGGGTTGCTTAGGAAAACTACTGTATTTAAGCCTATGGCGGATACGGGAGGCCGCCCAAGACGATTGCTCATCCCATGGCACTCAATCAGTTAATAAAAGCTTTGTTACTGTTACATTTGTTACTGTTACATTTGTTACTGTTACATTTGTTACTGTTACATTTGTTACTGTTACATATTTTACTGTTACATTTGTTACTGTAACAGTTGCTGGCCAATGCATTCACACAGTTTTTTTTTGCATATCCTATTTTACAGGACATTGCAGTCGACACCAGCATTTTTCAGCTGCTGTTGATGTCTTGGCAAGTTTTACGTTCAGTAGTTTCCAATTCCAATTCCAATTTTCAAAACAAAAATTCCAAATTCGGTCTCGTTAAACCTGCATCTTTCAGCTGTGGTTATTGTTGAGGTCCGTGGTTTTTGTGGGTCCATTCACCCTAATTCTTGTCTTGTGCGCTCTTACGAGTTAGTCCTGATCCGGACTGGTTATATTTGTTTGTGTCTGTGACGTCAGCTGGGGGATCGGTCGGCGGTTGTCCTTTGTGCCCGTCTCCTATTGTAGTTTTCTTGTTGGTGCAGGTTCCTGGCTCGTCTGGCTTGACAGGCTGCTGTCCTTAGAAGGGCCCGTCTACTCAGGTGGTGTTTGTTGTTCGTGAAGGCTACTGGTTCGTCTGGCTTGACTGGTTGCAGTCCTTAAAAGGACTTTGTTTTCGTTTTTTGCCTCCTTTTTTGTGCATTTTTTTTAGGAGCTTCACGACGGATTCATTTTCTTGTTTGCGCAATATCTCTTTCCTCTCCCTGTTGATTCTTTCGTGCCCCTTGTCCATTTCGAGGTCTCTGCTTTCTTTTTTCCTGTTGAATTCTGCTAGCTCGAGTTCATTCATTCTGCCTAACTCTAGTATCCCCTCCCAGGTTATTGGAATAGGGTAATGCAGCCGACACTCTCCTCCCCTATCATTTCTCCAGTGGTCTCGAGGTATATCTGTTTCCGCTTGGATAAAAAAAAAGTCGCTTAAAAGTCGACAGGGTCGACTTCATTGCACCGGGTTTTTATCCCATATGGCTCGGTCTCTTTCCGAAGAACGGAAAGCGTCGCACAAAGCACGAACTCCGTAGCTTTTAGCGACGACCCACAGGAGTCTCCGAAACATTTAACTCGTAAACCGAAGGACGCGGCCCGGAATCGACCCACGACCTTAGGAGCACGAGTCAAACGGCTTGACCACTTCGCCACAGAGACTCCCGACTTCAGATTTCCCGTGGTACCGTAACTCTCGGCCTTTTGTTGGATTTCATCTTGCGGCTGTTCTGTGATCATTTCCTTGGCTTCAGCTAGTTTGCTTTGGGTTAGTTCTCTTTTTAGCATTTCTCTCTCCTCTATGATGTCCCGTAGGATCTCTTCATTCTTCTTTGCCGTCTGTACCATTTGTTCCACTTCTTGCTTGATGTTTCGCTGTATCTCCTGTATTTCCGCCAGCAGCTTTTCATTGTCGCTGGTCGGTGCCGGTGTTTGGAGTAGCTTGATTTGCTTCTTTAGCTCATCTATCTGGTCTTGCAGTTAAGCTTTTTCCGCTTGTGAGATGCACGTGGCTGTCTCGCACCTCCGCCTTGCTTCGTTGTGTGGTGTCTTTGTGTTGATGGCAAAATTTAACACGTCTCTGTGTCGTTGCAGGTACCGACAGCCCAAGTATCTTGCTCCGTGCATGATCAGGCAGTTGGTGCACTTTATTTTGTTGTTGGGTGCTCGGAAGTCCGTGTCCAGCTTGGCCAGCGGACACTTCTAGAAGGCGTGGTGATCGGTGTAGTACCGGCAGATTTCCGCCCTGCTGCGGCATGCTGCTCTGCTGTGGCCGGCCCTATGACATCTGGAGCATTGGGTGATCCTTGGATCTCTCTGGTTGCTGCATTCTCTTGTTGACTGAAACTGTGGTCGGCATCTCGCTGCCCTCTGTTGTCACCACTTTTGTCGTCGCAACTGCGAACGCTAACAAGACAAGTCGCCTTAACCAGTCAAGAAGCCTGATACAGGAAAAAAAAAGTCACGTTGCAAGTCCAACAACAAGAAACTCGCGGTATCCAAAATGTGCAGCGTGGAACCGACAAGATCGGGAAGAAGATGAACGTGGAGAGCATACCTACTAGCTGCATCAAAGAACCTGAAACTACAACTATTACTGAAGCTACAAGAGGGAGAAGATCGACAGCCCACCACAGACAAGAGCCAAACCTACTGAGAAGCAGAGGGAGGAGAAAGACACCAGAGTCGGAAACACCGACTTCACCGACAAGCATGTGGGTTGTCAAGCGTATCCAAGTGGAGCTATCAGACGACGAAATCCTAAAGCAGCTACGAGAAGAGAATCTTCACATACGATTCTTGAAGGCGGAGCGGCTCCTCACCTACTCCAAGATACTTTCAATAGTTTGCCAATCCACACAGTTAAATATCTAAATATTGCAAGGTGTCGACAGCTTTCATTCTGTCATCTTCAGCCTCTTATTACACACAAACTTTCTCTCTGTTGTTCTCATTACACACAATCCTAAAATCTACCATATATTAGACAAAATCAGAAAACAACAAACCAAAACCTTTCTTTTTTTTTTCTTTCTAAATTTGTCCATGCCGAGACACGATATTGTTGGTGAGCCAAGTTTTCTTCATTTTTTTCATTTTCACTTTTATTCAAATCTTGTAGAATTTCTGTATTCTTTTTTGTTTCGCGATCAGATGCAATCTCAAAATGTTAGCTAAATACTAACCTAAAATATGTACAGTAGATAAAATGTATTTACACAGATGAGAAAAAGTCGTATTGGAAAATTGGGTGGCAAGATGAATGCAAAATGATAATGTAACCTAGACAAATGACAATACTTACATTATCTATATCTAATGCAATCTTTGATGCCACGTTGGTAATTAACCATAATTCATGTCTCAAGAACTGTATTCTCTCGTGATCAAGTTCCTGTATTAACTGAAAAAGTAGACAAATATGAATTAAGAAATTAAGAATCAAAACATTATTGCACTACAGGCGTTCCCACATGTGCCCAGTTTCCTCCTACAGGAGCCAATAAGAGTTAGTCAGATAGTCGCGGTACCAACAAGACGACAACGGGTCGTCCCATTATGCTCCGTTCCTGCGCAAGAATATCTTACAAAATGCTCCAGTTCCCATGCTGATAGTACCAGTGGCAGGGTCGCTGAGCGTTCACCTACATTTTTCTTTAGAAAGCGCAGACCCTCAGCTCTTTCTCAACTGAATCAGTCTCTCCAGGTGTGGGGGGATTTTGTTTCACTGCACTTTCCATTCGATCCCACAGAACCTTCACCATCTTGTCATAATCTAACCCACTGCGCAAAAGGAGTGGCAGCGGTCAGTCTGTCAGGCTGTTATTATTTCGTTAGTTAGTTAGTCGACAAATCATCCTCATTGCAAATCGAACCATTCAGTCCATAAGTGCTCAAATCCCTTCCTCAGTAAATCAGGCAGCGAGTAGCGGCTCACGACACCAGATCTGTGTTGGTTTATCAATCTTCTTTGGCTTCGTGCATGGTGTTCTTGTTTGGCCACACCTTTTTTTAACTTGCTGTTCTCTCAATCTGACCATGGGTATAGATTCACAGTTATATTATTTACGTTCCCCCACCTCTACTGCAGTTTAACCAATTTTATTCAATAAATCACAAGCATATTACATTCACAAGAGTGTCACACACACACACACACACACATGCACGCACGCACGCACGCACGCACGCACGCACGCACGCACGCACGCACACACATGTTGTTTAAAAAAAACAAATTAGGAATTAAGTTGTCAGGTTTCTTTTCTATATTATGACTGAGTAATGATTTTACCGGGCAGGCTAACCAGTACAATAAGCGCCCGCATAAGTCGGATCTGTCGGCTGAAAGGTCGTAATATCGCAACTCTCTCTTGTAAACAGACACGACGCAATTACGTCAAAACAAAAATATCGAACGAAAGAAGAAGAAGCAGCGGCAGCAGTAGCAGCAGCAGCAGCAGATGAAGAAGAAGAAGAAGAAGAAGAAGAAGAAGAAGAAGAAGAAGAAGAGAGAGAGAGAGAGAGAGAGAGAGAGAGAGAGAGAGAGAGAGAGAGAGAGAGAGAGAGAGAGAGAGAGAGAGAGAGAGAGAGAGCGAGAAGAATTAGAATAAGAAGACTGAACTTAACGATTTGACCTTATGTTCTGTCTTATTGTAAGAAGTTCAATGAAATGTGTCACGTTGATTGTTACAAATGTGCCACGTTGATTGTTACAAATGTGCCACTTTGATTGTCACAAATATGTCACGTTGATTGTCACAAAGGTGTCCCGTTGATTGGTACACATGTGTCACGTTGATTGTTACAAATGGAGAATAGCCAATCATACATGGAGATCGCCGGTCAGTTGGACTAAAATGTTGACGTCTCGTCCTTGACGTCGGGACGTAAATTACAAGTGCCTCAGAAGGCGGAGTGGATTCGCCTAATGGCGAGGGACACTGGTAAAGGGAAAGCTAATCCAATGTGAACTACGCTCGAGTTCAAAGCGAGCGAAAGAAAAAAAACTATACTGGAATCTCCATGGTTAAGTGGTTAATATTTATGTATCAAACTCTGAAGGTTGTTTTTATTAACCCTTTTAACATGGCACATTGCTATGAATAAAAAGAGGTAAATTATTGTAACAGTATAGCTTAGGAGTAAAGAGTTAGGGAATGCTGCGCATTCATTAACTAGTGGGAAACCATAGTTGGTGAACGTGTGTGCACGAATGGATAGACGTATCCAGGGCTTGCACACACGTCACTTGGGGACTGGGAATTCAGGAGGTAAACAACAAGAATGTCGGAGTTTACCATCATGTTTGAAGACGAATGATTTTCACCTAATAAACGTATGAATTTATAAAAGACGAGACTTGTCCACTATATTATCACGTGCCTTCCACACTCAGCATTGTTATATCATCATGGACACTGTGATATAGGCTGAATTGGTGCCGTCGACCTCAAGATTGCAAACATGGGATGTAGCGGAGATTGTTGACAAGCAAAGAACAAACGAAGGAGTGTTTTGTCTACGTCTGGAGACAGATATTATGGAAGTTTTCAAGTAATTAATAAGAGACGCAACAACTGAAAGCCCGCCCAGGGGTAGTTGTTGTGATTTCTCAGTGTTTATTAAGAGGATTTCTCAGTAAAGGTCAGAAGGTTTGATAATCTTATTTTATAGAAAGACTGATAGTTTTGTATGCATAACTCACTAATATACAGTGCCCTGATCGCTGACCTACGCTGTTTTTTTTGATGAGATCAAGAATTGCCGTTTTACAGCGAAAATTGCAAATGATATAATGATGTCGCTGCTGATTGCATCTTACGATTTATAAAGTAACCTTGTACCTCGGGAAATAAATTGTCTTTACACCCGAACGATCAGCTCCAATTAAAACAGAGAACTATCGAGAATGGAAAAATTTATGAGCATAGTTTCAGCTCACTGGACTGTTTGAGGTGAAGTCAAGGTCAAATTGAACTTTCTATAATTCTCGAATCAAGCTGGTCACAGTCACTTCAGCTAAGTGAAGGCGTTGATGAATCTGGTCAACTTGTCTCAAGTCAAATTGGTTTCAATTGATTTAAACTGACTGTTGTTGGAACGCCACATAACAAGTAATGTTCCGAGTGCTGAAACAGAGTGGCCATCGTCAGGCTTGAATCCATCCATTGTTGACTTGCTCGTTTTTTCTCTGAAACGTATGGATGTTCCAGATATGTTGTCGTGTCAGATTTGCTGAAACCGTTAAATGTTGTCGGTTGGAATACAGTGAAGGTGACCTTGCTTATCGGAAGGTAAACTCCAGAATTTTTAGTCAAGCAATCGATCAATCAAGTAATCAATCGATCAATTAATCAAGCAATCAATCGATCAGTCAATCAAGCAATCAATCGATCAATTAATCAAGCAATCGATCAATCAGTCAATCAATCGATCAATCAATCAAGCAATCAATCAGTCCGTATTGTATCGAGCGTTGTAAAGTTAAAAGCCAAACGAGCATAATCAGCGGCATGTAAACAACTGGAAGGAATCGACTTCGATTGAGCTGAGAAGTCCAGAGGCTCTTCTTTTTCTGCTCCTTTCAAGTTTTGTCGATCAGAGTCCTTTGTTAACAAGATCCTCGATTGGAATTTTTTGCATCAGAATGGTCAATTAGAGTCCCTTTTATCAGGATTCGCGATTGGAACTGAAACCTTTTTTTTCATCAAGATCATCGGTTGGAGTCTTTTTTCGTATAGTTTAGGTAATGGATAGTTTTAGATTAATTAATTGAACAGAATATTTCTTGATGATTACTTTGAAATAATATTGTTTGAAAATATTTGTATATTATATTGCTTGATAATTTCCATTATAGAATTTTAGGATGGAGCCCCAAGATTTTTCTCAGGTATTGAGGGGAGTTGGCGGAGCAATATCAAAGTTGGATGCAGTATTGAGACAGCAAAGTGTAATCAGTGATGTGGAGAGATTTAATGGACAGGCGAATCAGTATAAGAAATGGATTATTTCTATTGAGAAACATGCTTATCTAGTGAATGCTACAGATGAGGATAAAAAGAATTTAGCATATAGAACTAGTACAAGTCCAGTTTCTGACCATATAAGAAGAAAGCTAGAAGCGGGAGGAGATGAAACCTGGGAACAATTCAAAACCGACCTGGCACATAAATACGCAGAAATTACTGATCCACAACACGCATTCTCAGTGTTGCGACAAACGAGACAAAATATTACGGAAAGTGTACAGCTATACAGTGATAGGTTAACCAATTTAGCTGAGGAGTCATTTTTGGGACAGAATGTACGAGCTGAAGAAGTGGAACGGATGTTGGTGGGGATTTTTGTTGATGGGATTAGGTCAGATGGATTGAAATTTTAAATTATTGAGAGAGAATCCTGCAAGATTGTCCACAAGCGGTAGATATCGCTATACAAAGAAGAAAGCTTGAGGAGAAGGTTTAGATTGAGAGTAGGACGAGAGTTAGGTATAGTTCGGAAGATAGAATTGAAGAACCTATGGAAATAGGACAGTATAGACATGGATGGAGAGGAAGACGAGGAGAAGTACAGATGGTACAAAGAAAACACTAACGTATATAATCAAGGTAGAGAAGGACAAGTGAGAAATACTGTAAGAAACATGGAAGGTAACACAAAATAACACAAATGTGGTTGTTGGGGATGCCACCAACGTGGGCATATTTTTCGCTTCTGTGGTAACAGACGTCTCCATCGAATACACAAAATAATAGAGGTTTCAGACGATGTACACACGAACAGAACTGTAAAATAGCAGATCAGCCAAATGGCGAGATTATGAAGAAATGCCAGAGCAATTCACTAGAGATCAGAGAAATCAGGTTTTTTTGAGGAAATGGCATCCCGCTGTATGAACAGGATCGGGCAGTAGTGGGGGAATGAATAGTAGATACCAAAGATTGGCATCAATGTGATTAAACACCAAATGATGATGCTGACTCAATGTAGGAGCATTTAGTGAAATAAAGAAACATAAGAAAGTTATCATCTCCCAACCGGATGATAATTAAACAGTTGTTCACTAAAATGGTTGATCCTAGCTCATCTGTATAGTCGAAATAGGGAAAATCTAAAGTTGAAACTAGTGGTTGAGCTCGGAGCACAAGGTAGACGTGAATTAAAGAAACATTTTCTATCGAGACCATGTTAAATAATCTAGTAAATATATTTTATGAATACACGGGATACGATATCTATCATTCGGTAAACTGGACACAGATTAGAAGCGCTGTCTTGGACAAACGATGATGAAATTTTAAACTAGGACGGCGACTACAATCGTTAGGATAATGTTTCCATGTGGTCAAGGATTTAAATAGAAATGATGATACTTTGTGCGACTGCTACGGTTTTTTCTTTATTGAGAAAAATGGGGTCGAGACTATTTTGATTGCATAAATTATCAACAATTCCAAGCATGTGTAACTGTAAAGATTGGAAGAGGATATGCATGTGTAGCGACACTAGTTGAGTCCAAAACGACCGATGAATTGAAAACCACAAACGTTTAATTTAATACAGGCAAAAACAATGAAAAAAGAAACTCGATACTGTTATCTGGTTGGACAAACAGTTAAAATAAGCGGAAGTTATGACCTTTCAGAGATAAGTAATACAGGAACGGGCTTAGAAGTCACCGATGGGTTGAATCAGTAGCAGATAGACATACTCAGCCTTTCCAGTGATGCTCTCGTAAACATACAAGTAGAAAAAAAACATTACAGTGATATAGTAGTTGTTGTAAAAAATCCCGCCCCTTGCGCATATAAGTAGGTATAAGTTGAAAATAACATGTTAAACTATAGACAAGAAAACATAGGGGCGGAAATAAAGTATTCAGAAACTCCTCATGATTAGAAATAAGTCGGAGTATATAGTATAAACGAAGCTGGAAAAGACGAATGATGAATTGATCCACACATCTAAGAAACGTCCATATCAGATACGCCATACACTATGAATAAAAACGACAATAGAGAACCGAAGATATTGCTGTCACAATTTAGAAAGCTCTGCTCGGAAAAATAGGGAATTATTAGAAAAGTTCTGTGCAAGGAAAATCAAGACGTTTTTGCGAGTAGATGATTTAGAAGTGTGGTAAGACAAAAACAGTTACAATGGCAAATACAATACAGAGATGACAATCATTCCAAGTTAGTTTAGAAAACCATATAGAACGTCTATTAGATAATAGAGAAATTGTGAGGAAAAGGCAATAAGAAGATTACGTATGAAAGCAGGACGAAGGAAAAAACAACAGGGTATAATAACAAGATCAAGAAGTCATGAATGGTCATATTCTCCGGTCGTGTCATAGTAGCGCAAACCGCAGGTTCGAGCAGGCCTCAGATGTGTGACTACAGTGGAGCTGATGACAAAATGATTCACTAGAATGTAGACATACCCACGCCAGTGATTGTATGATATTTGGTTAGTTACCTTGCTTAAGGCTCACATTCTTCCGACGCTAGACGCAAGGTCAGGATTTTGGTGTTTGATCATTGCCGCGATGCTTCGAAAGCGTTACGCGCCAAAAGTAGATATCGTAGACTTCACTGTAGTCAATATGGGTTCATATTCCCACCCCCCCCCCCCGAGATATCCTTACGTATGACAGTTCAAGGAGTTCGAAACATGCACACGTAACTCCAATAAAGATATGCTCCTTGAGTTAAATGAAGTTTTCGAAAGGTATGCAAAAAGTTTGCCTCGCATATACAGCAGACGTTGGACTGCATTTTATACGTAAGTGAGATGTGTGGAGGATTCATTTAAAACACTATTTAATGAGCTACAGTAATTTGACAGGTTAAGAAGGCATGATGTAAATTGAAGCTTGTAAGTGCAGTTGTTTAAAAGAACATGAAACACAAATATTTGGGTAATTATAAATAGATGAAATGGACATAAACCGACCAGGAAAAAGATAAACGGCAGATATGATAGAGATGGGTTACACTCCAAACTGAACATAAAGAAGTACGATGCGTTTTATCAGGAACATGGGGTATTAGGTATATATGTGTATTTTTTTGTGCGAGCCACATTGTCCAGCATTTTACAAGATGTGCAGATGCCAATTACATCAATTAGAAGTGCGCACACGAAATTATCGCTAGATTAAGTCGGAGATGATGAGTGTCAAAAAGCATTCCACGATTTTTTAAAAAAACAGTTTAACAGTCGGTACCACTATTACGCAGTCCAGAGCTTGGATACACAACAACGTACTACCATATAACTAGCATGCTTCGGACATTATAGCAATAGGAGTCGACGTTTGGTTCAACCACCATCTGACACAGGAGACAGATGAGCCAGACAGCGCTGGAAGTCCACACGAGGGTTCAACAGTATATTAAAAAATGGAACAAGGCCAAGTTAATTCTATGTCTCACATAAAACTATAGCAACACACTCCAACGCAAAACTGTGCCCAGAGTTAGTTGATTGTAAACTGTACTCGCTTGATGTCCCATATGAAGGAGAAGAGTCTGGATACCAGGGGTAAAAATGAAAAGGCCCAATTTATCTGTTCTCAAAACTTAGCAAAATCACGCAAATGGCCGCATTAGCGAAAGAAGTTATGCCATACACTACGCTCTGCAAAAACAAATTATACTTACATAATGACAATGTCTTATTCGAACTGACACCATGCCATTAAAGTCTATATAGACAGCACAATACAAAATAGGAAAATACAAACGTGGGCATTGAACTCTACAGGGCTACAATGCCTACAGTGAATTATGTTTCAGGAAAAACATAATAACTGCGCCGATCTTTTGTCTAGGATCCCGTATCCACAGTCATCAGGGAACACGGAAGATGAAGCTGAACCAGAGATAGATTGATCGAAACTGGCAAGTAAATATATTAGATTCTGCCATAATAAATAGAGAAAACTTTGAGAGTTTACCGTCGGATCAAGAGTCTGAACCTACAACAGAAGACCCACATTTGGAACAGTTTCATATGAAAGATGAACAAGAATTAGATCCAAAAATAGTACAAATAAAAAGAAAACTGAAAGAAACAGGGGAAAATAGTTTTAAAAGAAAATTTGTAGAGTTACAAGAAGACAATCAATTATATTATATCAGTGAAAAAAGGTGAAGGAATAAGAAAATATATTCCGAAACATTTAGAACAAGAAGTTTTAAAAGGCATATCACGATAATAATGGTCATTTTGGACGAGATAAGTTGGTTACGGCTATTAGCAGTAAATATTACTGGCCGAATTTATTTAAAAGCGTATATGAATATGTTGAAGCATGTGAAAAGTGTAGGTTTAAGAAACATGAAGATAATTAAATGTCCCTTACAGGATACTGATATTCCTCAATTTCCAATGCAGAAAGTAAGTTTAGATATTTCAGGTCCTCATCCAAAAACATTATCGGGAAATATATACCTACTACATATCGTAGATTCATATAGTCTCTGGCCAGAAGGTTATCCAATTCCAGACAAGAGTGCTGATTCAGTTATAAATATGCTTTTACAAGAATTTATACCAAGGTTTGGGTGTCACAAATAATACTTACAGACAATGGAAAGAATTTGTAAATAGAAAGTTTGAAAAATTGGTAAAAGATTTGAATATAAAACACATTAAGACTTCATATTACAGACCAACTTCGAATGCTAAAAATGAGCGACAACATAGGACATTATACAACATACTAGCGAAAAATGTAGAAGAACACGATATGGATTGGGATCTTTATTTGGGAATAGCCTTAGCGGCGATCCGTACACACCAAAATGAAGGAACAGGTTTCTCACCATTTTACTTAGTACATGGGAGAGAACCAATATTACCAATTGACAATTTATTAAAGCCTAGGAGAAAATATATGGGGGAGGATTTTCAGGAAACAAGATTACAAGAGATGCACAAAGCACATGCACGTTTAAGAAATAATATAATTAAGGCTCGAGAAAGACAGAAGAAATACGCAAATAAAAATGCACACTTACAAGAGTTCAACATAGGTGATAGAGTTTATTACAAAAAAACATAGGAAAACTCTAAGTTTGATGCTCATTGGGTCCCGGGATATTATATTTTAGAAAAGAAGGGTCCAGTATCGTATACTATTAAGAACCAAGTTACAGGGCATGTTGCACGTTCACATGTAGAGCACTTAAGACCGGGATAATGAGGAAAAGGATGCAGAGAATAATAATAATAATTATTATTCAGAAGAGTTGTCAGATGGACAGATTGTCAGACAAACGGAATATCCAATACCTATAGAGAATGGGAAACAAGTAACAACAGCATCTACTACGGCTGAACAAGAAGAAACAATACCAAAAAACAGTCGTGATAGAGGAAAACAACACGTATGACGATTATAATAATGAAGAATCAATCGAGGAAAAAATAGAAGCTCCATTTATGAATACAGACAGGCAGTAAAAAGAAAGTTAGATAGACAGAAAGAAAGAGAAATTAAGAGACAAAGGAAGTTTAGACTGAATTCTTCAAGTGATGAAGATATGCCACTGTTTGAAAATTTATTAAGACGTCAAGACAGAAAAATTAGATTGGATTTAGAAAGGAAGAGATTAGCGGTTGCTAGTAATGGATATACAGACGCGGAACAAGAGATGGATGAAAAGTCAGAAACTGATGAAGATGCTGATATGAAAGAAGATAGTTCTCCTCAGGAGGATGACGATATTGATGTAGATATTGCACTTATAGAAAAAAATTTGAAAGCTATTAAGAAAGTGGAGAAGGGATAAATAGTGCGGTAGAATATTCTGTAGATTGGCAGATAGAAGAAGAAGTTAGACAAGGTATTTATGTATTTCCAAGGAAGGAAGTTGGCAACTTAATCAAGAGTTGTTGGGATAGTAGACATAATATGGTAGTAAGTTCAGACTTATTGATATATGCTTTGTGATCATTTTGATTTTTAAGTTGAAGTGTTGAGTTTTTCTTAGACGGAAAATAATTGATTAAGTCATAATATGTATGTATATATATGGTCTTTCATTTCATAACATATGTTTAATTTGATTAATGTGTGGGGATAAAGATGATGTCAAAGAATGAGGGGGTTGATATTGTGTAGTCTGTTGTTTGACTTCAATTGTTCTTTATAAAATGTGAGGATAATTTAACATTGCTTTTATTGAGTTTATCCTGGGTGTGTTTAAAATGATTACTGGCTTGACGTTCAGGTAGGGGAAAAATGAAGAGTTGTTTTTGGGAACTTACAGAAAATGTGAAATAGACGTTGAGTTGTTTAACGTATATAACGTTTATAAATAGAAATTGAGGGTGAAACATGGTTGAGTTAAGGAGGAAGTGGTAGTGATTAGTGGAAGTGATTCAATATGTTGTAATGGAGGAGTATATTTAAAAAGTGGCTGGGGGTATCAGCAAAAATTGATATTACAGGTGGTTTGGAAAGAGTTAAAATGGGGGATTGAAAATAGGGGACTACATTAGTTGGTTCGTAACGTAAGTACATGGATTGGAGTGACGGGCGATATTGGGTAAATGGGGGAGTTGAAATAGGAGCTGGTTTGAACAGCGTTTAATGGGAGAATATGGGGGAATGCCAGGTTGAATTTTGGCATTTAAATAGTGGACAATGGAAGAAGAAGACTGTACGTAACAGTATACTAATAATTTGGAGGTTTTGAAGGAATAGTTGAATTTGACGAGGTGTATAATACAAAATGGTTGTAGTGTTGGATCAACTTTTTGATAACAACAATTATTATTGACGAAATGAAGATAAATTTTAGAAACTTTATTTTTATAAAGTTTTGAGAATGCATGGGAAGAGAAATGTGGTTACTTCTTACTTTTTCCCCTTACTTTCTATATTTTTTTAAGGTGCGCACTACCAAATCTAACCTATCCAACCTAACTGACTTAACTAAACTTTTCTGTCTATCCTGGAATAGCGAGAATGTGAATAAGGGAGAAAAAGATAAGGGAAATATCTTCAATTTTTGTCAATCATAATTTAGATGGACACTTTAATAGTGGTTCACTTATGGAGAATTTTGTAGAGAGTTTTTGTGGAGAACTTTATAACGAGTTTTGTAGAGAGTTTTGTATTATTGATATAGTATGAAGTATGTCTCTAGTTAGCATTTGGCTATGATGAGATAAGAGGGTGAGAATTGAGTTGAGAAATATATGGGATTGTTGGGCAGGTATAGTAGAGTTAAGTGGTTAAGTTGGGGTTGAGATTTTTTCAGGGAAAAAATCTCCTTGAAGAAGGGGAGGTATTGTAACAGTATAGCTTAGGAGTAAAGAGTTAGGGAATGCTGCGCATTCATTAACTAGTGGGAAACCATAGTTGGTGAACGTGTGTGCACGAATGGATAGACGTATCCAGGGCTTGCACACACGTCACTTGGGGACTGGGAATTCAGGAGGTAAACAACAAGAATGTCGGAGTTTACCATCATGTTTGAAGACGAATGATTTTCACCTAATAAACGTATGAATTTATAAAAGACGAGACTTGTCCACTATATTATCACGTGCCTTCCACACTCAGCATTGTTATATCATCATGGACACTGTGATATAACGAAATAGAATAGGACATTTAGAAAAGTGACTAGTCTTGAATACAACCCCGCAGTCAAGAATGGTTGTAAATTAATCAGTCCATCATGGTGCCGTCTCCACAATGAAGGTTGGCTGCAATGGATCGCCAACACTGTCTGTCGCCTTGATTGTACATTCTGTGAGGCTGATGTTTCTTTCATCCCTTGATGTTATCTTCCCACTTGTATTGTTGTCTACCTCTTGCTTGCTTATCTTCAGTCGTAACCTTCAGTATGGTTTTAATAAGAGTTTTATGTCTTATAACGAGGCCGAAACATTCCACCTGCCTCTTTCTTTTTATTTCTTTCATTAGTTCTTTTTTTTCAACCCCATTTTAAAGATAGAACCTCCGTATCTGATTGTTTTTGGTTCCGTGAAATACGACATATTCTTCTGTACATCCACATCTTCAGGGCCTCCATTCGACTTTCTAATGGCTTGTTCATGGTTGAAAAAATATCTACCGCTAATTACTCACCTCCTAACAATGAAGAGTTAACGTATAAGAGTTGCCTACCTTACAGGATGTGACCATCTCTTTCTCCCAGTTGACTCTGCAGTCATCCAGCACTTTGACAGCACTTTTATAAGCGGAGTCTACGTTTGTGGGGGAAAAAGAAAGTAGAAGTGCTGTTTGTGTGAATACCAACAAGTTCATTTCATAAACAAGAAAGACACGGCGAATATCTTTACAAAATTGCCATTATAGAATTTAAAAAAAAACAAAACAAAACTTAAGACGTTGCAGTGACAAGTCTTCTTCAGTAAACAACAACAATAACACACCAAATACACACAGACCGTGTAAAGAACATGCTGAATATGTGGTTTAATTAAATATTTGGAAAAATCCCACAAGTACTGTTCTCCTGTTTCAAACATTTAGAAATATCCCATAATACCAGTCTCTTGTTACAAACATTTGGAAATGTCAGAGTCAAAAACTACTTTCCTGTACAAACATTTGGAAACATCAGCCTCAAAAACCTCCCTCCTGTTACAAATATTTGGGAATATCAGTTTAAAAACCTTCCTCCTGTTACAAACATTTGGAAATATCAGTCTAAAAAACCTCTCTCCTGTTACAAACATTTGGAAATATCAGTCTCAAAAACCTCCCTCCTGTTAACAACATTTGGAAATATCCCCCAAGTACCGGTCTCCTTGTACAAACATTTGGAAATTGCCACGCACTGACCAAACTGAAGTGGTTCGAGAAGTTTAGACCCTACAAATCCAATTAAAGGAAAATATATGGTTACATTTTGGCAAGCTACTTCCTATAATCTGTGTGTTCAGATGTAGTGGGATTTCTGTTACAAGCCACAGTCTGAGCAATCAGCTTCTAATGACTATTTCCAATCATGACACAACACGACGCTGTGGCGAAGGAGTTAGACAATTGGCAATACTGCATACTGCGTTCAAAACACAGCTGCATAATTATGTAAGACCCTTCAATTATGTTTACATAACTCTCTGTTTTCAAAAGTCCTTATTCAATAAAAGTAGAAACAGTTGATAGCAACACAAAACCATGACACAAGAATCACCGACACCTTGCCGTCTTGACAGACGATAGTTTGTTACATTGTGCTTAGAAAGGCACGATCCATTGTAGTGATTATGTGTTGCACATAAAGCATGATTCCTGTCTCGGTCTGCTAGTTTACTCCAGAGGAAAAATAACACCAAAACATCTGGAACAAGACAAGCTGCAGAGGCTGCCGGATAGGCAAATCAATGTTCTAACTGTCCACCTGTCGGAGCTTCCATCCTAGACCAGTTGCCGACCAAGACTTAGGTTCTGGTCTGCCCTGTCACGACATTTAGTCTTTAGGTTGCATTTCCTTGCGCCAAGGTAAGGTTTGTGCCTTCCCAAATGCACACCGCCCAAAGCGGTTGGTACAATGTGGAGTGTCAGGTTTGGTGAGCGCCGCTCAACATTCGGCGCTAACAGAAAGCAGCTAGTACCGTCTTCTGTCATCCGGCAGTTCAGTCATATCTGCCCAAGATTAGCAAAGAGAAAGCGCAGAAACAAATACCTGCATAAATCAGTTAGTTCAGTAACATGTTTACTGCATGTGCTTTACAGGACGTCGCATTCAACTTCAGTATCTATTGACTACCATTTTCACCAATTAATTTTCCACTGCTGTCCGGACAGCTGATGCTCATCATCATCACCATCCAGTGCCTTGCCGGTTGGCCTGGGCGATCATGCCTCTCCACACATTGCGATCTACGACGTCATGGATCAGTTCCTGTGCTGACTCCCTTCCGTGCCATGACACAAGATGTCAAGAATCTTTTCCCGATGTCATCCCCTATCTCTCTTTCCGTAAGGTTTTCCGGTTTTCACGACATTGTCCAGTTTGTGTCTTCTCATGACGTGGCCAAAAAACGATGACTGCCTCTTTCTGGTATTTGTGACAAGTTGTCTTTCCGACTTAGCTTCCTTAAAAATTTCCAGATTCCTCATTTTGGCTGTCCAATTAATGTTCAGCATTCTTCTACGAGGGTAAGTTAATAAGTAGGTCACAAATGTCTGTAGAATAATAGCTAAATATTATAACAACTTGAAACCAGTTTATTTTCATACATACATTGTCCCTTTATTTCTCAACATAATTTCCACCAACATTGATGCACTTATCCCATCGTTTTATTAGTCCTCCCAAACCGGCTGCATAGAACTGCGTGCTTTGTTTTCATTTTCCTGCCATCCCACAGAACTGTGTGACTTACTTAATGACTCGCCCTTGTAACGTTTTCTACCAAGCTATGCACCGCTTTACGGGATAAACATTTGTCAGTATAAACACTGAAAACCCGCCTTGGCGGGAGACATGTCGCGAATAACGCCGAAGTTGAATGTGAAGTGAAAACGTGGTTTAGAAAACAGATCACGCAGTTCTTTGCCACCGGTTTGGAAGGACTGATAAAACGATGGGATAAGTGCATCAATGTTGGTGAAAATTATGTAGAGAAATAAAGGGACAATGTATGTATAAAAATAAACTGGTTTCAAGTTATTTTTCTACAGCCATTTGTGACTTACTTATTAACTTACCCTCGTATAAAATCACATCACCGAGGCTACCAGGGATATTTCTTTGCCTGTTTACTAAATGCTCACAACATTGTGAAAATCAACACAATGCAATCTGCTTCCAAATCACACACGGCTGACCTCGAGCCTTGTACGTCAGGAATGGGAAACAGTGCTCACCATCTCCAAGTCTCAGACGCCAACAGTTAGTCCAGTACTTGAATGAACTCATGCTGATGTTTACAGAAACACGAACATATCTGACCTGCAGCAGCCAGCATACGCTTGTTCTTAAACATCCGGTGTGCTGATGTCAATGTAGCGGGTTCAACCCCTAC
Organism: Cepaea nemoralis; assembly: GCA_014155875.1. Taxonomy (NCBI): domain Eukaryota; kingdom Metazoa; phylum Mollusca; class Gastropoda; order Stylommatophora; family Helicidae; genus Cepaea; species Cepaea nemoralis. Next base: position 212,265 of record JACEFZ010013478.1, read on the forward strand.
ACTGGTCAGTTGGACTAAAATGTTGACTTCTCTTCCTTGACTTGGGGATGTAAATTACAAGTAGCTCTGAAGTCGGAGTGGGTTCGCCTGCTGGCGACGAACACTTGTAATATCGAAAGCTAATTCACACGCAAAAATAAGCCAAATGCACTAGAAGTTGTAGCACGTGTATGAACTACGCATGAGTTCAAAGTAAGCGAATGCAAAAATAAATAACAAAAATCTGACCTGTTTTCTCTGCATCTTCCTCTGCTTTTAATTTCTTGTTTTTAGCCTGAATGAGTGCCAAAAAAAAAAAAAAGGAAGAAAAATCAGAATATTGCCTCGTTTCTGTGTAGTCAAATCATGAAAGCAATGTTACATATTTATCTCTGAAATGAAAAGTGAAAGAGATCTTTACTTTCAAACATCAAAGATGTTTACCACCATTGACTTCATTCGTAAATAAAAATTCCAAATTCGGTCTCGTTCAACCTGCTTCTTTCAGTCGTGGTTAGAGATGAGATCCGTGGTTTCTGTGGGTTTTTTAAAACCCTATTTTTGTCTTGTGCACTCTTACGAGTGAGTCCTGGCTCGGACTGGTTAAATAAGCGTTTGTGTCCGTGACGTCAGCTGGGGGATTGGTTGGCCGGTAAGTTTTCCTTTGAGTCCTTCTCCTCTGGTGTGTCTATTGTCAGTGTTGGCTACTTGTACTTGCATGTGTCGCTTGGACAGATGCGTATGGTGGAGTATGGCGATTCGTAGATCCATTTGCCGGCTCGTATTCTTCTTTGGCGTTCCCTCTCGTCGTATCTATCTGCCTCATCTCATATATTGTCCAATACTCTTCGGGAGTTAAGGTTTCCTTGTCTTTCTCTTCTTGGCTCCGGTTGTCTTCTCGTGTGTCGGTTTCCTCCTCTGGGCGTTCTTCAGGTGTCTGGCGGGATTCTGGTCTCCCATTAAGCTGCTTTGGCATCGTGGCTGGACTTCTGGCTTTAGCTTGTCATTTCTAATTGGTATGTGGTTTGGCTCCATCATGCGTCTTTTTCATCCTTTTTTTGTGTATTGTCTTTAGAAGCTTTTCGATGTTTTCTTGTTGGGTTTCATCTTGCGGCTTCCTATGTGTTCTTTTCCGTGTCTTCTGCTGGTTTGATTTGGGTTGGCTCCCTTTCAGTTTTTAGCATTTCTCTCTCCGCTTTGATGTCTCGTAGAATCTCTTAATTCTTCTTTGTCGTCTGCACCATGTGCTCCAGCCCCTTGTTTGATGTTTTAGCTGGATCTCCTTTATTTCAGCAAGCAGCTTCTCATTGTCGCTGGTTGGTGTTGGTGTTTGAAGTAGCTTGACTTGTTTCTTTAACTCGTCAATCTGGCTTTGTAGTTGAGATCTTTCCACTTGTGAGATGCACGTGGCTGTCTCGAGCCTCCGCATTGCTTCTTTATATGGTGTCTTTGTGGTAATGGCGATCTTTAAAATGTCTCTGTGTCTTTGGAGGTACGGACAGCCCAAGTATCTTGTTCCAAGCTTACCGAGGCAGCTGGCGCACTTTCTCTTGTTGTTTGGTTCTCGGAAGTCCGTGTTCTGTTTGGCCTGCGGACACTCGTTGAAGGCGTGGTGATCAGCGCAGTATCGGCAGATTTCCGTCTTACTGCTCTACTGTGACTGCCCTCTGGTATCTTGAACATTGAGTGATTCTTGGTATGAATCTTTCAGGTTGTTGTACTTTCTGGTTTATCGATACCTGGCTTGGTATCTCGCTGCCCTTCGTCGTCACCACCGCTAGCGTGGTGGGGATCTTGGAGTACGTCAGTATCCGTCCCGCCCTCAAGATTCGGATGTGGAGCTGCTCTCAAGATTCTTTCTGCTGCTTCAGGATTTGTTCATCTGTCAGCTCCACTTGAATATGCTTGACAACCCATCTGACTGTCTTTGAGTCGGTGTTTCCGACTCTGGTGTCTTTCTCCTCTTTATTCTTGGTAAACTTGGCTCTTGTCTGTGGTGAGTTGTCGACGGTCTCCCTCGTGGTAGCTTCCTTTGGGTTACTTGAGCTTCTTGTTCTTTGTTGCAGCTCGCAGGCTGGTTCTCTCCGCTCGTCTTCTTCGAGTCCTTGACGGCTCCCACGCTGCACATCTTGTGAGTCTGTTGTTTCTTGGTGTTGGTCTTGCCACGTGACATTTACTACCATACCGCAAAGATGTTTAGCATAGTAGATCCAGAATGCTTACAATTATATCTCCAAGATGTTTTACTTCAAATCTCCAAGATATTTTACATCATATGTCCAAGATATTTTACACCATATCTCCAAGATGTTTTATATCTTATTTCAAAGATTCGATAAAAGGATTTGATAAAAGTTTTAAGAAGTACAAATAAGCTCAAAGAATTAGACATCATATGTTAAATGCACATTCAATCTTTCTGGCTGTAAACATGGAATCTGTCACTTGTGGTTGTGCTCTAGTAAAACTTGCCGTCTACTGCTCGTTTTTGTGTAATCCATTCATTGGCTTAAAATCTGCATTAAAAACCCGCGCATATCTTCTGTCATCTTCTGTCCCTTGTGTACAGTTCCAGTTCTAATTACACAAGAATGGATGTATGTTGCTGTATCTGAAAGTTAAAGACTAACATACAGTGGAACACTTCATCCAACACACAATCACCCACGAACTGGCTTACAAAGGGCTAGGAAGACATGGTTATGGCTCTATACTTCACTAGTAGAGTTCAACGCAGAAGGAGGAAGAAGAAGAAGGAAAATTAGAAGAAGAAGAAGAAGAAGAAGAAGAAGAAGAAGAAGAAGAAGAAGAAGAAGAAGAAGAAGAAGAAGACGAAGGGGAAGCAGAAGGTTTCGACTAAGAAAAGAAGATGAGCAAGAAGAATAGTCACATTCTAGAAGATCTGAACATGGAAGAAAACTTGTTCATTAGCAGCATGCTGGTCTCGTCAACTGAAATAGTTTGTTTAACCGTAACTGTGGCTTGGAAATAACAGTGATGGAAGGCATGGTTTCTGGAAGAAGTGACTGGGGTGGAGCAGCATGGAGATGGACACAGGACAATGCAGACAGTTTGGGTATCAGAATACATGAGAACCGACAAAGGATTGAGGAATCTTGGAACAATATCATACACAAAACCTGGTGCATGTCGGATTTCCCAGAGTCACAAACTGAGCACATTTCGCCCGATTCATGTTTTTCGTGTACAATCACACCATTTTCCTTTCCCCCCATTCATCAGCACTTTAATGCCAACAAAATACTCGGGTACGAAAGTAGAAAACATACATTGTTCAAAGAAAGGAAGAGATTCATACCCTCTCAAGATATTCAGTCAGGACTCATTTGTTTAAACCATACCACTTCATGTATCACATCCGGCTTTGTGACTGCTCATAAACATTCTTGGGAAATTGATGTAGTGGTTTTCCCTGGTCTTGCACGTGCACATAAGAGATCACGTAGGAGATATGTCATATAAATAGTCTACTGTTTCTCATTTATTATTTTATTCTCATTTGAATTACAACAGGGCATCGGTCAAATTTGACACATTCTGACAAGTTAAAATAAAAATGTGTAACATATGTCATGGCACACATGATCTCCCATTTTCTGCCATTATCTGAGAAGTCAAGACATCTAACTCACTACTCCAAGATTAGGAGTATAACTTTATCATATTTCTCTGCTCGTTAGCTCATTAAAGATTACATTCTCTAACCACATTCAGTAAACGAAATCAAAAACAAACACCGAAGAAGTGGATATTTAAATACTTTTGTACCTTTTCAATCTCCTTTGGGAGTGCCACTTGGTGGTTCAGCTCCCTGTAGGCCAGCTCTGCTGTATCTCTCTCAGAATACTTGCGGACATAGACTTTCTCTGCCTGAAGTCAGCACATTTTGGATATCTTCATTAGCATCAATTTATAGCAATTTGTTAGATTTCATAAACAAACACCAAGTAACAATAGATTTTCAAAATAACTACTTGCTGGACAGCAAGCCACTTGCAGGCCTCATTAGTGCAGTAGGTAGCCTGACAGTCTCATGATCACATTGATATAAAGTTAATTTCATATCCTTTACAGGACGCAGCAGTCAACTCCAGCATTTCTTGGCTGTTTGTGATTTCTGGGCAAGTTTACGTTGAGTAGTTTGCTATTGTTTTCTGATCAACCGGCACTCATACCATTGTAGGGAAACCAACGCAAGGTAGTCTGCTTCCAAATCACCCGCAGCTGTGTTTCGAACGCGGTATGCGGGATTGCGAACTGCGCCTGTAAACCCTTCGCCAAAAAGCCGGCGATATATAGACAGACAACAGCAAGGCTCCAGGTAAGGATGGGATTCCAATAGAGGTTATCAGGAGTGGGCAAGACACACTCACTCTACAGATCCACCAGCTAATAGAGCTATGCTGGCGAGAAGGACAAGTCCCACAGGATTTCAAAGATTCAAGCATCATAACACTGTACAAGAACAAGGGCGATCGGAGCGACTGCAACAACTGTAAGGGTTTGATTTAGGAACCGACATCACAGCATTCGGGGCATTCCCATAAGTGCTCCGTCCCCATCCTCAGTAGCCAGCGAAGAGTTCCAACACCAATAGTTCCAGTAGCAATCTGATTATATGTCCGTCTCGCCTTTCCTCTGAGCGTCGATCGTCGGCCGGATCCCCTCGTCACTCCTCGCTGCCTCATTCTTGCCAGACTATGGTGATCCATTTGCTCCTCCGAGGTGTACACGTGCTCCCACAAGGCCGCAACCACGTCTGCCTTGACATGCATCAATACTCCACCAAGTTTTGCCGAGCCAGCAATCTGTCCGCCTGTTCATTCCCCAGCACACCGGCATAAGGGTGTCTCACTTCTATGTATTGTTGGGAAAATATTTGCCAGAATTGTTCGTAGACTTCAAATCCTTGGATATCAGATCTACCCTGAATCAAGGGCGGCTTTCGACGGAACCGGTCTACCGGTGATATGATATTCTCATTGTTACAGCTGCAGGAAAAATGACGTGAACAGAATCAACTAGTTTATTGTTTTCATCGACCTCTCAAAGGCATTTGATTTGGTCAGTCGTGAGGATCTGTTGAAGGTGTTAAAGAAGCTTGGCTGCCCGCCAACTCTTCTGTCCGTTGTGGAATCGTTCCACTCTAGCATGAAAGGCATAATGAAGTTTACAGGTGCATGTTCAGAAGAGTTTGAAATTAATTGCTTAAGTGCCATGGGAAAATTAACCGTCTTAAGCGACTTCCCATATCTGCCATGGGCTTATATATCGCCGAAATTTTCTAATTGTGTTATAATACAACATGTCTGCTACCATATTAACAACTTTTAAGTCATAACTGTGACACACCGCTACTTCCCATTTTCCGCCATTAGTTTTTGTTTTATCCTAACTTACTTTTTGTTTGGCGCTGAATCTGTTTCTGGCGAGAAGGAAAAGTCCCACAGGATTTCAAAGATTCAAGCATCATAACACTGTACAAGAACAAGGGCGATCGGAGCGACTGCAACAACTTAAGAGTTGAGAGTGGAGTTAAGCAGGATTGTGTACTTTCCCTCACCCTCCTTGGAGTATATTTTTCACGTCTTTTGAAATATCCCTTTCGTGATTAGGATGGTCACTCCCATTCACGCTCAGATGGCGGCCTCTTCAATGGTCAGACACTGAAGTCCAAGACCAAAATTACTGATCAGAGAGCTGCAGATGATGCTGCAATTACGACTCACTCTGAGGAAGAATTACAACATCTACTATCTGTACGGAAGATGCATCTCTGAGATAAAGAACAGAATAAGACTAGCAAAAACTGCATTCTTTCAAATGAAGAACATTTTGTGCAATAAGTCAGTGTCCGTGAAAGTTAGAAATAGAATTATTGCATGTTACATAGAACCATTTTTAACATACGGCTGCGAATCCTGGACAATTAGTAAACAGGCAAAAACATTCCTAGAAGTCTTGGAGATGAGGTTTTATAGAAGAATGCTGAAAATTAATTGGACAGCCAAAATGAGCAATCAGAACATTTTAAGCAGAGTCGTAAAGAGAACTCATCACAAACACCAGAAAGAGGCAGTCATCATTTTTGACGACGTTATGAGAAGACAAAAATTGGAATGTGTTGTGACAACCGGGAAGATTTATGGAAAAAGAGATAGAGGAATACAGCGTGAGAAGATTCTTGACATTCTTGTGTCATGGCACGGAAGGGAGTCAACATACGAACTGATCAATGAAGTAGGAGATCGTAATTTGTGGAGAGGCATGATAGCCTACGCCAACCGGTAAGGCACTGAATGATGATGACTATCTGCATGCTTCATTCGTGTTATGAACTGTAGTAACCATTAGAAAAAAAAGAGAAAAAGAGAAATTTTATGATACTAGGCGCAAATGGGGTACCATCAAGTTTGATTGCAGATGCAGAGCTGGAGATTATTGACGATTTCACATATCATATCTAGGATGGAGGTCAACAATAAATTAGACATAAAGACTGCTGATAATCGGAAATGGATGAAACAACGGTCGAGACGTGCTGACAACCAACATGTACAGACAGCACGACCTGACTGTACACATATTATACTAGGCGATTCCTTAATGAAAGGTTTATACAGCGACAGGATGGCCACATCAGACAAAGACATTGTTTCAATAATCCCACTGCCTGGGGCTGGTGTAGACCGGCTAACAGACAAGATTAGCAGGTTGGCTGTAAATCATAGCGTCAGAAGAGCAAGCGTACATATTGGCATCACCGACACCATGAACAACCAACAAATCACAGGGTCTCAACTGCTGGCACTCTTGAACGGATTACGTCACACTTTTCCTAACTCATCCATTTTCTTCTCCTCCATCATATCACCGAGTTACGGACACCAGCGCCGTCTAGCTGACATAAATAACAACATGTTGCAGAAGTTCTGTTCTCAAAACAAGATACAATTCATCAACAATACAGCATCATTCACTTCACAGGCTGGTGCACCAAAAAAGAGTCTTTACAAGGATCAAATACATTTATCTACATTGGGCACCAGTTTTCTCGCCAAGAATTTAAAATATCCAGAACGGACATACCATACATCCAATACGGGATCGCGCCGGACACTTTTAGCTACTCCTGAAACTCAAGCCAGACGATATACTCCCGTCACATCAAGTACCAATAGGACAGAAGTGTGCAGACCACTCATAACCACTGCACCTGAAATCCAAGCCAGACGGGACACTACCACAACACCAAGTCCGTTAAATACGTCGTCTTTCACACAGGAGGGTAATAATTACGAAGATATGATTCCTATTCTCCCCAGAAAGGATCCGACTTTCAGCAACAACGACGTGCCAGCACAACCTCCTGTTAGCCACCAACCAGAGGCTCTAGTTGGTAGTCATTACATACCCATGAGCCATCATCAGTACCCATTTAATTGTAATCCAGAATGGTTGCACCTCACACGGTATAGCCCAGCTACACTTCGTCAAGCACTTATAATGTCGCTATACCAACAACCAACACAACCTGGTATTTACTAGCAACTTAGGACAAAGCTACACCGGATCTCGGTACAAGAAAGAGCCTCTCCTTAAACGTTTATCTGCATATTTGGTTATAACTTGATCTAGTAACGTATTAGGTTATAAGTTATTACAAACATTGACTGGTTTTGACTTTATATTAATTGATAGTACTTAGCTGTATAGCTTTTATAATAATTCTAATTGTGTTTTCACGGTGAGTGAGGGGGTCTTCACTGCTCTTCCTTACGGATCTGTGTACGTATTTTTATATATTTACAGAGCTATTACTGTTTCTCTGTACTTTAGAGTGTGTTTTTGTAATAAGGGACGTAAGTTGTATTCACTTTGTGTTTGTGTGTTTTGCTTTTAAACTTGTGATTACGCATTGTTGAAATGTCTAATAAGTACGAACACTGGCTCAGGAATAATGGGCTCAGAATCGGGCATGTAAACATATGCCATCTATTAGGGAAGCTGCCCGAACTATCACTTATACTTAATCAAAATTTTCACATGTTTGGCGTTAGCGAAAGTCGATTAAATGGCAACATCTCAGATGATGACATCGCTATCAGGGGTTTAAAAACCATTAGAAGAGATCCCTATCAGAAACAAGAGACGGGTATTGCAGTTTATATTTCCAACTCGCTTAACGCCCACCGCAGGCTAGACTTTGAAACCTGTGAGATTGAGTGTGTATGGATAGAGGTTAAACTTCAAAATTGCATACCGCTAGTAGTTGGCTATCTTTATCGAAACCCCAGTGCAGGAAATATCTGGTATGAAAAATTCACCACTATGATGGATGTAGTCTTTAGTAATGCTAGGGAAATAATATTGCTAGGTGACTTCAACATAGACGCTAACAAATCAAACAAAACATGGGAAAACATAATAGAGTCATATAATTTCCAACAGTTAGTCAAACAAGCCACTAGAATCACTAAATCATCTGCAACACTTATAGATCATATTTATACTACGTGTGCTGATAACATCACAGAATGTAGTGTACCTATCAATGCAATGAGCGATCACTATCCAGTATGTTGCACGTGGTCGAAAAGGGGCACCAAAACTCCCAAACACAAACATATAAGCATAAAACATAGAAATTACAAAAATTTCAATCGAGACGTCTTCTTACAAGATTTGGTCAACTCATCTCTAAATTATGTTTACCAGCTTCCTGACCCAGACGATGCTCTGGACCACTGGCTAAAGACCTTTCTAAGTATATTTGATAAACATGTTCCATTTAAGGAAGTTCGTGTTAAACATCACACAAAGCCCCCGTGGATCACACAGGAGGTAGTTGAACTTATGAGAGATCGCGACAGGGCTCACAAAAATAGAGATCTAACTATGTACCGTAGTCTGAGAAACAAAGTTCAATATGTTATTCGGAAGGAAAAGAAAAACTATTTTAAGAACATAGTAATAGATAAAACCAACACTAAAGATATATGGAAAGCAATTAATACCTTGACAAACAAACACAAATCATCACAATCATTACCATCAAATCAGGTTACATGTGATCAATTCAGTAGATACTTTCAGTCCGACATAAACCAACTGAAGGCTGCAATACCAGATGCGCCTCATGACATATCTTTATTATCATCATTCTGTGAGAACAAATGCTATGGACACATTTCCTCCAACATACCGCTAATGACGACAACTGAAGTATTTACTCATCTCCGTAATCTAAAAAACAATAACTCATCAGGACTAGATGGAATTAGTAGTCGGATCCTTCGCCATGCTGCACCGGCGATCTGCGAGTCACTAACTTTTATATATAATCAATGTCTAACCAGAGGTCACTTCCCATCAGCCTTTAAAATCGCTAAAGTGTATCCTCATTTAAAAGCTGGTCCTCTAGACGATCGTCTCATGAGTAATTATAGACCAATTTCCATATTATCCTCATTATCCAAACCGCTAGAAAAGCACATCCACAAAACAACACTAGATCACTTAGTTCGCCATAAACTGATAGTTGACAGTCAGTCAGGATTTCGGCCAAAATATTCTTGCCATACGGCACTAACAAACATGATAGAAAACTGGCATCAAAATATTAACAACAATACTCTATGTGGAGCGGTGTTTATAGACTTTAGGAAAGCATTCGATATGATAGGTCATACTATTCTAATTAAAAAACTAGAAACAATGAAAGTAAGTTTTAATATAGTGACATTAATAAAATCATTCTTATTAGACAGAAAGCAAGTAGTATCACACAATAAAGTTTTATCTCAAGCCATTACCATTAATATTGGAGTACCTCAGGGGTCTATTCTTGGCCCTCTATTATTTGCCATTTATATAAATGATCTTTCATTAAATCTGTCGTCGTCCTGCGATCTATTTGCTGATGACTGCACAGTATATACAAACGCTGTTGATCGTAATGTGCTAGAATTATCCTTGCAACAGGAAATAAATAGTGTAGTTAAATGGAGTCATGCAAACCGCATGCAAATTAACATTACTAAAACAAAGTCTATGTTAATAGGAACCAGGCAAAGACTTCACACTCTAAACTCGCAGAGAACTCTTCAGCTGCACATTGGCAGCACGCCTGTAGAAAGTGTCACCGAGCACAAGACACTGGGTGTTATCATAGATCAAAATCTAACTTTTAACTCACATGTTCATGCTCTAGTTAAACAAATAGCCAAAAAAGTATACCAACTTGCCAAAATTAAAAATTTCCTTGACGAAAACACAAGAAAGATATTCTATACTTCTCATATACAAACACATATTGATTACTGCTCCACAGTCTGGGATGGATGCTCCAAATCAATAACAAAACGCCTATATTCACTCCAGAAAAGGGCAGTGCGTTTAATTAATGGTGAAAAGCTTACCGACAATTCTAACCTATATAAACGTCTCCGGTTACTGCCACTCCACAAGCGACTGCTTTTTAATAAGACCAAACTAATTCACAAAATCCTATTTCAAAATGCTCCAAGCTACCTTTGGCCATTGTTTAAATATAACGCTAGACATAGCGAACGACTAAATATACTTCATGTCCCTAAACCTAGGATAGACTTATATAAAACAAGCTTAGCATACTCTGCCGCTCAGTTGTGGAACAATCTTCCACAAGAAATCAAAGACACCACCAATCATGATACATACATTCGCAACCTGTTTGAACACTACCTTAGTACAGACTACATGCCCCCATAACAAACAACACAAAAAAGACAATAATGGTAACTTATCTCAAACGACAACTAGCCAAAAAACATTCCCTTATGTATGGCACGTTATACCCTCCTTAGGTATTTATAATGCCCATGTTAAACACTGCCTCAGTGAGTCATTTGTTATTGATTATTTTTCATGCGTTTTAATGTTCTTTTGTTGTCAAAAGTTGCTTCATAAGTGATGTTGAATGAAAGAATGTATGAGAGGAAATAGAGAAGAAGGGCAGAATGTCAGACGGGCCTGCGTGCCAAATTCTTAACCCTTTGAAAATAAAGACTTATTATTATTATTATTATTATTATTATTATTATAACATCGGGATTGGCATGGCAGGAACAACAATGAACAGGTTAACATAGCTTAATACCAAAATAAAAGTCCTGGTCTATCCTTAGTACTCTTCTTTATGGTAGTGAAGCCTGGACAATATACTCACACCAAGAGAAACGTTTAAACAGCTTTCACATGCGGTGTCTGCAAAGAATACTTGGTATTAAGTGGCAAGAGCAAATCACAAATACTGAAGTATTGGAAAGATCAGGTTGTGTGACGATGTGTTTCATGCTCTTCGTAGACTTAGATGAATAGAACACATTAGGATTATGGATATGGTTGAATACAAGTGGACATAATTTTTGGTGAATTACAGATGGGTAAACGATCTCGGGGTCGGCCTCTACTACAATACAAAGGTGTGTAAGTGGGGCATGATTGATACAGGCATTGGTATTGCACCTTGAGAGAACGTCGCCGTTGATCACGTTGCATTGAGAGCAAAGATCAGAAATGGAATAAAGATAAAGGAGAAAATGATTGCACATAGGTCGCACACTGAGCGCGTGAGACGTAAGTTAGTGCGTGATGGTGTAAATGACCATGTGTTCAGATCCATCCATTGTGGACATGCATCCACTGTGGATGAACATGAACATTTACTGCGCGTATTGGTCTGATCAGTCACATTCACCACCGCAATGGATTGTTGTTGTTATGCCTTTTTTAAAACAACAAACTATCATCTGTCAAAACGGCAAGGTGCCAGTAGGCCTGTTTTGTTGGGTGTAGTACAATGTCAGGTCTTAGTCAGATATGACTTAGTTAGCGTATATCATTAGACGGTACTACCTGCTTTCTGTTAGCGCCGAATATTGCGTGGCGCTCACCAAACCTGACACCCCACAGTGTGCCAACAGCTTCGGGCGGAGGAGCGCAATTTGGAGGGTACAAGCCTTATCCCAGTGCAAGGAAATGCAACCTCAAGACTAAATGTCATGGCAGGGCAGACCAGGCCCTAAGCCTTGGTTGGCAACTGGTCTAGGATCGAAGCTCCGATAGGCGGACAGTTATGAGCATTACTTTGCTGATCCGGCAGCTTCTGCAGCTTGTCTGATTCCAGACGTATTAGTGTTACCTTTCCTCTGGAGTACACTAGACAGACCGAGAGAGGGATCACCCAGGCTTTGTGTTATGGAGAGGTATAACTTCATTTTACAAATTATCATCTGTCAGGACGGCAAGGTGCCAGTCAGTATAATACAGTCGAGATAGAACATGAATGGTTAACTGATGCGTTATGCAAGGGTACAATACACATTAGCACATTAATCACACTGTGCCGAATATCAAAGTGAATGATCATAGACTAAGTGTCGTGGACAAATTCACCTATCTTGGCAGCACTGTGTCACAAGCTGCCACAATTGATGACGAAGTGAATGCAAGAATCTCCAAGGCCAGTGCGGCCTTTGGCAGACTGTACAAGAATGTATGGGACAGAACTGGAATAAGCCTGAGTAGTATAGTATGTTATTTTGCCACCCCAAAATGGGGTGTGGGGATGGGGATTGTGGGGAGTATTTTGTTACATAGCTCTATGTGACGTCATAGCACTCACCCTGAAATCGACTCCCCATTCTCAATGGGGAGTCAAAGGGGTACAACTCACTTTCTGGTCTTATTACATCCCTTTAAAAGCCGGTGATCGGGTGGCGGCCGGTGGGGGCGTGCGTGCGTGTGCGTATGCGTGTGCGGGTACATGGTGCGCGGATGGTCGGTGTTCGAATCCAAGCGAAAAAATCGGTTGGGGTGGAGTCATGGTGGCCGAGCTGTCTATCGGGCATGAGGTGTGGGACTATTAGTGATATGTAATGGTTAGGAGTACGATGCTCTTCCTCGGGTGGCATCGTGGCTAAACCGGGAGGTTGGGAAAGATTTTTTTAAATGGTGCTTCATTGTTAAGAAGCCGGGTAGTGGGGTGGAGTCATGGTGGATTAATTGTCTATCGGGCTTGAGGTGTGGGATTATTGGTGGTGGTGTACGGTGATCATGCGCGCGTATGTGTGTGTATGTGTGAGTGGTGTGTTAGGGTTACAGTACTCGTCCACACGAAGGGGAAGGTGGAGTGGGTGTAAGACGGGTCTTCGTTGTTAAGGAGGTGGTTATATGGTCTGCAGAGACTATTAGTGGTCTATAAAACTATCATCATACAAGGGTCACAGAGATTCAGCGGTTGTATTAGGGTTACAGTGCTCGCCCTCACGGTAGGGAAGGTGGAGTGGGTGTAAGCCGGATTTTCGTTGTTAAAGAGGTGGTTATATGGTCTGTAGAGACTATAAGTGTCATCATCAAACAAGGGTCACAGATCTTAAGGAGGTGGTTATATGGTCTGTAGAGACTATTAGTGTCATCATCAAACAAGGGTCACAGATCGTCAGCGTTTGTGTTAGGATTACAGTGCTCGTCCACACGGTGGCGAATTGACTGGGGGTGGTTGAAGGATAGAGTATCAAGAGTATGTGTAAAGGTGGTGACGTGGATATGATAGGTGCTCTATGTCTATTTCGTCATACCTCGAAGTACACTAGTTGCCGCAGTGAGATGTCGTATGGAGGTGACAGGTTCGAATCCCGGTAAGTTACCAGGTTAAATACCTATTCAGCGTACCAGCTGTATCTCATTTAAGCTAAATTAGGGGACAATACCACTTGTCGCTAATACTCAAAAAGCGTCGTCTGGGCTGTTATCTGTAGCAAGAAAAGACCAGTCTTCTTCCAAAAAAGACAAAGAAACGCCAAAGAGAAGAAACGAAAACATGGATTACAACTCTGGCCAACGAAAGAAATTGTTGCCTCCTCTTTTACCTACAGCCATTTTGTTCTACCAGAAACCTACTTCTAGCAGTCAGGCAGCAATAAACCTGCAAGAGACAACCTTTGATTTGCTTAATGATGTTTCTTCAGATGAAAATATTGACCTTCTACCTAGTAGTCATGGTCCAGCCTCTGAGTCTCTCAAGAAAATTAATGTTTTGTGGAATGAAACATATCCCACTGCCGGTTTCCGAAGCTGTTCATCTGGTTCAACAGAGGAAATACACCACCCAACGATTAAGGTTTGTATAAACGGTAACTTTCATGCGCATAGTTCCGATGTCTAATGTTTACCAGCAGTAGTACCAACACTGACACAGTCTCGTGTGGCGTGGAGACATTTGTTGAGATACGCCTCTTTAGATTCATTCGTGGTCCATCACTATCACTACCTTCCCGGTCCTGCTTCGCCTTACTTTTTTTTTATTATACAAACAATTCTGCTCCCTAGTCTTTTTACAATTTGGTAAGCACGGATTACAGATCGGGTCAACCTTGTCGCCACATCGTGTTACAAGGGCAGCGCGTGATACTTGTAATGACGCACGTAAATTCTACGTGATCGACCTTGCCATTTGTATGGGCAGTATTTTGTACCAGGTTAAATCTCTATTCAGTATCCCGGGTGCGTGTTATTTAAGCCGGATTAGGGGACAATAGCAATTGTAGTTAATACTCAAAGTGTCCCCCTGCGTTGTTAAGCACACATACAGACAAGAAAGACACACAATGGAACAAATAGACACTGAAACACAAAGAAACAGAGACTATGAACAACACAACCTTCCTGTTAACGAACGCGGATGCCCGAGAAAATTCCTATCATCACTACTAAGTTGTTTTGTTTTATGAAGACTTGTCACCACAACATTTTCTGCTTTTCATAATTTTTTACTTTGCAAAGCCTGTTTTCATATCATTTTCACAGCTGTATCACAGTTCATTTCATGCATATCGTAATTATTGTCACGATTTTTCTCTCTCAAGTCGTGGTCAAAGAAGGTCGACAGGCGGTTTTTGAGGCAAATTACCAGTTCTCTTTGTCTCTCTCCTACTATCTTTATTACACTCCGTTCAATGTTTTTTTCCCATCATTCTTCTATACAATCATTAATCTGTGGCTTCCACATAATTTCTAATATAAACCACACAATAGGTATAATAAAGGACACCGTGTAAAAAGTCTTTTTAACATAATTCCGCGGGCATCTACGCTTATATAGCACAATATTTAATGATAATTATAATTCATTGTGTTTTTCATTGTAAATAGTGGTATTTGATTAAGATATTGCCGTTTTCATAGTGATGTTTTATATGTTGCAGTTCTTTAACTTTCATTATAAATAGTTATTGTCTTTTGTAACGGTCACTATTAATGAATTATTATCTGTTGGAGTTTTATAATTTTTACACCAAGTGTTTGAAGTCTTGTAAGTTTTCAATGTGATTATTTCCGGCACAGGTTAAGTTTGCATCATAACCGTACCTCTCGAAAGTTCATCTCGTTGGCACCGAAGAACGCCATGGTAACTGGCATCATGTAACCAGAGAACGTGAGAATTTTGAAAAGCGTGTACTAGCGCTGGAACCAATTTTGACCCCAGTCCTGAGTCACAGTGTCAAAGTCCTGGAGCAGAGAAAAAAGTCAAGCACAACAGTGAAGGAGGCAGAGATAGTCTAATCACCATGTCTCTCTGTCATAGTAAAATAGTTATAACCAGAAATAAAACTGTGTATGCGTCTTTGTTCTTGTATGTATGTATCAAGTCTGCCACCGATAACAGGGTGTCGTCAACTTCTCACTACGAGAACGACATGAAAAACAAGAAAACCAGAAAGAGAAAAACAATAACAATGCAATTTTATAAGTTTTACTTTGACACAACAGGACATGAATACATCGGAAAACAAAAACAGGCTATAGATAACGGAAAACAAGAACAAGTTGATTTCTAATCAATGGTAATAATAATGGGGGGGGGGGGGTGGTGTTGGGAGAATTGGGAGAAGTATGTAGTCGTTAGGGTCATCGTATATCACTGTTTCTGCACTCATCCAGCTTCGGAGCGGGGGGTGTATTGTGTGGTGTAGTCATATGGCTGTCTGTATGATGCGCTCCTGTCTTAGTCTGTCTTTGTGGATCATGGTTGCTAGATGTTGTGTTACCGATTATGGCGGACAGAGAAGTATGCATTGTGTAAACTCCTTTATATAAAAGTAATTCCTGCCGGCCGCCGCCAGTTGCCTCTGTGGTTATTCCATCTGGACCTGCTGATTTGTTTTTAGGACTTTTCTGCTTTGACTTCTAATTTCAGAAAAAAAAAAGAGAAATGGCAAGTTCAACCCCTAGAACTTTGGCGATGGGATATGACATAATCCAGTACTGCGTCCAGAAACTACTTGACGTACTATCAGGCGTGAGAGCACGCTTTGTGTTCTTTTTTGAAATAGAGTTTGATGGAGACAGGGCAGCATTCAACCGTGATCGCCCTAACCGGGACCGGATACTGGCATTGAGTCAGAATTTTTTGTTTTTAAACGTTTATTGAGTGTTAAGAAACATGTGCATTTGTATTGTTCGTGTTGTTACAGAGCGTTGCATGTGGAAGTGTAGGTAACATATGCTCAAAAATTACAAATATTTTATACATTTAAACATTCCTCCATTGACATTGTTGTAAGGAAATATTTTATATCAACAGCGTGATGGTAGTGGGCTTCTATTATTTCCCTTGCCGCCCCGCTCTCCTGCCAGCTCTAAAACTCCTACCAAGTACCATCCCTATCCCTCGGTGATGATAAACATGGCGGTGCACAAAATGTTTAGAACCAACCGGCGAGGGTGGCAGCAAAGACAACAATCACAGTATCAAAAAGGTGGGAAAGGGGGATGTGCAGTTTACGGGTTTACAAAGCCATATATATTTATAATGATTACAATAATACTAATGCAAATAACAACCAAATACATAAATAATAATATTAATAATGACAAGGAATAATTTAAAAATGCTAAGGGTGATAACAATAACACTGTTTTTGTTAAACAGCAATGATAATAAACAGCGATGATAATAATATTAATAGTTAAACCTGTGATTCCATTTGCTAAAATGATTATCTTAGGAATGGTGTTTACATGAAATACATCTATAATAATGACAAGAATAAAAACTGCTAAGGGTGATAACAGTAACAGCAATGATAATAAACAGCAATGATAATAAATAGTTAAACTTGTGGTTCCATTTGCTAAAATGATTTTCCTAGGTATGGTGTTTACATGAAATACATCTATAATAATAATGACAAAGAGTAAAACTGCTACGGGTGATAACAATAAAAGCAAAGATAATAGACAGCAAGGATAATAATAGTTAATCATGTGATTCCATTTGCTAAAATGCTTATCCTAGGAATGGTGTTTACATGAAATGCATCTAAAATAATAATGACAAGGAATAAAACTACTAAAGGTGATAACAGCAATGCTAATAAATGCAATGATAAGTACTCAATGAAAATAGTGATAGTCCCACTCTCACCCATTTGACCCACCACACTAATGGGTAATGATGGTAAAGGCAGGATACATTTTGGAACCAAAGGGTGAGGGTGTCAGCAAAGGCAACAAACAAACCATGAGTGAGGGAAAGGGGGGGGGGGGTCTCATGGGAGATGAGGTTATATATTAATAAAGGTTACTATATTAATAATGCAACTAAAACCAAATACATCAATGATAATGATGACTAACATTTACCTACTAAGGGTGATAACAGTACTGATAGTAACAGCAATGATGATAATAGTTATGATAATGATCCCACTTTCCAAAACTGTGATTCCATTTGCTAGAATGATTTTCCTAGGAATGGTGTTAGCATAGCATAGTAGGTACATATAAATTGCAACATAGTAGAAGTAAAAGGAGTTGGTTTTCTTTTCCTCCTTGCTTATTTTTTGGTCTTATTTGTAAGGGTTCATTAATTTTTTCCCTTCCTCTTGTGTTTTTTTTTTTTAATTACTTATTGTAAAAAGTAAACAAGCATCAGTATTAGCACAAATTTTTAAGTCTTTACATTTTTGTTTCCCTTGCCAGCCTCTCACCAATTTGGTTTCACTCCACCAATGCCATTACCCCCCTCTCTGGGCAATGATGGTAAAGGCAGGATAAATATTTGAACCAAACCGGTGTGGGTATCAGCAAAGGCAGCAACAAACCATGAGCAAGGGGAGGGGGGGGGCACATGGGAAAGGGGTTTTGGTTTATTACTAATGATGATAATAATAATAATGACAGGAGGAGACATACTGAGGGTAAAAACAGCAATTATAACAAACAGCAATGGTAATAATAGTTATGAAAATGATAAACATTTTTACAATATGTGATTCCATTTGCTAGGATGATTTTCTTTGGAATGGTGTTAACATAGCCTAGCAGGTACATACACATGCAAACTGCAGTTTTAATAATACTTGGAGTAAAGGAGTGGGTTATATTTTCCTCCTTGTTTTTTTTCCCCTAAATGTAGGGGTTTATTCATATTTCCCTCTTTGCTCTCTCTTTCTTTTTTTTTAAAATAAAAATTAACCAGATATTTGTATTTGCATAAGTTTTTACAGTATTATTGGTTTGATAACCATATGTGTTTTTGTATTTATTCATTCATTCAACCCTCACTCACATGATTCAAAGGGGGTGACTAAGAGAAAGGGAAATCTTTACATTTTTGTTTCCCGCGCTACCCTCCCACTAATTGTTCAATTCCATCAATGCTCTCCTGACCACCCTTAGTAATGATGGCACTGGCAGGACAAAAATTTGAACCAACCAGTGGGGTTAGTAGCAAAGGCAACAAACTGTAAGCAAGGGGGGGGGGGCGCGGGGGAGATGAAATTGTAAAATAATAATGATGATATCAATAATACTTATAACATTAATAATACTAAGGATAGTAAAGGTAGAATAAAGATAGTCATAATAATAATGATGATAATCATTATAATAAACAATAATAATAAAATAATAATAATAATAATGATAATAGTATAACAAATATGTGAGTTTATTTACTAAAGTGATAATCTTAGTAGTGGTGGTAGTATAGCACAACAAGTGCATTCAAAGCCAAACATTCCATAAATAGTACATTGGAATGGGAGGAGTTTAATTTTCTTTTCTCCTTTTTTCTTTTCCCTCTTGCTATAAGGGTGAAACCATCATTTTGAAACAAGTAAAACAAGCATTTATACTTCCACTATTCTTTACATAAGGGATTTTCCATTGGTCTTTTGACCATATGTGATCTATTTAATCATCCACTCACCATTCATTCACAGTTTCTTCTTTTTTTCTCTCACTCATGTATACCAAAATTACCAAAATATTCCCAAAATTGCCAGAGTTGGTATACCATTTATACCAACTCTGGAAAGAGTTGTGATATTTTGTGCGTGTACATGAAGGAAACTAAATGTGGGTTATATGTGTGGTGTTTGTATCTGGCAAAATTTCTGCAGGTCCATATAAGTTGTCTGTAGTAAGAAAGTGCTACAAGTAGTTTTGTATGTATGTCCTTAGATGTCATTGGTATAGTATTGAGAAAAATTGCTTTATATATGTCGGTTTGTTTGCCTGTGTGTGTTTGTATGAGGTGTTTGAGTGTTGCGCGTGTGGCAGTAATTGTTGGACACGTATAATAAATGTGTTCCTCTGTCTCTTGTGTGTTGTTTCTACATAATTGACATTGTTTGGATATGTATGCTTCTACCTGTGTTGTGGGGGTCATACTGTATAACAGTCTATATGTGATCTCTCTAGCTTTTGGTGTTATGTGTTTGTTGTGTAGGTTTGAAAAGGTGCATGTGAAGTCAGTCATGAAGTATTTGTGTCCTCTTTTAATCCTAAGTCTTAGTGATGGTGCTTGTTCTCTAACTAAATGTTTGTATATTGTGTGTGTTGTTTGCTGTATTAACTGTTCATGTCCTTTTATTGCCTGTATGCATGTCTGATAGAATGTTGGCAGTCTTCCCTGGTAGTGTTCAGTTGCATTGTTAAGAGGTGTGAGATGTTTGATGTTGTGGCCTATGTAGTATAGTGCTAGTCTGTTCTGTTCTGGGTGTCTGATGATTTTACCTATGTGACTGATTCTAAGTGACAGTATTTTTGTCTGGATGTCCTGTAGTGAAATCCCGCCTTGTTTCCTGTCTTGTATGAGAGTTTTGTGTTTAATGCTGTGTATCGTGTTGGTGAAGATGAAGCGTCTGATTTGTTTGTTTATGTTTGTGACGGTCTGTTTAGGAGGGTCCAGTACTGTCGCTAAATATATTATTTTGGGTAATATGTATGTGTTGACTATTGTGCTTCTACCAAATATTGTGGATGTCTTGTACCTATACCTGTGTAACATGTCTGTGATCTGTTCGGTCAGTGCGTGCCATGTCTGTGTGTGTGTTTCTGTGGGATCGCATGGAAATGTGATCCCATACAGCTTCATGGTGTCTATGTGTTTCAGATCTGGAGGGAAATCAGCCTTTTGTTTCCACTTTCCCAGGCCCATTATCTGTGATTTCTGTACATTAATTTTGGCTCCACTGCCTTTTCCAAAATGGGTAAAGGTGTGGAGTATATTCCTTATTGATGTGTTGCTGGTGGGAAAGAAGGCAGTGTCATCTGCATAGGCGATGAGCTTCTGCTCTCCTATCCCATGCAGGAAGGTTCCTTTAATACTAGTGTCTTGCCTTATCTTCTCTAATAAAGGTTCTAGAGTGAGCACATACAGGAGTGGTGATAAGGGACATCCTTGTCTTACAGATCTCGTGAGCCTGAAGCTAGCTGTCAGTGAATGGTTCACCAACACTCTGCTCTCAGGATTTTTGTACAAGATCTGTATCCACTGCCTGTAGTACTCTCCTATGTTACAGTGTTCTAGTGTCCTATGTAGGTAAGTGTGGGAAATTCTGTCGAAGGCCTTCTCTTGATCCAAGGATAAGATGGAGGATGGACAGTCTTTTCCATGTGTATAGTTAATAATGTCTCTAATGAGGTGTGTGTGATTGTGTATATTTCTGTCTTTGACACTGCACTGTTGGTCTGGGTGTATTAGTGTTGGCATGAAAGGTTTAAGTTTGTTGGTGAGTGATTTGGCGAGTATCTTGTAGTCTGTGTTGAGTAAGGAAATTGGTCTGTAGTTCATCAGTTGTGTTTTGTCAGTTTTATCCTTGCATATGAGTGTAATGTAAGACATGTTGCAGCTGCATTGAGTCAGAATTACGAAAGATTTATACGTTGTGAAGATAAACCAGAGCAATTGGGCTTAGTGGTACACATGCGGAGTATAGAAATATACTGTGAGAGTGTGTGTTTGAACATGTATGTTATGTAGTGTGAAACTTGATGGGGTGGCTCTTGTTTATTAATCTGCGAATAGCTGGGCGATTTTTTGTTGGAAAATCTTTGCTAGTGTGTGTGGTTGTATTGTTTGGTGATTGTGTGTGGCCGAGTTTCTACTCGACCATATTACGTTTCTATACTCCGCCAGTGCAACAAGAAGTTTAGTGTGTTTGTCTTTTGTGGCTGTGGGTATTGTATTTAAAAAAAATGGCCTTATAAGCGTCAGTATTCTTGTTTGTGTGTGTTTCTATTAATTGTTGCAGTGCAATCTTAGTGGCTGTGATTGCTGGGCATTCATAGAAGAGATGATCCTCTGTTTCCTGAATATTTTGTCTACATAATTTGCATGGGGCTATTTGCTTGGATGTTTGTGCGGCTCTCTCAGTTGTCGGGGTCATATTATAAATTAGCCTGTATGTTATTTCTTTGGATTTTGATGTGATATGTTTGTTGTGTAAGTTAGTGAAGGTGCAACTGTAGTCTTTCATGTGATATTTGTATCCTCTTTTGATTCTCAGGTGTAGTGGTGGGGCTTGTTGTTGTACTAGATATGTGTATATCTGCTTGGTTGTCTGTTGTATTAAGTGTTCATTACCTTGAATTGCTTGCATACATGTTCTGTAGAAGTGCGGTAGTGTGCCGTAATAGTGCGGTGTTGTTTTGTCTATTTTCTTAATTCTGTGTAATCTAATTGCAATATAGTATAATTCTAGCGAGTGTTGATCTGGATGATTGATGATGCGTCCTATGTGGTTGATTCTTAATGCTTGTATTTTTGTGTTAAGGTCCTGTAGTGAAATTCCCCCTCTAGTCTTCTCTTGTATTAAAGTCTTGTGCTTTATACTGTGGATTGTGTTTTTAAAGATGAATTTTCTGATGTGTTTGTTTATGTCTGTGATTGTTTGTTTTGGTGGGTCTAACACTGTGGCTAAATATAGTATTTTAGGAAAGATGAAAGTGTTTACAATAGTGCTTCGTATAAAAATTGTTGATGTCTTGTATTTGAACCTATGTAGTATGTCTATAATTTGTTTTGTCAGTGATTGCCATGTTCCTGTGTGTGTTTTCCTGGGATTGGATGGAAACGTGATCCCATAAATCTTCATGTTATCTGTGACTGTTAGATCCGGGGGGAAATCTGCTTTATACTTCCACTTCCCCAGACCCATTATTTTAGACTTCTGTATGTTTATTTTGGCCCCACTTCCTTCACCAAACTGTCTGAAGGTGTGAAGTATGTTCGTTATGGAAGTGTTGGTTGTAGGGAAGAAAGCGGTGTCATCTGCATAAGCAATTAATTTCCGCTCTCCAGACCCTTGTATAAATGTACCTTTAATGTTAGTGTCCTGTCTAATTGCTTCTAAGAGTGGTTCTAGTTTGAGAACATATAGGACTGGTGATAGTGGACACCCTTGTCTGACAGATCTATTGATTCTGAAACTGCCAGTGAGTGAATGATTCACCAGTACCTTACTTTCAGGATTTTTATACAATATTTGTATCCACTGTCTATAGTACTGTCCTATGTTGCAGTGTGCTAGTGTTTTGTGTAAGTATGAGTGTGAGATTCTGTCAAAGGCCTTCTCCTGGTCTAAAGATAAGAGAGAGGATTGACAGTCTTTCTGGTGGGTGTATGTAATGAAATCCCTAATGAAGTGTGTATGTTGGTGTATGTTTCTGTGTTGAATACTGCACTGTTGGTCTGGGTGGATGAGTGATGGCATGAAGTTTTTAACTTTGTTTGCAAGTGATTTTGCTAGAATTTTGTAGTCTGTGTTTAATAAGGAGATGGGTCTATAGTTTTTCAGCTGTGTTTTGTCTGTGTTGTCTTTAGGTATGAGTGTTATATATGACATGTTGCAAGTGTTTGGGAGTTCTTGTTTATGAAAAGCTTCTTGGTAGACTTTTAGAAGGAAATTGCCTAGGATAGGAAAGAAGTGTTGGTAGAATTCTACTGTGAGTCCATCTGGTCCTGGTGTTTTGTCTTTTTGCATTTGATTGAGTGCATGTGTTATGTCGGCTAATGTAAGCCCTGTGTCTAGTGTGTCTTTATCTGTGTCTGACAATTTTTTTGTGTATTTTAGGAATCTATTTTGTGTTTGTGTGTTGGCGGGTTCTGCTGTATATAGGTCAGTGTAGTACTGTTGGAATGTTTCTAGTATATGTACTGTCTCTGTTTGTGTGTTTCCTTGCATGTCTGTTATTGCTCCTATTTGTCTGTTGCGTTGAATGTTTTGCTCTAATGCAAGGTGCTGTCTATTTTTTTTTTTTTTCACTTCACAAGGACACCATCTATTTAAATTGTTCATTATCAATTGAAAATGTCAAAACAGTTGTTTTTATCCCCAAATGAGTTTCCCTTCCAGTAGAAACAAGTTGCTTGTTACTTTTAAAATTTTACATCAAGAACATTGTCAATTTGCCACAATCTCAGGTGTTGGTATCAACTCTTGCTTCGAGTTAGTAGACCTTCTGCTCCTGGCGTTGAACTGCTGTTCTGGAGTGGTTTTTCATCAGATAGTCAGTGAATTCCTGGTATGGAGGCTTGGTGAACACAGTCTCTTTCCAAAGGTCAGGAGTCAGATATGCATAAGTCTTTGCAATGGCAGCATATGTAGCCTTGGCAAAGTTTCCAAGAGTGGAGGTAGCGCCTCTGGCAGAGGTATAGCAATCCTCAATTCCAGCCATTGTCAGCAGCTTCTTGGGAACGGGGGCACTAACAATTCCAGTTCCTCTGGGTGCAGGAATCAGACGAACCAAAACACTGCCACATTTTCCTGTGACCTTACAGGGCACAGTGTGTGGCTTGCCGATTTTGTTACCCCAGTAACCTCTCCTCACTGGAATGACGGAAAGCTTAGCCAAGATGATAGCTCCACGAATTGCAGTTGCTACTTCCTTGGAGCATTTCACGCCCAAGCCCACGTGGCCATTGTAGTCACCAACTGCGACAAAAGCCTTAAACCTGGTTCTCTGACCAGCACGAGTCTGCTTCTGGACAGGCATGATCTTGAGAACTTCATCCTTAAGTGTCCCAGGTGGCAGGAAAAAGTCAATGATGTCACACTCTTTTATGGGCAAAGAAAAGAGATAAATCTCCTCCAGGGACTTGATTTTGCCATCCTTAACAAGTCGTCCAAGTTTAGTTACAGGGACCCACTCTTTGTCACCATCCTTGGCACCACGTCCACGACCTCTGCCACGGCCACGACCTCTACCCCGTCCACGGCCACGTCCTCTGTCTCCAAAGCCACCACGGAACCCACCCCTTGGGCTATCACCGGCTGGTGTTGCTGCTGCGTCCGCCATTGGTGATTATTAAAGCGATCAAAGAAAGTCTCATCCTTTTTTTTTGTATTGGCGAAAGATTTATACGTTGTGAAGATAAACCAGAGCAATTCCAAATGTTGTTTAGACAGACCCAGCCTAGCAGATACAGAAATAAATAATTTACTAAACAATATTTATTATACCACAATTTAGTGTCTACAATTTAAAACACTATTCACAATTGTGTATAGCTTTATTATGGTATCATTCAATTGATACCATAGAAAGATATAAATAAAATCGTTACAGGAATAAACATATACTTCTCTTGCAATATAGCTGTCAGTACAAATATAGTGAATTCTATAATTGTTCCCCTTGACTACTAGAGCCGAAATATAACTTCAACCCATATGCAATTATTTCCCTTGTATTAATAAAATTAAAAAAAAAAAAAGTTACATTTCCTTTACAGGGCGTTGCAGTCAACACCATCATGTTTTGCTGTTGTGATTGGAAGGAAAAAAGCAATATCAAGTAATAAGTTCTTGTAATAAAGCGATCTTGAAATAATCTTGATTTCTCTCCCCCCCCCCCCCCCCCCCCCCCCCCCCCCCCCCGTGAAACCCCAAAATTCCCCCTAGGAGAAATTACCCACCAGCTGAGAACCACTGATGTGTATAATGCATTACCAGAGATCATTATCACTCATTATTTGTCGATGTGTCCCCTACAGGGTAAGGCTTAGAAAAATAGTCTTTAGTCTCATTATATTGCTACTCTCCACGGAAATCTTAGTAAACAATTTTTTTTTCCAAACGTTTATTTGATACAAATCAATGCATATTTACAAAGTGTAATGTGTGTTTCTTGTTTGTGTATATCACAGAGCGTTGCCGTTTGTTAGTTTTAAGTGTCACATGTGTGAATAAAACAAAGATATTTTTTCCATTGGCACCTTGCCGTCTTGACAGACGATAGTTTGTGCTTTAAAAAGGCATAATAACTTTTACCTATGGCGGTAGTGAATGTGACTGATAAGCCAATTTGCGCTGTAAATGTCCGTTCACAGTGGGTGCATGTGAACACATGGTCATTTCCACCATCATGCACATCTTACGTCTCACACGCTCGGTGTGTGACTTATCTGCAATAATTTTCTCCTTTGTCTTTATTCCATTTCTGATGTTTGCCCTCCATGCAACACGTTCAGCGGCGACTTGCTCCCAATGTGCATTATCAATGCCTGTATCAATCATGTCCCGCTTACACACATCTTTGTATCGTAGTAGAGGCCGACCCTGAGATCTCTTACCCATCTGTAATTCACCAAAAAGGATGTCCTTTGGTATTCTACTATCATCCATCCTCCTCAGATGTCCTATCCATCTAAGTCTACGAAGACTGAGCATGGAATAAACCGTCACACAACCTGATCTTTCCAGTACTTCAGTATTTGTGATTTTGTCTTGCCACTTAATACCAAGAATTCTGCGCAGACACCGCATATGAAAGCTGTTTAAACGTTTCTCTTGGTGTGAGTAAGTTGTCCAGGTTTCACTGCCATAAAGAAGAGTACTAAGGAAAGCTATATTTCAGATGGATAGGACATCTGAGGAGGATGGATGATTGTAGAATACCAAAGGACATCTTTTTTGGTGAATTACAGATGGGTAAGAGATCTCAAGGTCGGTCTCTACTACGATACAAAGATGTGTGTAAGCGAGACATGATTGATACAGGCATTGATAATGCACATTGGGAGCAAGCCGCCGCTGAACGTGTTGCATGGAGGGCAAACATCAGAAATGGAATAAAGACAAAAGAGAAAATTATTGCAGATAAGTCACACACCGAGCGTGTGAGACGTAAGATGTGCATGATGGTGGAAATGACCATGTGTTCACATGCACCCACTGTGAACGGACATTTACAGCGCAAATTGGCCTTATCAGTCACATTCGCTACCGCCATAGGTAAAAGTTATTATGCCTTTTTAAAGCACAAACTATCGTCTATCAAGACGGCAAGGTGCCAATGGAAAAAATATCTTTGTTTTATTCACACATGTGACACTTAAAACTAACAAACGGCAACGCTCTGTGATATACACAAACAAGAAACACACATTACACTTTGTAAATATGCATTGATTTGTATCAAATAAACGTTTGAAAAAAAAAATTGTTTACTAAGATTTCCGTGGAGAGTAGCAATATAATGAGACTAAAGACTATTTTTCTAAGCCTTACCCTGTAGGGGACACATCGACAAATAATGAGTGATAATGATCTCTGGTAATGCATTATACACATCAGTGGTTCTCAGCTTGTGGGTAATTTCTCCTAGGGGGAATTTTGGGGTTTCACCGGGGGGGGGGGGGGGGGGGGGGGGGGGGGGGGGGGGGAGGGGGGGGGGGGAGAAATCAAGATTATTTCAAGATCGCTTTATTACAAGAACTTATTATTTGATATTGTTTTTTCCTTCCAATCACAACAGCAAAACATGATGGTGTTGACTGCAACGCCCTGTAAAGGAAATGTAACTGTTTTTTTTTTAAATTTTATTAATACAAGGGAAATAATTGCATATGGGTTGAAGTTATATTTCGGCTCTAGCAGTCAAGGGGAACAATTATAGAATTCACTATATTTGTACTGACAGCTATATTGCAAGAGAAGTATATGTTTATTCCTGTAACGATTTTATTTATATCTTTTTATGGTATCAATTGAATGATACCATAATAAAGCTATACACAATTGTGAATAGTGTTTTAAATTGTAGACACTAAATTGTGGTATAATAAATATTGTTTAGTAAATTATTTATTTCTGTATCTGCTAGGCTGGGTCTGTCTAAACAACATTTGGAATTGCTCTGGTTTATCTTCACAACGTATAAATCTTTCGCCAATACAAAAAAAGGATGAGACTTTCTTTGATCGCTTTAATAATCACCAATGGCGGACGCAGCAGCAGCACCAGCTGGTGATAGCCCAAGGGGTGGGTTCCGTGGTGGCTTTGGAGACAGAGGACGTGGCCGTGGACGGGGTAGAGGTCGTGGCCGTGGCAGAGGTCGTGGACGTGGTGCCAAGGATGGTGACAAAGAGTGGGTCCCTGTAACTAAACTTGGACGACTTGTTAAGGATGGCAAAATCAAGTCCCTGGAGGAGATTTATCTCTTTTCTTTGCCCATAAAAGAGTGTGACATCATTGACTTTTTCCTGCCACCTGGGACACTTAAGGATGAAGTTCTCAAGATCATGCCTGTCCAGAAGCAGACTCGTGCTGGTCAGAGAACCAGGTTTAAGGCTTTTGTCGCAGTTGGTGACTACAATGGCCACGTGGGCTTGGGCGTGAAATGCTCCAAGGAAGTAGCAACTGCAATTCGTGGAGCTATCATCTTGGCTAAGCTTTCCGTCATTCCAGTGAGGAGAGGTTACTGGGGTAACAAAATCGGCAAGCCACACACTGTGCCCTGTAAGGTCACAGGAAAATGTGGCAGTGTTTTGGTTCGTCTGATTCCTGCACCCAGAGGAACTGGAATTGTTAGTGCCCCCGTTCCCAAGAAGCCGCTGACAATGGCTGGAATTGAGGATTGCTATACCTCTGCCAGAGGCGCTACCTCCACTCTTGGAAACTTTGCCAAGGCTACATATGCTGCCATTGCAAAGACTTATGCATATCTGACTCCTGACCTTTGGAAAGAGACTGTGTTCACCAAGCCTCCATACCAGGAATTCACTGACTATCTGATGAAAAACCACTCCAGAACAGCAGTTCAACGCCAGGAGCAGAAGGTCTACTAACTCGAAGCAAGAGTTGATACCAACCACTGAGATTGTGGCAAATTGACAATGTTCTTGATGTAAAATTTTAAAAGTAACAAGCAACTTGTTTCTACTGGAAGGGAAACTCATTTGGGGATAAAAACAACTGTTTTGACATTTTCAATTGATAATGAACAATTTAAATAGATGGTGTCCTTGTGAAGTGAAAAAAAAAATAGACAGCACCTTGCATTAGAGCAAAACATTCAACGCAACAGACAAATAGGAGCAATAACAGACATGCAAGGAAACACACAAACAGAGACAGTACATATACTAGAAACATTCCAACAGTACTACACTGACCTATATACAGCAGAACCCGCCAACACACAAACACAAAATAGATTCCTAAAATACACAAAAAAATTGTCAGACACAGATAAAGACACACTAGACACAGAGCTTACATTAGCCGACATAACACATGCACTCAATCAAATGCAAAAAGACAAAACACCAGGACCAGATGGACTCACAGTAGAATTCTACCAACACTTCTTTCCTATCCTAGGCAATTTCCTTCTAAAAGTCTACCAAGAAGCTTTTCATAAACAAGAACTCCCAAACACTTGCAACATGTCATATATAACACTCATACCTAAAGACAACACAGACAAAACACAGCTGAAAAACTATAGACCCATCTCCTTATTAAACACAGACTACAAAATTCTAGCAAAATCACTTGCAAACAAAATTAAAAACTTCATGCCATCACTCATCCACCCAGACCAACAGTGCAGTATTCAACACAGAAACATACACCAACATACACACTTCATTAGGGATTTCATTACATACACCCACCAGAAAGACTGTCAATCCTCTCTCTTATCATTAGACCAGGAGAAGGCCTTTGACAGAATCTCACACTCATACTTACACAAAACACTAGCACACTGCAACATAGGACAGTACTATAGACAGTGGATAGAAATATTGTATAAAAATCCTGAAAGTAAGGTACTGGTGAATCATTCACTCACTGGCAGTTTCAGAATCAATAGATCTGTCAGACAAGGGTGTCCACTATCACCAGTCCTATATGTTCTCAAACTAGAACCACTCTTAGAAGCAATTAGACAGGACACTAACATTAAAGGTACATTTATACAAGGGTCTGGAGAGCGGAAATTAATTGCTTATGCAGATGACACCGCTTTCTTCCCTACAACCAACACTTCCATAACGAACATACTTCACACCTTCAGACAGTTTGGTGAAGGAAGTGGGGCCAAAATAAACATACAGAAGTCTAAAATAATGGGTCTGGGGAAGTGGAAGAATAAAGCAGATTTACCCCCGGATCTAACAGTCACAGATAACATAAAGATTTATGGGATCACGTTTCCATCCAATCCCAGGAAAACACACACAGGAACATGGCAATCACTGACAAAACAAATTATAGACATACTACATAGGTTCAAATACAAGACATCAACAATTTTTATACGAAGCACTATTGTAAACACCTTCATCTTTCCTAAAATACTATATTTAGCCACAGTGTTAGACCCACCAAAACAAACAATCACAGACATAAACAAACACATCAGAAAATTCATCTTTAAAAACACAATCCACAGTATAAAGCACAATACTTTAATACAAGAGAAGACTAGAGGGGAAATTTCACTACAGGACCTTAACACAAAAATACAAGCATTAAGAATCAACCACATAGGACGCATCATCAATCATCCAGATCAACACTCGCTAGAATTATACTATATTGCAATTAGATTACACAGAATTAAGAAAATAGACAAAACAACACCGCACTATTACGGCACACTACCGCACTTCTACAGAACATGTATGCAAGCAATTCAACGTAATGAACACTTAATACAACAGACAACCAAGCAGATATACACATATCTAGTACAACAACAAGCCCCACCACTACACCTGAGAATCAAAAGAGGATACAAATATCACATGAAAGACTACAGTTGCACCTTCACTAACTTACACAACAAACATATCACATCTAAATCCAAAGAAATAACATACAGGCTAATTTATAATATGACCCCGACAACTGAGAGAGCCGCACAAACATCCAAGCAAATAGCCCCATGCAAATTATGTAGACAAAATATTCAGGAAACAGAGGATCATCTCTACTATGAATGCCCAGCAATCACAGCCACTAAGATTGCACTGCAACAATTAATAGAAACACACACAAACAAGAAAACTGACGCTTATAAGGCCATTTTTTTTAAATACAATACCCACAGCCACAAAAGACAAACACACTAAACTTCTTGTTGCACTGGCGGAGTATAGAAACGTAATATGGTCGAGTAGAAACCCGGCCACACACAATCACCAAACAATACAACCACACACACTAGCAAAGATTTTCCAACAAAAAATCGCCCAGCTATTCGCAGATTAATAAACAAGAGCCACCCCATCAAGTTTCACACTACATAACATACATGTTCAAACACACACTCTCACAGTATATTTCTATACTCCGCATGTGTACCACTAAGCCCAATTGCTCTGGTTTATCTTCACAACGTATAAATCTTTCGTAATTCTGACTCAATGCAGCTGCAACATGTCTTACATTACACTCATATGCAAGGATAAAACTGACAAAACACAACTGATGAACTACAGACCAATTTCCTTACTCAACACAGACTACAAGATACTCGCCAAATCACTCACCAACAAACTTAAACCTTTCATGCCAACACTAATACACCCAGACCAACAGTGCAGTGTCAAAGACAGAAATATACACAATCATACACACCTCATTAGAGACATTATTAACTATACACATGGAAAAGACTGTCCATCCTCCATCTTATCCTTGGATCAAGAGAAGGCCTTCGACAGAATTTCCCACACTTACCTACATAGGACATTAGAACACTGTAACATAGGAGAGTACTACAGGCAGTGGATACAGATCTTGTACAAAAATCCTGAGAGCAGAGTGTTGGTGAACCATTCACTGACAGCTAGCTTCAGGCTCACGAGATCTGTAAGACAAGGATGTCCCTTATCACCACTCCTGTATGTGCTCACTCTAGAACCTTTATTAGAGAAGATAAGGCAAGACACTAGTATTAAAGGAACCTTCCTGCATGGGATAGGAGAGCAGAAGCTCATCGCCTATGCAGATGACACTGCCTTCTTTCCCACCAGCAACACATCAATAAGGAATATACTCCACACCTTTACCCATTTTGGAAAAGGCAGTGGAGCCAAAATTAATGTACAGAAATCACAGATAATGGGCCTGGGAAAGTGGAAACAAAAGGCTGATTTCCCTCCAGATCTGAAACACATAGACACCATGAAGCTGTATGGGATCACATTTCCATGCGATCCCACAGAAACACACACACAGACATGGCACGCACTGACCGAACAGATCACAGACATGTTACACAGGTATAGGTACAAGACATCCACAATATTTGGTAGAAGCACAATAGTCAACACATACATATTACCCAAAATAATATATTTAGCGACAGTACTGGACCCTCCTAAACAGACCGTCACAAACATAAACAAACAAATCAGACGCTTCATCTTCACCAACACGATACACAGCATTAAACACAAAACTCTCATACAAGAC
The DNA here is from genome assembly GCA_014155875.1 of Cepaea nemoralis. NCBI lineage: Eukaryota > Metazoa > Mollusca > Gastropoda > Stylommatophora > Helicidae > Cepaea > Cepaea nemoralis. Next base: position 244,313 of record JACEFZ010013478.1, read on the forward strand.
AGGAAACACGGCGGGATTTCACTACAGGACATCCAGACAAAAATACTGTCACTTAGAATCAGTCACATAGGTAAAATCATCAGACACCCAGAACAGAACAGACTAGCACTATACTACATAGGCCACAACATCAAACATCTCACACCTCTTAACAATGCAACTGCACACTACCAGGGAAGACTGCCAACATTCTATCAGACATGCATACAGGCAATAAAAGGACATGAACAGTTAATACAGCAAACAACACACACAATATACAAACATTTAGTTAGAGAACAAGCACCATCACTAAGACTTAGGATTAAAAGAGGACACAAATACTTCATGACTGACTTCACATGCACCTTTTCAAACCTACACAACAAACACATAACACCAAAAGCTAGAGAGATCACATATAGACTGTTATACAGTATGACCCCCACAACACAGGTAGAAGCATACATATCCAAACAATGTCAATTATGTAGAAACAACACACAAGAGACAGAGGAACACATTTATTATACGTGTCCAACAATTACTGCCACACGTGCAACACTCAAACACCTCATACAAACACACACAGGCAAACAAACCGACATATATAAAGCAATTTTTCTCAATACTATACCAATGACATCTAAGGACATACATACAAAACTACTTGTAGCACTTTCTTACTACAGACAACTTATATGGACCTGCAGAAATTTTGCCAGATACAAACACCACACATATAACACACATTTAGTTTCCTTCATGTACACGCACAAAATATCACAACTCTTTCCAGAGTTGGTATAAATGGTATACCAACTCTGGCAATTTTGGGAATATTTTGGTAATTTTGGTATACATGACTGAGAGAAAAAAAGAAGAAACTGTGAATGAATGGTGAGTGGATGATTAAATAGATCACATATGGTCAAAAGACTAATGGAAAGTCCCTTATGTAAAGAATAGTGGAAGTATAAATGCTTATTTTACTTGTTTCAAAATGATGGTTTCACCCTTATAGACAAGAGGGAAAAGAAAAAAGGAGAAAAGAAAATTACATTCCTCCCATTCCAATGTACTATTTATGGAATGTTTGGCTTTGAATGCACTTGTTGTGCTATACTACCACCACTACTAAGATTATCACTTTAGTAAATAAACTCACATATTTGTTATACTATTATCATTATTATTATTATTATTATTATTATTTTATTATTATTGTTTATTATAATGATTATCATCATTATTATTATGACTATCTTTATTCTACCTTTACTATCCTTAGTATTATTAATGTTATAAGTATTATTGATATCATCATTATTATTTTACAATTTCATCTCCCCCGCGCCCCCCCCCCCTTGCTTACAGTTTGTTGCCTTTGCTACTAACCCCACTGGTTGGTTCAAATTTTTGTCCTGCCAGTGCCATCATTACTAAGGGTGGTCAGGAGAGCATTGATGGAATTGAACAATTAGTGGGAGGGTAGCGCGGGAAACAAAAATGTAAAGATTTCCCTTTCTCTTAGGCACCCCCTTTGAATCATGTGAGTGAGGGTTGAATGAATGAATAAATACAAAAACACATATGGTTATCAAACCAATAATACTGTAAAAACTTATGCAAATACAAATATCTGGTTAATTTTTATTTAAAAAAAAAGAAAGAGAGAGCAAAGAGGGAAATATGAATAAACCCCTACATTTAGGAAAAAAAAAACAAGGAGGAAAATATAACCCACTCCTTTACTCCAAGTATTATTAAAACTGCAGTTTGCATGTGTATGTACCTGCTAGGCTATGTTAACACCATTCCAAAGAAAATCATCCTAGCAAATGGAATCACATATTGTAAAAATGTTTATCATTTTCATAACTATTATTAACATTGCTGTTTGTTATAATTGCTGTTATTACCCTCAGTATGTCTCCTCCTGTCATTATTATTATTATCATCATTAGTAATAAACCAAAACCCCTTTCCCATGTGCCCCCCCCCTCCCCTTGCTCATGGTTTGTTGCTGCCTTTGCTGATACCCACACCGGTTTGGTTCAAATATTTATCCTGCCTTTACCATCATTGCCCAGAGAGGGGGGAAATGGCATTGGTGGAGTGAAACCAAATTGGTGAGAGGCTGGCAAGGGAAACAAAAATGTAAAGACTAAAAATTTGTGCTAATACTGATGCTTGTTTACTTTTTACAATAAGTAATTAAAAAAAAAAAAAAACACAAGAGGAAGGGAAACAATTAATGAACCCTTACAAATAAGACCAAAAAATAAGCAAGGAGGAAAAGAAAACCAACTCCTTTTACTTCTACTATGTTGCAATTTATATGTACCTACTATGCTATGCCATTCTAGGAAAATCATTCTAGCAAATGGAATCACAGTTTTGGAAAGTGGGATCATTATCATAACTATTATTATTATTGCTGTTACTATCAGTACTGTTATCACCCTTAGTAGGTAAATGTTAGTCATCATTATCATTGATGTATTTGGTTTTAGTTGCATTATTAATATAGTAACCTTTATTAATATATAACCTCATCTCCCATGAGACCCCCCCTTTCCCTCACTCATGGTTTGTTTGTTGCCTTTGCTGACACCCTCACCCTTTGGTTCCAAAATGTATCCTGCCTTTACCATCATTACCCATTAGTGTGGTGGGTCAAATGGGTGAGAGTGGGACTATCACTATTTTCATTGAGTACTTATCATTGCATTTATTAGCATTGCTGTTATCACCTTTAGTAGTTTTATTCCTTGTCATTATTATTTTAGATGCATTTCATGTAAACACCATTCCTAGGAAAATCATTTTAGCAAATGGAACCACAAGTTTAACTATTTATTATCATTGCTGTTTATTATCATTGCTGTTACTGTTATCACCCTTAGCAGTTTTTATTCTTGTCATTATTATAGATGTATTTCATGTAAACACCATTCCTAAGATAATCATTTTAGCAAATGGAATCACAGGTTTAACTATTAATATTATTATCATCGCTGTTTATTATCATTGCTGTTTAACAAAAACAGTGTTATTGTTATCACCCTTAGCTTTTTAAAATTATTCCTTGTCATTATTAATATTATTATTTATGTATTTGGTTGTTATTTGCATTAGTATTATTGTAATCATTATAAATATATATGGCTTTGTAAACCCGTAAACTGCACACCCCCCTTTCCCACCTTTTTGATACTGTGATTGTTGTCTTTGCTGCCACCCTCGCCGGTTGGTTCTAAACATTTTGTGCACCGCCATGTTTATCATCACCGAGGGATAGGGATGGTACTTGGTAGGAGTTTTAGAGCTGGCAGGAGAGCGGGGCGGCAAGGGAAATAATAGCAGCCCACTACCATCACGCTGTTGATATAAAATATTTCCTTACAACAATGTCAATGGAGGAATTTTTAAATGTATACAATATTTGTAATTTTTGAGCATATGTCACCTACACTTCCACATGCAACGCTCTGTAACAACACGAACAATACAAATGCACATGTTTCTTAACACTCAATAAACGTTTAAAAAAAAAAAAAATTCTGACTCAATGCCAGTCTCCGGTCCCGGTTAGGGCGATCACGGTTGAATGCTGCCCTGTCTCCATCAAACTCTATTTCAAAAAAGAACACAAAGCGTGCTCTCACGCCTGATAGTACGTCAAGTAGTTTCTGGACGCAGTACTGGATTATGTCATATCCCATCGCCAAAGTTCTAGGGGTTGAACTTGCCATTTCTCTTTTTTTCCCCTGAAATTAGAAGTCAAAGCAGAAAAGTCCTAAAAACAAATCAGCAGGTCCAGATGGAATAACCACAGAGGCAACTGGCGGCGGCCGGCAGGAATTACTTTTATATAAAGGAGTTTACACAATGCATACTTCTCTGTCCGCCATAACCGGTAACACAACATCTAGCAACCATGATCCACAAAGACAGACTAAGACAGGAGCGCATCATACAGACAGCCATATGACTACACCACACAATACACCCCCGCTCCGAAGCTGGATGAGTGCAGAAACAGTGATATACGATGACCCTAACGACTGCATACTTCTCCCAACACCACCCCCCCCCATTATTATTACCATTGATTAGAAATCAACTTGTTCTTGTTTTCCGTTATCTATAGCCTGTTTTTGTTTTCCGATGTATTCATGTCCTGTTGTGTCAAAATAAAACTTATAAAATTGCATTGTTATTGCTTTTCTCTTTCTGGTTTTCTTGTTTTTCATGTCGTTCTCGTAGTGAGAAGTTGACGACACCCTGTTATCGGTGGCAGACTTGATACATACATACAAGAACAAAGACGCATACACAGTTTTATTTCTGGTTATAACTATTTTACTATGACAGAGAGACATGGTGATTAGATTATCTCTGCCTCCTTCACTGTTGTGCTTGACCTTTTTCTCTGCTCTAGAACTTTGACTCTGTGACTCAGGACTGGGGTCAAAATTGGTTCCAGCGCTAGTACACGCTTTTCAAAATTCTCACGTTCTCTGGTTACATGATGCCAGTTACCATGGCGTTCTTCGGTGCCAACGAGATGAACTTTCGAGAGGTACGGTTATGATGCAAACTTAACCTGTGCCGGAAATAATCACATTGAAAACTTACAAGACTTCAAACACTTGGTGTAAAAGTTATAAAACTCCAACAGATAATAATCCATTAATAGTGACCGTTACAAAAGTCAATAACTATTTATAATGAAAGTTAAAGAACTGCAACATATAAAACATCACTATGAAAACGGCAATATCTTAATCAAATACCACTATTTACAATGAAAAACACAATGAATTATATTTATCATTAAATATTGTGCTATATAAGCGGAGATGCCCGCGGAATTACGTTAAAAAGACTTTTTACACGGTGTCCTTTATTATACCTATTGTGTGGTTTATATTAGAAATTATGTGGAAGCCACAGATCAATGATTGTATAGAAGAATGATGAAAAAAAAACAACAACATTGAACGGAGTGTAATAAAGATAGTAGGAGAGAGACAAAGAGAACTGGTAATTTGCCTCAAAAACCGCCTGTCGACCTTCTTTGACCACGACTTGAGAGAGAAAAATCGTGGCAATAATTACGATATGCATGAAATGAACTGTGATACAGCTGTGAAAATGATATGAAAACAGGCTTTGCAAAGTAAAAAAATTATGAAAAGCATAAAATGTTGTGGTGACAAGTCTTCATAAAACAAAACAACTTAGTAGTGATGATAGGAATTTTCTCGGGCATCCGCGTTCGTTAACAGGAAGGTTGTGTTGTTCATAGTCTCTGTTTCTTTGTGTTTCGGTGTCTATTTGTTCCATTGTGTGTCTTTCTTGTCTGTATGTGTGCTTAACAACGCAGGGGGACACTTTGAGTATTAACTACAATTGCTATTGTCCCCTAATCCGGCTTAAATAACACGCACCCGGGATACTGAATAGAGATTTAACCTGGTACAAAATACTGCCCATACAAATGGCAAGGTCGATCACGTAGAATTTACGTGCGTCATTACACGTATCACGCGCTGCCCTTGTAACACGATGTGGCGACAAGGTTGACCCGATCTGTAATCCGTGCTTACCAAATTGTAAAAAGACTAGGGAGCAGAATTGTTTGTATAATAAAAAAGTAAGGCGAAGCAGGACCGGGAAGGTGGTGATAGTGATGGACCACGAATGACTCTAAAGAGAAGTATCTCAATAAATGTCTCCACGACAAACGAGACTGTGTCAGTGTTGGTACTACTGCTGGTAAACATTAGACATCGGAACTATGCGCATGAAAGTTACCATTTATACAAACCTTAATCGTTGGGTGTTGTATTTCCTCTGTTGAACCAGATGAACAGCTTCGGAAACCGGCAGTGGGATATGTTTCATTCCACAAAACATTAATTTTCTTGAGAGACTCAGAGGCTGGACCATGACTACTAGGTAGAAGGTCAATATTTTCATCTGAAGAAACATCATTAAGCAAATCAAAGGTTGTCTCTTGCAGGTTTACTGCTACCTGACTGCTAGAAGTAGGTTTCTGGTAGAACAAAATGGCTGTAGGAGAAAGAGGAGGCAAAAATTTCTTTCGTTGGCCAGAGTTGTAATCCATGTTTTCGTTTCTTCTCTTTGACGTTTCTTTGTTTGGAAGAAGACTGGCCTTTTCTTGCTACAGATAACAGCCCAGACGACGCTTTTTGAGTATTAGCGACAAGTGGTATTGTCCCCTAATTTAGCTTAAATGAGATACAGCTGGTACGCTGAATAGGTATTTAACCTGGTAACTTACCGGGATTCGAACCTGTCACCTCCATACGACATCTCACTGCAGCAACTAGTGTACTTCGAGATATGACGAAATAGACATAGAGCACCTCTCATATCCACGTCACCACCTTTACACATACTCTTGATACTCTATCCTTCAACCACCCCCAGTCAATTCGCCACCGTGTGGACGAGCACTGTAATCCTAACACAAACGCTGACGATCTGTGACCCTTGTTTGATGATGACACTAATAGTCTCTACAGACCATATAACCACCTCCTTAACAACGAAAATCCGGCTTACACCCACTCCACCTTCCCTACCGTGAGGGCGAGCACTGTAACCCTAATACAACCGCTGAATCTCTGTGACCCTTGTATGATGATAGTTTTATAGACCACTAATAGTCTCTGCAGACCATATAACCACCTCCTTAACAACGAAGACCCGTCTTACACCCACTCCACCTTCCCCTTGTGTGGACGAGTACTGTAACCCTAACATGATCACCGTACAACACCACCAATAATCCCACACCTCAAGCCCGATAGACAATTAACCCACCACGACTCCACCCCACTACCCGGCTTCTTAACAATGAAGCACCATTTAAAAAAATCTTTCCCAACCTCCCGGTTTAGCCACGACGCCACCCGAGGAAGAGCATCGTACTCCTAACCATTACATATCACTAATAGTCCCACACCTCATGCCAGATAGACAGCTCGGCCACCATGACTCCACCCCAACCGATTTTTTCGCTTGGATTCGAACACCGACCACCCGCGCACCATGTACCCGCGCACGCATACGCACACGCACGCACGCCCCCACCGGCCGCCACCCGATCACCGGCTTTTAAAGGGATGTAATAAGACCAAAAAGTCCCGGGAAGGTTAACCCGGTCAACAAATGCCCGCAGAAGTCGGATGTGTCGGCCTAACGGCGCAAGAACGCAGCTCTGCTGTAAACAGGCACAACGCAATCACATCCGGAAAAAAACAACTCCGGATGAACGAAGAAGAAGAAGACCAAAAAGTGAGTTGTACCCCTTTGACTCCCCATTGAGAATGGGGAGTCGATTTCAGGGGGAGTGCTATGACGTCACATAGAGCTATGTAACAAAATACTCCCCACAATCCCCATCCCCACTCCCCATTTTGGGGTGGCAAAACAACATACTATACTACTAGCCTGCAAACAAAGCTAAAAGTCTACAAAGCAGTTGTATTATCCCCACTGCTATATGCTTGTGAAACCTGGACTGTTTATCAGCGACACGCTAGGAAATTAAACCACTTCCACACAGCCTGCCTAAGGAATCTACTGAAGATTAAATTGCAGGACAGGATTCCAGACACTGAAGTCCTAGAAAGAGTGTCCATGCCCAGTATCCACACTATACTGATGAATCAGATTCGCTGGGCTGGTCACTTGACTCGCATGCCAGATCACAGGCTCCCTAAACGAATTTTTTACAGCTAACTGCGTTGTGGTAAACGCTCCCAAGGTGGCCAGAGGAAACGCTTTAAAGACACTCTGAAAATCTCACTGAATGCTTTTGGAATTCATCATGACACCTGGGAGGCTGCAGCCAGAGACCGAAATTCGTGGCGTGCATCATTACGCAAGGGTGCAGTCATATGTGAGGCAACCAGGACTGCAAGAGCTGTGAAGAAAAGGAAGGACAGAAAAACCACTGCAGGAAATCCTCCTCCAGAAACGTCAAGCATTCTTTGCTCACATTGTCAAAGAACATTTCGAGCCAAAATAGGCCTTATGAGCCATCTTAGAACCCACGGCTCCATACCTTCAACCCCACTGGATGAAATGAATGGTCATCATCATTCCTGGTGGACAAACAACACACTTTAGCAGACAAATGCAATAATTTCACAATCTGTACAGTCCAAACAGACATTACAATCTCACCTGCACTGTTTTAGTCAATTGTGCAATCTTAGAGTTCTGTGCTTTGTTCAGGGATTCCTCCACCTGAAGAAATAATGTTCAACCATTCTGAAGGCATATAAAGTTAATTACGATCTCTCTATCTTTCTCTCTCTCTCTCTCTCTCTCTCTCTCTCTCTCTCTCTCTCTCTCTCTCTCTCTCTCTCTCTCTCTCTCTCTCTCTCTCCCTCTCTCTCTCTCTCTCTCTCTCTCTCTCTCTCTCTGTTTTTATGGCTCTGTGTCTGTCTGACACTTTTTCCCCGTGCTTGTATATCTGTCTGTCTATCTCTCTATATATCTGTCTATATTTCTCTCTCTCTCTCTCTCTCACCTCTCTCTCTCTCTCTCTCTCTCTCTGTGGGTTGTGGGGATGTGTTTGTGGGTTGGGGGATTGTGGTTGGGGGATGTGTGTTTGGCTAGTTAGTTGGGGGTGTGTAGGTGTGAGTGGGTGGGTGGAGGATGTGTGGGCGGGTGGATGTGCGTGGGATGGAAGATGGGTGTGTGGGTGGAGGGGGTGTAGGTGGAGGAGTGTGGGTGGGAATGTGTCTCATAACATGGTAATATGCATTGTTTATGTTTACAATATTCATTTGACAATGTTTTTTTCCCTGTGAGAATGTGTCATACACCATTTATGAACGAAAGGTGAGTCATCGAAAGGGACATATATAAGAAGGGCCTGCGTGACAATTTAGGGCCCTTTAAAAATAAAATTCAATCAATCAATCAATCAATCAATCAATCAATCAATCAATCAATCAATCAATCAATCAATCAATCAATCAATCAATCAGTCAGTTTGCCAGCCCGCCCGCCCGCCTGCCCGCCCGTCCGTCCGTCCGTCCGTCCGTCTGTCTGTCTGTCTGTCTGTCTGTCTGTCTGTCTGTCTGTCTGTCTGTCTGTCTGTCTGTCTGTCTGTCTGTCTGTCTGTCTTTTTATCCGCCTGTCTGCCTGTCTTTTCATCTGCCTGTCTGTCTCTCGTTTCTTTGTCTCTCTGTCTGTCTCTCTTCATCTCTCTATCACACACACACACAGACAGACAGACACACACACACACATATATATTATCAATCCATCATGTGCCATGCCAGAAAGCGTGGGTGGTCATGACTCGCCATTTCACTCGATCACCAGAGCCGTGGATCAGCTCAGTGTTCCTTTCTCGACCATGCCATGTGGCCAAGCCATCCAGGTATTTAATTCTCGGTCTTCCCTTTGGTCTGTTCCCTTCGATCTTGCCAGTTGTCACCAAGTTCTCCAATTCATTTCTTCTCATAACATGTCAAAACATTTTGACTGTCTACGTCTAATTTCTCTAATCAATTTACGATTTTCATTTGTTTCCTGTAGTACTTGGTCATTGGTTTTTCTGTCTGCCCATGGTATTCTTTGCATTCTCTACAGAAACCACATTTTTACAGCCATCATATGTTTTTTCAGCTTGACAGCTTATTGTCCAAGTTTCACATCCATACAAAAGTGCAGGCTCCATGTAGCACCTCAGCACTCTTTTTCTCGTTTCAATTACCATTTTTGTATTGATCAGTATGTTCTTCATCTTGCTAAAGGCTATTTTCGCCATGGCGATTCTTGTTCTAATCTCTTCAAGGCATCTCTCATCAGACGTTATGACTGTTCCGAGATAATTGTACCGATTCACTTGTTGTAGAATATTCCCATTTACTTGTATATTACATTGTGGTATTTCTTTCTTCTTAGTGACGACCATAATGTGTGTCTCTTTACAATTTAATTATAACCCCAGTTTTTCACTGTGTGCAATAACCGCATCTACTAATTGTTGCAGATCCTGCTCATTGTCTGCAATCAATACTGTGTCATCTGCATATCTAATGTTATTGATGTTTCGTCCTCCAATGATGATTCCATTTATATCTTCTACTTTTCTGAAAATATTTTCACTGTATAGGAAAAACAAATCTGGAGACATTACACATCCCTGCCTCACACCTCTCTTAATAGGCTGATATTATCCCACTTCATTATCAATCCTTATGGCAGCTTGTTGTTTCCAATATATGTTTTTTATAAGTCTAATGTCTTTCCCATCAATTTGTAGATTTGCAAGCATATCTACCATGTTGACATGTCTTACTCTATCGAAAGCCTTTGTGTAGTCAATAAAGCAAAGATGCATATCTTTGTTTACTTCTATAGAACGTTCAATAACTGATCGCAGCATATACACAGCATTTACTGTACTCTTCCCTTCTACAAACCCACATTGTTCTTCCCCTATTTCAGGTTGTGTGTGTGTGTGTGTGTGTGTGTGTGTGTGTGTGTGTGCGTGTGTGTGTGTAATATATATATTAGGACTGCGACCGATTAATTTAAATTTAATAGTTAACTTTTGAAAAATTAACGATTAATTAATAGTTAATTTCGATTAAAGCAAAACATTTATAGTCACATAACTCACATTATAGTCGTATTTGTCGAAAATCGAAATAACACTGGATTGTCTTGTTCATATGTCATCTAATAACCAACTATGCAAACAGGCGAGTATGTTGACGGTATTTGGTTCAAGTGACGAGCGCGTCTTATTAACAATATAACCAGCAGAGCTGAACAATCGTTCACATGGAACTGAGGTAGCCCGTATGCACAGAATGGTCTTGGCAAGGAATGCCAATTTTGGATATCGATGTTCATTAAGTTTCCACCATTGTAGACGGTCAACCGATTCAGCAACTTTCTTCTCTGTTTCAGACTCCATTAGCTTAATACGCTTTTCATTTGGTTCATATATAGTTTCATTGTCAATGTCAGTATCATTCGTTGCAGCAGTCTCCATCTGCTCATCATGAACATCAACTGCTATTTGTTGTTCAATACGTGACCAAGTTCGTTCTTTTGCATCTTTTGACAAACACTTCAGGTATTTGTAGCGTGGATTAAGTGCTGTTGCAATCTGTAGTATTTCAATACTTGTCATATTAGCTACACGTTCACTGAAGTCATTAAAAGATGCTGCCTTAAATGTAGCTATGTAGCCCGGATCATCATCGTGTACAGTCATATTCTTTGTCAACGATGATAGTAGTGGCAATTATTTTTCCTCTCATTTCTAGGTGTGGTGGTAGAGGGGACATGATTTTCCTCTTAACTCTAGGTGTGGTGGTAGAGGGCACATTATTTTCCTCTCAACTCTAGGGAGTCTCCGTGGCGAAGTGGTCAAGCCGTTTGACTCGGGCTCCAAAGGTTGTGGGTTCGATTCCGGGCAGCGTCCTTCGGTTCACGAGTGAAATTTTTCGGAGACTCCTGTGGGTCGTCGCTAGAGCTGCGGAGTTCGTGCTTTGTGCAATGCTTTCCGCGCTGCGGAAAGAGATCAAGCCATATGGGATAAAACCCGATGCAATGAAGTCGACCCTGTCGACTTTTCAGCGACTTTTTATAGCAGTGGCAATACACAGCTACATGAACATAATCTTGACCGCCAAGCAGGACCGTGGTCTGACAGAATAAGTCCAAAACTTTGACATATTTCGAAATCTTCTCCCAATCTGAATCTGACAGTTTTGGACCTTTGTATTGCTTCTTTTCATCTGACATGTAGACAGTTAATGCTTCTCTGGCCAGTGGAAGTCTCTGTAGCCTAATAAAAATACTGTTCCATGTTGTTGGTACATCTTGCTGCAGCTTACACAATGGTGACTCAGTACAATATTGCAACTCGGTTGTGTTTGCAACACTATGTTTAAAATGTCCGATAATTTTTCGACATCCGGTTCATTTGTATAAGTACTGCTCAAACTACAACATATCCAGGCGAACCTTCTGGCCTAGAGAGACAAAAGTGGAAGATAAAACTCTATGGACCGCTGAGTGAACTAAAAAAAAGACTGTTAGATTCACACAAGAGACAACATTGCAGTTATAGACATATTTCAATCGAACTAAAGAAGAAGAAGCATTTGTATAAGTGATGGGAGAAAAGTTTGCGATTAATCGTTAAAAAAAATCAATCGTTAGAAAAATTAACGATTAATCGATTAATTAATCGTTAACTTCCGCATGTATATGTATATGTACCTCATCAGTCACATTCGCTACCGCCATGGGTAAAAGTTATTATGCCTTTTTGAAGCACAAACTATCGTCTGTCAAGACGGCAAGGTGCCAATGTATATATATATATATATATATATATATATATATATATATATATATATATATATATATATATATATATAAACACACACACACACTTATGTGTAAAATAAGGACTGCAATAGCCCACTTCACAAAGCCCTGTGACCATCAGCGTCACGACAAGACACTCATCATTTTATGACAAGTAGCGTCACGACAAGACACTCATCATCTTATGACAAGTAGCGTCAGGCCAAGACACGCATCATTTTGTGATCATCTAGTCAACCGATGCCGCGGCTTAGAGGTTTCTCAATTCCCCGACATGTTGAGTCGAGGGTTCATAATTTGCTGTTGGTGATTAGGAAGTAGACAGTGTTGCGTTGATGTCGATGGTATGAGGCATCGGTCGTTCGCAAAGCAATAGAACATAATTGAACTAACATTGCCAAATAAATCACAAGCAGGCAATAAATGCTGGGGTTGACCGAAACGTCTTGTAAAGGACAAGCAACTGACTTTGATTAGAGAAGGTGGCAGAAACTGTCTAACTTTACAACCCACCCTACCGCTGAATGAATAAGAGCGTTCGTTCTTTAAACTTCAGGTGTGCTGATGTCGAGATAGCGGGTTCAACTCCTACACTGGTCAGTTGGAATAAAATGTTGACTTCTCGTCCTTGACTTGGGAACGTAAATTACAAGTACCTCTGAAGACAGAGTGCGTTCGCTTGACGGCGAGGGGCAATGGTAATAGGGAAAGCAATTCCACACTCAAAATCAGCCCAGTGCACTAGAAGTAGGGGCACATACAGATTACGCTTGAGTTCAAAGCGAGCGAAGGCACAAAAGACAAAACACCATGGGCTGTACAACTTGATGATGATGATGTTGTTAGAGCTTCTTTCTTCTCTCTCATTCCATGGTTTCTTGTCTTTTCGACCCTCCTGTGAAGGGAGTGTGCCACATCTAGTAAAACACCTCACAGACCAGCAGATCCGACTCCGACTCCGACTTACAATTGTGTAACGTTTGCTTCCCCTAGAGAAATTTAATCCAAGGTCGCAGGCTCTATCTGCCACAGAGTAGATGATCTTTCCTTACACTTTTGCCAGTGAGGCGACCTTATGGCCTACTATTTTCGACTTCCAAATCCCGAGCGTTTTAATGTGCACTACCTATACACGGGATCTCTTGATTTTCACCCGTATCTGAGAAGCTCGGTATCTGACCTCACTATCCAAGAGATCAAGGGGCCATGTGATATAATTAATTACCAATGACTATTAAAAAAATTACTCGCCATGTCCTGGGATTGAACCCTATACCTTCTGGGCCTGAGGCGCAGGCTGCAGCCTCTCAGCCACAAGCTACCCCACCATAGTTTCTAGTAAACTGAGCAGCTCTACTTTTTCTTCTCTTTATCCTCTATTGGGGCATGCTATAGGCCCTCAACCAGTTACAACATTCATTTGACAATGTTTGCTTTTTCCTACGTGAATGTATCATGCACTGTTGATGAACGAAAGATGAGTGATTGGAAGGGCCGAATGTAAGACAGGCCTACGTGCCCAATTTGTAACCCTTTTAAAATAAAGTTCAATTCAATTCAATTCAATTCACCAAGCCGTCCTACCTTTTGCTGTCTCCTGCAGTTCCCTTAGGTCTTTCCACTATTTTACATCTCTGTCTTTAATTGTCTTCTCTCTCCACTATTTCGTTTGCCTTGTACGTTCCGTACAAGAGAATGTCTAGTTATATTGTCCCAGGTTTTCTCAGTGTGTGTCCTGTGTGTCCGACCTTTCTTCATCTCTTGAGGTCTCTGGAATTTGTTTCGTTCTCTCCATGAGCTCTACAGTGGTGATTCTGTCATGCTATTTTGTACCTCTATTCTGCGCAGGCAATAATTAGTGAATGTTTGTAGTTTATTCGTAATTCTTTTAGATGTTTACCACAGCCTCCAAGTCTGAGAATGGGGGTAGAGGCGGTTACTGCAGTTTTCAGCTGGTTGGAGGACAAACTGGGTAGCATGTTGTGTTGTAACTGATTCACAAAGCTTGCTAAGAAAGGTGAAGACTGCCATTTTTCGTGCAGAATTGCATGCATCGATTCAGAGGTCACAGGTTGTGATAATTCACTGGATCTTTTCTCCGGGACACTCTGGTATGTTTGGAGATGGACAGGCAGACAGATTGGCTGGTGCCGCATCATAAAGGAGTGGTTTGATGTATGATGTGGCAGATGTGGGGAAGGTCCTCTGGGAGAATATGATTAATGCAGAAGAACAAATGAACTATCAGGGTTTAGAGAGAATGCAGCAGCAAGGGGTGGTCAGAGGATCTGGTCGACAGTCGTCACTCAGAGGTAAAGGAAGACGGACAATCTCGCATAATCCCGCATACCTCGTTCGAAACACAGCTGCGGGCGTTTTGGAAATAGACCCGATTTGGAAATAGACAGCCGAGCGTTGGTTTATATACAAAGGTATGAATACCTGTCGTTCAGAAAGCAATATCAAACTTCTGAACGTAAAACTTGCCCAGGAACCACAAACAGCCAAAAATACTGGAGTTAACAGCTACGTCATGTAAAGGATATGCACGCAACGTCTTTTTATCACATCTACTCCTGTCCTTTGAGCAACTCACGTATGAATAACAATGACCGAGAATAACTTATCATACCAGTCAGTTGTCACTAACAATTTATCAGTGGTTTCTGTCTACTTGCCGGCTCCAAGGCGAAGGAGTTATCGACGCAGTTCGTAATCCCGCATACCCGAGTTCGAAACACAGCTGCGAGCGATTTGGCAGCAGACCGCTTTGCGTTGTTTTTTTACGAAATGGTAAGTTTGCCGGTCGTTCAGAAAACATTGGCAAACTTTTGAACGTAAACTTGCTAAGAGATCACAAACAGCCACAAAATGCTGGGGTTGACTGCGACATCCTGTAAAAGAAATGCAACTACCTTAACTTAATTAACTTATGTCTATTTACTGGTAGAACTTACTGCTTTCCGTCGAGCAGTTTGATCGTCTTTAAACTTTTTGACAGTTTCAGACTGTTCTTGATAGAAGACAGAAGCTCCATGATGGCACTGCGATATTGTTCCCAGTTCACATTTGAACTTGTTCAGCGTTGCTTCAATGACCCTGTTGGCATGTAGAGAAAATTAACAACAGCAATGATGTATTAAATAAATATAGGCAAAAAGTAGTTCATAAGGCTTACTGCCTTGTTAGGGAAGGCAAACCAGAGGTAGCTAGAGGTTGTTACTTTGGAGCGAATCTTAAATAATGCATGCAGAAATCGGACGCACTCACCTTTGAAGTGCATACTGAGGTGTGTGTAATAGAGTAGAGTTAGGAATAGGAAGAAGGGGCAACGAGGTGTGCATAGTCAATAGGAAAGTAGGGCACGGTCAAGCACCATAATATGGGGTAGTTAGGGTGCTCGTCCTATGACGAGCATCGTAGAAACAAGGTCAGTTGTGAACGACCCATCTTTCGAGATGGACGTATGATTGAACTGGGCAACATCTGGCTTGATTCTGAATAAAGTAATATGAAGCCAGAACCGTCTTGGAGTTGTTGATAGTTCACCGTTACTTCGCTGTACTGTTACAGTACAGAAATGGTGCCGTGACCAGGATCGACAAAGCGGCTTCAGTCCTCCGTAAGGATCAATAGGGTTCGATAGAGCTTGATAGGGCTCCACAAGACTCAACAAGGCTCCACAAGGCTCGATAGGGCTCCACATGATACATGGTTGTCCATTTGTCCAGAGAGTTGAATAGCCTTATTACACCTGTTGTCAATATCATCTTCTGGTTTGCCATTTGATGATATTATACTTCCTAGGCACTTGAGACTCTTTACTTGTTTCGAGAAATGTTCGTTTAGCTGAATGGTTGTTGTTTGTTCTTCTTTGGTTATAGTCGTTGCCTCTGTTTTGCTTGTGCTAAATTGTTAAAGTAGGTGATTAGAAAGGTGTGATGTCTTTTGTTTGGGAATGTGTAATCTTGGACGGAATTTATGGAAGTTGTATGACAGGTTGACAGAAAGAGAGTTAACATTCTGAATGACGTTTCATAAAATATGTTTAGTATTGTTGACAGGGACATGTTGAAGTATGAATGCCTGATACTGAGAAATGAGGAAAGTGAGGTCCGTTGTCAGTTATAAGTGGTGTGGGTTGCTGTTCTGTAAGAATCCCGATAAATAGGAAGAGGAGTGAAAGATACGGAGGTAAACAAGATTAGATAAATGAATGTTGGAGAACGTGTTCCGATAAGTGTGACTAGTATCATCGCGGTGCAAGAACACTAGGAGAAACTTGAAGATAGCTTAGAGTTGTTGTGGTGAGATGTTAGAAAGTACTGATGCAGGAGAATGAAATATTACTTGCGTCGGGTAGAAGAGAGACTTAAAAGTAGAATTAGTTGTTGGTACAGCAAATAGATGTATTGGTGAGAGGTCTATAGTAAATAGACAAAATTTTTTTGCTGGTCGTAGTAGGGTGGAGATACCGTAGTTAACGGTAATGATTAAGTAGTTGTAGCAATTCTTGGTACAAATACAAGGGAAACAATTGGTGTGCCGAGCCACAGGTTCTATTGGTAGATAGTACGGTCATTGTTGGTTAATGACTTTTGTTGAGAGAACAGATATTGTTCTAAGTTAGGAATTGGTCTGTAGGTAACAGATATATATATATATGCATTGAGTTGTTTTGTTTTATCTGTTATAAGAATAACGGAATAGGCATGACTTGGGTGAATAGATATGTATTTCATTGGTTAGTATAAGAGACCAATGTGGATTGAATATGTATGGTATGTTATATTATTTTTGCTTGATTTGGTCTTGTAAAATGATTGTCACTATTTGATTTTAAAATAGGATTATTGTGTTTTTAGTCTTTTGCGTACAAACTACTGGTCCGTAAAAGAGACCAGTAGTGTTAGGTAACATTAGATATTTTCTTCTAATTTAAGTTGTTGCATGTTTTATTGTGTGGGGATATGTGTATACATATTTAAAACTAGGGGGGTGATGTTGTTTTGTTTTGATTGTCTTGACTCCAATTATGAATTGAATTTGCATATTATTTTGTTGGTTTAAGGATTTTTACCGCTTAAGTTACCTTGACCATGTTTAAAATTTGTTTTTGACGTTCAGTTCTGGGGCATTTTAATATAGACTGGTCCATATTAAAAACACTTCCAGGGAAATTCTGGAGTTAATTTACGTTCAGAAAATAAAGAGAAATTAAGCGATGATTTTCACGGGAAAGAGAGAGTCACGGGGAGTAAGTGCCCTGCATGCCCACGTTTGATTAATTCAATGGACAAAGAGACACGGGAAATGGAGTAAGAAACTCAGTGCACAAAAAGGGGAGAAAAAGTGGTTATGTAGATATTATGATTTTGTTGTTCAATTTTTGAGTTGTTACCAGTTAATCACTATTAAGTTGGTAAGAGGACAGGGGTCAGTTAAGTAGAGCTGCGTTAAGACAGCGTTACATGGAGATGGGAGTTGAAATAAGAGCTGCACAAGTCAGTGTTATAGAGTTCACTTTGAAGAGTGATCATACTGCGGATATCAGTACAATGAATTGTAAGGGGAAGTAAATCATGCTAAATACTGGTAGAGAACATGGACTAAATGCCATGAGGGTTGCGGGAGAATAAGGAAGGTCCGTAATATATGGACTAAAGTTGATAATGGGGCTGGACGTTTACAGACATGAGTTCAGTGGTGGTGTTTTTGCTGCTGTGGGTTACGGCATGAATTATGAATTGAGAGGTGGAAGATTTTAGAGAGGCATTGTGTTCCATGGCCTTGGCATGATGTTAATGTTTATCCCTTTGGGTGTTATAAGCTTCAGAGATAGGATGAAGAAGCTGGTAATAAGTGGGTTGCTGGAGTAGTGTATATAATGGTCAGATTACGTGAATGTTTATGATGTTGTGTTTGATGGTTAACATTGCGAAGTTACTGATGTCTGTAATAAATAGACATTTAAGGGGATGTTCGGAGTTACCAGGTTGCTGTTGATAACGGCATAAATTGACAAGTAGAGGTTTTAGTAGATATGCCCATAATAAATGGACATTAAGAGAGAATTTTGAGTGAGGTGATGTGTATAATATTGGAACAGGTCTTGAGGGATAATGGACCTTTTTAATTGTGTCCTCGGGATGTGTTTTGTGGTTGACATTACAATGCGAGGTTGAGGTAAGGTTCATAGCCATAAAATTAGTAGTGTCTGTAATATATAGACATTTAGGAGTGAATAATATTTTTGATGGTTGGTATTTGATGCTGTAGATAGCAGCGTAAACTGTTACCATAATAAGTGGTACTGTAGAAGATATAATTGTTTTAGACTTTATTACATAAAGTCTCAAATGACATAGGGGGGTAAAGGTGTGTGTGATTTAGCTAAGTGTGTGTTTTTTTTGTAAGAAAGAGTTCTACTTCTTTGAATCTTCGGTGCGCACCGATTCTTTGTCTTCCTATCGTGTGCGAGTGATTTCAGGTTGGTTGAAAGTGGAGAAGTAGTAATGTGGAGGTAATACTGTTTGAGGTAGTATCAGAAGAGTACGGCGTTTTGAATTTTTGAGATCGTGATAAGAAGGTTTAAGCGGATTGCTTACGAAGAGTAGAAAAAGTATTCCGAAAATATGTTGTCATGTGTTGTATAAAACTAAGATCTTGTAATGCAGAAATATTATGATGTATGATAGATACATATACAAGAATGAGCTTTTGTGATATGATATATGTGGATTTTATTACGAAGAAGAAGTATGGTTTATTGTAGGTCGTGGCGGCTGGCACTACGATAAATAGTGGGGATAGAGAGAAGTGTAATGAGTAAGGGGTATATGATTTCTGTAGTTGGGAGTTGAGTAAGTTCAGGTGGTAAGCGGATTGCTTATGACTTTATAAAATGAAGAAGAAGTAACTTTGATTGTGTGGAATTATTGGGTTAAGTGTCTTGGGTCATAGATGTGGGGTAAATGAGTTGTGGGATCAAGACTTTTCAGGGAAAAGTCTTGGTTGAAGAAAGGGAGGAAATGTAACAGAGTTAGGAATAGGAAGAAGGGGCAACGAGGTGTGCATAGTCAATAGGGAAGTAGGGCACGGTCAAGCACCATAATATGGGGTAGTTAGGGTGGCTCGTCCTATGACGAGCATCGTAGAAACAAGGTCAGTTGTGAACGACCCATCTTTCGAGATGGACGTATGATTGAACTGGGCAACATCTGGCTTGATTCTGAATAAAGTAATATGAAGCCAGAACCGTCTTGGAGTTGTTGATAGTTCACCGTTACTTCGCTGTACTGTTACATGTGCCTTACTTTCCGCAAAAGAGAAAGAAAGAAGATGTAGTAGTTTACTTCACAAATAGTGTGACAGTGAGTAAACATCGCCCTTGTGTTACAGGGTTATAAGGGAAGCAAAGAATACAAACAGTGTGACTTACCCTGCATGGCACAAGACACAACTAAGGATGGTTGACTTAAGACAATCCACATGTGTACATGGCTGATTCGCCAATCTTGAATTGTGTATTCATGTGGTTGCTTAGTCGATTATGTCCTGTTATGAGGCGCAGAATAATGATTTACGAGGACTATTCCAAAATCAACCGCCGATGGCGGGTAAAAATAAACCGGTTGCCATAGTGACACTGTTCACTGCTTGCACCATTCAGTAGTCTTTTAGCTCACTGCACGTCAACCTACAGTCGCATTTGTTCTGTGGTTCACGAATCGCGAATGAATAAACATGGACGATGTTATTCCCTTTCCTGCTAGGTGGGAAATTCGTTGTGTGGTTCTGGTCTTTCCATGAAATGGTAATCGTCTTGAGCTGATGTTGGTGGTTTTCGGATTGATTAGATGATTCTTTTCTATTGATGGTATATGACAGGTGCAATAGGGTGTTGCTCTATTGCTCCTTCCTTAGCTAGGCGATGAGCACTTTCGTTTCCGAGTACTCCATAGTGAGATGGAATACACTGTATGGCGTCTTTACGCTGTCTGCCAACTTCAGAAAGTGATGTCCGTAGTAATGGCAATTTCCCAGATTGCGGCCCGTCAAGTACTGATTGTGCATCTGTCAATAGCACCACAGGCTGGCTGTGTAATATGATTGGTATTCAGTAATTTCTCTGTTGCTATTTTTACTGCCGGGATATCTGCATCGCAGTAATGGCAGTACTTTCCTACTGGTACATTGGCCATGTCTCTAGTATTATTTGGATATCTATGTGCACTTCCATTTCGAACAGTATTGTGTGCTGATCCATCTGTGCAGACACGGATCCAGAGATACTCTGTGTATTCTTCGTCAAGGAAACCAAGAGTTGCTGTTATGTGTTGTACACCGTTCTGTTCTTCCTTGTCGAGTATTCCTTTCACCTTTGTCTGGATTTTTACTGGTAGCATATCTTCCTGTCTCCATGGAGTTCGCGCTGGAATAGTTTTCAGATACCACGTGTGGGCCGATCAGTGGTTTCTCTGCAGAGGCTATTGGCCTGGTGGATAAAACTGCTTCTTTTCAATCGTCCCATAACTCGGTTTACAAAAATGTCCTTCATAGGGTGCTGAAGAACTTTCCTGCTTGTATTTGCGTTTTCGTATCTCTGCGCTCTTTCTGTGTTTGTGTCCTCTCCATCTTCTCCATCTCCATTACGGGGGTTGATCTCAGCCCTCCCGTAGTTAAGTCTAAGTGCTTGATTTTTCACCTTGTCTAACTCTTTAGTGTGGTGTTTTAAAATGCTGAACACTATGCAGTTGACCCGTATTCCAGGTGTAGTCGTATACTCTGTTGATAAACTTTGCAAAGCATGTTTCCACTGGTTCCTCGTGTGGTTACACTTAGTTTTCTCAGGATGGTTATTTTCCTTCTGGCGTTTGCTACTGCTTTGTTGATGTGCTATCTCCATGTCAGCCTGCCATGAAATGTTACTCCAAGGTATGCGAGTTTTTATCTTCTCTTAGGGGTATTCCATTTATCTTCTGCATTAATCACATTCTCCCAGAGGACCTGTTTTGTTTTGGTTTTTGGTTTTTGTTTGTTTTGGAGAGAGGTGAAAGAGAAAATTGCTGCACTTATCAGTGCTTATGCAGACACACCATCTATTTGTCCATGCAACTAATGCATCTATAGCTCTTTGTAGCAACCTGGTGGCCACTGATGCATGTTCGTTTGTACTCCTTAGTACCAGATTATCAGCTTATACTTTAATTCCATGTGGTAGTTAAGCAACAAGTTCATTGATGAAGATTTGGGACAAGTCTGAGGACAGAACTTCACATCGGTATACACCATGACGCATTAGAACTTTCTTGCTCTTGAGTCCGTCTACCTATACTTTGGCTCTTTTGTTGCACAAATATGCATTTAGATGGATATTTTTGTATCTCTTCTTCATTAAACGATTATTTAGTACTCTTTGTTGTATTTGTATCATTATATTGTGCGACTATGATCAAATAATGTGTTACTGTGATCAAATGTTGCATGAATGATCAAATATTGTAAGACTATTTCAAATATTGTGTAACGTTGACAAATATTGTGTGAATGATCACACATCACGACAGATTTACTAAAAAATAATAATGTATGAAGCTGGAAAAATATTTGTGACAAGATTTCATGATCAATAATGAAACAATATCTTAAGAATAATAATATCCTCGCTTCACAAAACGAATGATTGCACATTAAAAGAAACATAAGTAGCGACACGATACAATAATTATAAAAACAATTCAGTAAGGGAAACAGCTATAATAGCTGTCTTGCCCTATATAAACTAGCATCTGTTGCTTAGAGATAGTGAGACGAAGTTTCATATTACATGACATATAGAGTAAAGGGTTCG
Source organism: Cepaea nemoralis (assembly GCA_014155875.1). NCBI lineage: Eukaryota > Metazoa > Mollusca > Gastropoda > Stylommatophora > Helicidae > Cepaea > Cepaea nemoralis. Next base: position 266,559 of record JACEFZ010013478.1, read on the forward strand.
AAGTCAAACTCAGGCGATTTGAAAACAGATCACATTGTGTTGATTTTGATGGTATGAAACGTTGGCCGTTCAGAAAGCAATCGCAAACTACTAAACTAACAATTCCTAGAAAATTAATTGACGGACTGACTGGTACCTTGCGTCTTGACAGACGATAGTTTGCAAAATGGAGTTATATCTCTCCATTGCACAACGCCTGGGCTGAAGATAGAGACCATGTGTTGCCTATGTAGCATGATCACTGTCCCCATCTGCCTAGTTTACTCTAAAGGAAAGGTAACTTCAATACGTCTGGAACAAGACAAGCTGCAGAAGTTGCCGGATAGGCAAAGCAATGCTCTAATTTTCTGCCTGTCAGAGCTTCCATCCTAGACCAGTTGCCGAACAAGGATTAGGGCCTGGTCTGCCCTGCCATGGCATTTAGCCTTTAGGATGCCTTTTCTCGCACCAGGATAAGGCTTGTACCCTCCCAATTGCACTCCTCCGCCCGAAGTTATTGGCACAATGTGGGGTGTCGGGCTTGGTAAGCGCCGCCCAACATTCGGCGCTAACAGAAAGCAGGTAGTACCGTCTACTGTCATATGGTAGCTCAGTCATATCTGACTAAGACCTGACACACACCTAGAAAATTACAACCAAGCAAAAATTATGTGTTATACTATGTCGAAAGGCAGCACTGCCCTTTGGTCATTCCCATACATGCTCAGTCCTCCGATGCCGCAGCCATCCCTAAGTATTTCTTTTAAAAAAAGCTGGGGTTGATTGCAACCTCCTGTAAAAGCATTAGACTAAACTTACCCGATTTCATCTCTGTGCTTAAAACACTTTGCCAGATTCTGCAAAGCTTTGCTGTAATCTTCTTCAACTTTGGACCTAAGAAGAGAGTACACTGGTTCAAGCAGCAACCACATCTGCATATTTACAGGAATGATGATGATAAATCTGTTATACCCTACTAGTGTTTGTTACTTTTTATTTCAATGGAATATTACTCAGACTTTCATTGTTATCAACATCTTTATCATCACCATCATCACCATCACCATCATCATCATCATCATCATCATCATCATCATCATCATCATCATCATCATCATCATCATCATCATCATCATCATCACAGAAATGATGATGATAAGTCGGTTATACTCTAATTGTGACTTTCTATTTCACTGGAATATTACTCAGACATTCATCGTTTTCCTCCTTCTCCTCCTCCAAATCCTGCTCCTCCTCATCATCATCTTCATCACAACTATCACAGGGATGTTGTTTCAGGCTCACTGAGCCAAACTTTAATCAATAGTAAAAATATTTCTAGCAGATAATGGCAGAAGTGAAACGGAAATCAAAAAGAGAATAGGAATGACACCTTATTGATTGATTGAAACATATTTCTGAAATATATTCTGATAACTTTCTCTTACTAAAATAGAAAGTGCCCGGAAGCAGGAACCTGTTATAAATTTATGGCATGTTAAGACCATCAAACTTCGCAGGCCTGAGTGCACGAAGAAATAGTGGTCTCTCTCTCTCTCTCTCTCTCTCTCTCTCTCTCTCTCTCTCTCTCTCTCTCTCTCTCTCTCTCTCTCTCTCTCTCTCTCTCAGTGGAAAATGTGCCCAAGCGACGATACCTTATGCGACTGCAAACTTGTTGTTATCAACGTAAAGTCCTAGCAATTACACCAACGCGGTTGATTTTCTCTTATTAATGCATTGATATGAGCACAAATTTGCCTTAAACTTCTGAATGCAACATGTTGCTTGAAAATGATGTATTGATAACGCAAATTTCGTTTCATTTATGTATTACATTTTGTTATTTCTTTCCCCCACGCCCATAATTTTTCCTCCATCCCATCTGTCCTTCTTCCCTTTCGTTCTTCCATTCCCCCCCCCCCCTCTCTGTCTCTCTGTCTCTCTCACACACATACACACACACACGCACGCACGCACGCACGCACGCACACACACACACACACACACACACACACACACACATACATCTTCTTCTGCGTTCATCCGGAGAGCTTTTTCGGATGTGATTGCTTTGTGCCTGTTTACAGCAGAGCTACGTTCTTGGGCCGTTAGGCCGACACATCCGACTTCTGTGGGCATTTTTTGACCTGGTTAACCTTCCCGGGACACACACACACACACACGCGAGCGCGTGCGCGAGGGCGAGTCAATAAGTAAGTCACACAGTTCTGTGGGATGGCAGGTAAATGTTGTTGGTGTTTTCTATAGGTGTCATTAGGTGACAGCTACATCGAACTTTATATTCCCATTCGTCAGGTGGCGCTAGTTGTCTCATGCGCAGGGCATAAACAAAATGGTGAACTGTACTTACGGAGTGTACAACCAAAGAGCAACGTGCTGTTGTGTTGTTTTATGTGTGGACAAAAGGACTGTCTGCAAATGGCATTCATAAGGAAATGCTTCCTATTTATACTGACACATGTTTGTCCCGTAAAGCGGTGCATAGCTTGGTAGAAACATTTTCTCAAGGACGCTCTAAAATTGTTAATGAAATCCGATCTGGTCGTCCTGTTGAGATTGCAACAGAAGCATCCGTGCAGCGGGCGGAGGAGATGATTAGAGGTGACAGGCGAGTAACGATAGACTCTGTAGCATCTGCAATAAGGTGCTCACATGGTTCAGCATACAGCGTAATGCATGATCGATTGAAATGTAAGAAAGTGTTCTCAAGGTGGGTACCCAGACAATTGAATGAGGAACACAAAATGAACCGATTTGGCCTGTACTTGCATCATCTCTGTCGATACGAAGATGAAGGAGAAGACATGCTGAACAGGATTGTTACTGGGGACGAATCATGGGTGCATCACTACCAGCCCAAATCAAAGCGTGCTTCAATGCAATGGAAACATCCTTCTTCGCCTTGTGTCCAAAAATTCAAGGTTACGCCATCAGCAGGGAAGGTTATGCTGACAGTGTTCTGGGATTGTCAAGGAGTGCTTTTAACCAATTTCAAGAAGAAAGGTGACAATGTGAATTCTGAATCGTACTGTGAAGTTCTATCGATGCTTTATGATGCAATTCGAAGAAAACGTCCAGGACTGATGACTAGAGGAGTGTTGCTTCTTCATGACAATGCCAGACCACATACGGCTCGATTAACTCGGGAGAAAATTAACCAACTAAGGTGGGAAGTTCTGGAACATGCCACCTTACAGCCCCGAATTAGCCCCTAGCGATTTCCACCTTTTTTGGTCCACTGAAAACCCACCTTGGCGGGAGACATTTCGCGAATGACGCCGAAGTTGAATGTGAAGTGGAAACGTGGTTTAAAAAACAGAGCACTCAGTTTTATGCAGCCGGTGTGGGATGACTGATAAAACTTTAGGATAAGTGTATCAATGGTGGTAGAAATTATGTTGAGAAATAAAGGGACAATGTATGTATAAAAATAAACTGGTTTCACATTGTTATCGTATTTAGTTATTTTTCTACAGCCATTTGTGACTTACGTATTGACTTCCCCTTTGTGTGTGTGTGTGTATGTGTGTGTGTGTGTGCGTGCGTGCGTGTGTGTATGTGTGTGTGTGCGCGCGTGTGTGTGTGTGTATGCATGGCCGAATGAATAAGAGCGCCTGTTCTTAAACATCCGGTGTGCTGATGCTGATGTAAGCGGGAAGTTAGACTAAAATGTTGACGTATTGTCCTTGACTTGGGGAAGTTAATTACAAGCACCTCTGAAGCTAATCTACTCGCAAAATTCTCTTCAGCATTACTAGAAGTAGTGTGTATGGACTACGCTTGAGTTCAAAGCGAGGGAGCTGAATATATATATATATATATATATATATATATATATATATAATATATATATATATATATATATAATATATATATATATATATATATATAGTTAATTACTTTGCCTTAGTTGTTACTTTACATGTTTCTATTCCAATCATTACTTTAGCTACCATAATTCAAGAAGTTATTGCTTGTAACAATTGTGTCTTAGTTATTACTTTAGATGTTTCTATTCTGGTCATTATGTTAGCCACTTCAATCGAAGGCAATTATTGCTTCCACCCACGCTGTTCTATTTGTTATGTTAAATGTTTCTATGCCGGTCTCTCTGGCCGAGGGGTTACACCACTTTCTCCGTAATCCCGTTTATCACGCAGAGTCTCGTAGCGGGCAAGAACTGGGAGCGGTTCGTCCCCCGCTGGTGACTTGCGGGATAACTGAGCCGGCCGCTCAGAAATCAATGGCAAACTACTGAGCGTGATCTTGCCAAGAAATCAACAGACAGCTGAAAGATTCTGCTGTTGACAGCGATGTCATGTAAAAGGGTATGCGAATTTTAAAAAAATGTTCCTATACCAGTCATGACAATGTATTTAAGTATTTTAATAATTTAAATAATAATGGCAGATAGAAGATGTACTACGGAAATAAAATGTTGAAAATCCCAATCATTATTTCGGTTCCTCGCAGTAACTAATTATTCAACTCTTCCTAACATATAGTGATGCATTATTTAAAATTAACAGTTGACTGGAACATAATTAATTGAATCGAAATATAATAGCCACATACCACAACTTTCATTCTTCATAAAGACATAAAATAGACAGTAGACAGTAAATTTGTGATTTAAATTAATCAAATCTGTTTCTAGGGACTAAAGTGGGGATTATAGCAGAGCTAGATTTCATTAGAAAACAGAGTTAAATGGTTCGGTCATGTAACTAGGCTACCAACACACAGTATACCCCAAACAAGCATTAATATACAAACCAAATCGAACCAGAAGAAGAGGCCGACTATGTAAACGATGGACAGAGGGAATAACAGAGTACAAGATATATGAAGACCATAAACGGGCACTCTCCCGCTGTTTATGTTTCGCCTCGACACCGCCAGGTGCCGGAGGAGCAAAATGAGACGAACGAACGAACTTTATTTGATTTATTTGATGAGATTAGATGAGATGAGATGAGATGAGATGAGATGAGATTAGATGAGATGAAATATGTTTTCAAACACAGAAGCCACACAAAATCGGATGCACAATTTATGTATTTTCCGTCATATGTCGCTGCATCTCATCATCTGATCCTGTGGCGAAGTGGTCAAGCCGTTTGACTCGTGCTCCGAAGGTTGTGGGTTCGATTCCGGGCCGCACCCTTCGGTTTACGAGTTAAATGTTTCGGAGACTCCTGTGGGTCGTCGCTAAAAGCTACGGAGTTCGTGCTTTGTGCGACGCTTTCCGCGCTGCGGAAAGAGACCGAGCCATATGGGATAAAACCCGGTGCAATGAAGTCGACCCTGTCGACTTTTAAGCGACTTTTATCTGATCCTGTTCAAATGGAAAGCACTTGTTATCCTCACAGTCACCATGAAATATTTCTGTCGGCATAACCAGGTTTTGGACGCCTAATTGCAAACGCCTCGCGTATTTGAGTAATCGTTTATTGTTCTTCGAATACAGTATACAAAATACTGTTGCTTTGTTTACTTTATGACCACAATGTAGCAGTGTTGAGAGATGGTCGAGGTCGGACATTAATAACTTGTCAAACAGTGTCAGTGATTCAGTGTTCTGTATTTTTGTCAAAATATGATTCACCTGTCCACTTCGTGTGAGTTATCACTCTGGAGTATGAACTTGAATAGATGCTGTGAAATATGTCAGGCAATAATTGTGCAACTTTCTTTTTGTGGCTTCTGTGTTTGAACATGTTTTTCTTAATTAAAAAAAAAAAAAGAAAGAAAATAAATAAAGACAATCATGTTACCTCGACAGCGCAAGGTACAAGAGGAACACGATGAGATGAGAATCATGTTACCCTGATCAGGATACTAGCGGTTACCTTTTCTTGAGGTATTCCTCCAACTCCTGGCACATTTTCTTGCTCTCCTGATTGCGTTGGGTCAAGGCCACATATCCAGCAAGATTTCTCAAGTCTCCGCCCTGAGTGCCAGAAGAAAGTCTACATTTAGTCAATGTGAGGAAACAAACGTGAGTGCCAGAAGACAGTCTACATTTAGTCACGGTGAGGAAACAAACGTAAGTACCAGAACACAGAATACATTTAGTCACTGTGAGTAAACAAAGCCTGATGCAAGAAAACAGTCTACATTTAGTCAATGTTTGGAAATAAATGTGAGTGCCAGAAGAAAGTCTACATTTAGTCACCGTGAGGAAACAAACCTAAGTGCAAGAAGACAGTCTACATTTAGTCAATGTGAGGAAAGAAATGTAAGTGCCAGAACAGTCTAAATTTAGTCAATGTGAGGAAGATGTGTCATGAAACAGTTTTCTGGTATGAGTCTGTGATGTCATAGCTATATCACAATTTGTTGCGGAGGTATAAGTGGCCAATCTTTCCCTATTTTCACAGTCTACATTTAGTCAATGTGAGTAAGAAAACGTGAGTGCCAGAGCACAGTCTACATTTAGTTAATGTGAGTAAACAAACATCTGAAACCATGGAGGTATAAGTGGCCAATCTTTCCCTATTTACGCAGGCGACGAACCCAGGCACGGCATCCTCGTCTGACCACCACCGCCACCACCACCACCATCACCACCACCACCACCACCACCACCATCATCATCATCATGTGTCATGCCAGCTAGCGTAGGCTTTCATGTCTCTCCGCAGATCTCTGTAATGTGATTAGTCATGAAATCTTGGGAAGATAATGTGGTGGTTTCACCTTAAAAATATTCGCGTAAAAGTCGACAGGGTCGACTTCATTGCACCCAAAAGTTTCGCACAAAGCACGAACTCCATAGCTCTAGTGACGACCCAGGAGTTTCCGAAATATTTCACTCGTGAACCGAAGGACGCGGCCCGGAATCGAACCCACAACCTTCGGAGCCCGAGTCAAACGACTTGACCACTTCGTCACGGAGACTCCCGGTTTCACCGTGACTTCCACATTTACATAAGGGTATTTTACCTCCGCCTTTAAAAGCCATTTCCGACTGTCAGGACAAATTACTGTTCTGCACCTCTCAGCTGCAGATTTGTCCACTTATCCCGGTGGATACTCGGTCCCAAAGGCTGCGTTTGCCATGCCGTGGTGTGTTTCCCATTCTCTACCACTGGGAGGTACAGCTGGGATTTTCCGATGCTTATGATATTAACATATCAGCTCGCTATCAATTTCGCTAACTCGCCCACTAGTCAAGGTGAGAAGGTTGACAAACCATTCACAAATGACGAAACAGAGTAATATAATATTACATCTTCTTCTGCCTTTTATATCAGAGTCTTACAGATGCACTATATATTGCTTCTCTGCAAAGAACGAATGACTTTTGAAGTTATAGTGAATCATGTTTATTCAAGATAATTCAAAATTGACAATAAGGCAAGGGAAATTATAAGAACATTATCGTAAACCCATCAGGCCTACTTGCAGAAGATTGTTGATGTCAATCTTTATCCAGCAAGGAACAATATTCAAGTTTCATCGAAATGTGACAATGACTAGTTGATGAATAATAATACAGTGATAGTGAGAAACTGTTATGTCACAAACTGTGCTTAACTACTGAAAGTACAAGATCAATTGTCTAATCAGTGTCCAGCTTAGCAAATGGCGAAGTGAAGCCAGAATTCAAGCAAGGAGCTAAATCAAGTCTAGTGCAGAACCTGTCTGTCGCCTGGAGGATTCCTGGGAAGATTATCATCCAACCAGGTGAAGCTTATGTCACTGACCTGAGAGACATATACACTGAAGTCCCCGTCTATGACGAAACTGCAGGGAATATTCTGAGCTCCTTCTATTTTCACTTGTCATATCTTCTGATAGTGATATCTTTATTGTATGAAGTGATTTAATTTATGTGTTGTGTTAGTTGGATTGAGTTAATTAAAATATTGAAAACTAGTGACACGGTTCTTGTTGGCGAAACAGCATTGAGTGAATGGCCTGTTTCTATGTGGTAATTATTAAGTCCATGGGGTCAGCAGGAGAACCAGTTGAATAAGGCTAAGATACATATACGATACCATTGTGTCAATTCTTCCGCCAAACCCACAAGTTTGTCACATGGACAGATACAAATTGTGGGCCATCCTTGAAGACTACGGGATACAAGGACAATTGCCAGAAAACATCATAGCCATGCACCACTCGAGCTAAAGTGCAATAAGAAGATATGGTTGTATATCAGATATATTCAAAGTTAACACATGAGTGAGACATGGATGTGTGCTCTCTCCTCTGCTATTTAATATCTCCACAGATAGAATATCCAAAGAAGTAAGCCTTGGAAGAATAGAGCCAGAAAATGTTGAACTCTTTAATTCAGATGAAACAACAGATCCACACGCAATACATGAGCTTCTGCTTGCAGACGATCAGTGCTGTTTCATAGCGACGAGGGCAGACTGTAAATCTTATTAATAATCTGAGTTCACCATGCTGCAGATCCAATTGAGCATAAATATAGCCAAAACCGAAGTAATGAAAGTTACCAGATCTCCTGGTCCACTAAGTATACAGCTAAATAGCATATCTCTGAAACAAGTTAAAGAATTCAAATATCTTGGTAGTATGTTCACAGAAATTGGCAGATTGGACAGAGAAATCGAAATCAGATGTCAAAAAGCAAGCGCGCTTACATATCAACTACCGCCCATACTGAAATATCCCTATATGCCTATGTCCGCAAAACGACAGATAATAAACAGCATATTCACACCAACCCTATGCTACCAATTTCAACCTTGAACATTAACCAAATCTTTCATTCATTGGCACGATAGTTTGTTACACTGTGATATGAAATCAGCATAATTACAACAACTCCACGGCTGTAGCGAGTGTGACTGATCAAATCAATTCGTGCTGTGGGACGCAGAGGTGTTTCCAAGGCACCAGGGCCGGGTTATATACTGGCCAAGACCTATTGACGCGTCCTCGTCGAGCGTCCTGGGCAAAAGGTCCTTTCGGGGTCCTGGCTAAAGTCAGTAGGATCGCCGATTCCTCCGAAGTCGGAGAGTGTCTGCCTGTACGGCGAGAAACCACCAGTCTGCACACCAATAAGCCAGACATGGGACAACGGATACTCACGCAAAACTCAGGTCCTGTATGACACCACACTGATGTTGGACAACAGGATGCCTTCATCCGACATACAGGACTTCGCGTTGGAGCTCAAGCCAACGAACACAAGCAAGCAAGCTGCTACTACTACTACTACTACTACTACTACTACTACTACTACTACTACTACTACTACTACTACTACTACTACTACTACTACTACTACTACTACTACTACCATCACCACCATCACTCCTACTGCCGCTACTACTTGTACTACTACTACTACTACTACTACTACTACTACTACTACTACTACTACTACTACTACTACTACTACTACTACTACTACTACTACTACTACTACCACTACTACTACTATTACTGCTAAAACCACCACCACTACCACCACCACCACCACACCTAGCGCTGCAGCTACTACTACTAATACTGCTGCTACTACTACTACTACTACTACTACTACTACTACTGCTGCTGCTGCTGCTGCTACTACTACTACTACTACTACTACTACTATTACTACTACAACCACCACCACTACCACCACCACAACAACAACCACAATAACAACAACAACAACTACAACAACAACAGCTACTACTACTACTACTACTACTACTACTACTACTACTACTACTACTACTACTACTACTACTACTACTACTACTACTACTGCTATTACTTCTACTATTACTAGTACCACCACCACCATCACCACCACCAACACTACAACTACTACCACTGCCAATACTACTACTACTACTACTACTACTACTACTACTACTACTACTACTACTACTACTACTACTACTACTACTACTACTACTTCTGCTACTACTACTACTACTACTACTACTACTACTACTACTACTACTACTACTACTACTACTACTACTACTACTACTTCTTCTATTACTACTACTACCACCACCACCACTACAACCACCACCACAACTACAACCACAACCACCACTACAACCACAACCACAACCAATACTACTACTACTACTACTACTACTACTACTACTACTACTACTACTACTACTACTACTGCTACTACTACTACTACTACTACTACTACTACTACTACTACTACTACTACTACCACCATCATCACTCCTACTGCTGCTACTACTACTACTACTACTACTACTACTACTACTACTACTACTACTACTACTACCAGCACCATCACTCCTACTGCTACTACTACTACTACTACTACTACTACTACTACTACTACTACTACTACTACTACTACTACTACTACTACTACTACTACTACTACCACCGCCACGACCACCATCACCACCACCACCGCCACCACTACCACTACCACTATTACTTTTACTCAGTAAAAGTAAAGGACCCATTGCACGCCTGAAGGTTCATTAAGCCTATGTGTCTAGACCCACATTCGTATAAACCAACCGGCACTGGTTGGATGCTGTAGTCAGTGTAACACCAGCCGCCATTTTTCCCAAGACATTTACTGGTACCCATTTAAGATTAGGTCCACCTTGGGAGCCCGTGTCAAGATTTCAACATTCGGATCTCCAAGATGGGAATGGAACCCATGACCACCGGCCAAGTCGTTCTCAACCGGTGCGGAATATCCCCCCCCCCCCCCCAACTAGGTGGGAATTTTATGGTTTCCGTGGGGAGGGGGGGGGGAATTAAGATTATTTGAAGATCGCGTTAATACAAGACCCGATTACTTGATATTTTTTTTCTCTCCATACTTTCTGTACTTCTCGCCCTTCTGAAATTCGTTGCGTAACTTAAGTAGACCCGCAAATAACGTTTTATATAGATATTTAGACTTGCTCTAGTATGTGTTATTAAATTTAGCTTCCATTTTTACGTATACTGTGTATGGGCCGGGGGGTGGGGGGGGGGGGGTGGGAGATTTATAGGGAGGAAGGAGGAAATACGAAAGGAGTGTGGGGGTGGGTTGCGAATGACATTCTGAACATATGGTGAAGGGGTGCATGGGTCAAAAAGTGTTGAGATCCACTGGTCTAGCCACTGATCTAAAACCGATCAATGTTGCTACATCTTGTACTACGAATTGAAGCTAAATTACTATTCCCGTTCCTTTACAATTACTAGCTACGTTTACAATGACTTATAGTACCACCCATTCACCCATTCATTAATTAATTCATTTATTCATTCAGTACCATGTCCTTTGCAGAACCTAGCTGTCAAAACAACCTTCCGGAAAACCTCTCGATCATAAGCAAGATGTCCCGCATCCGAGACACCCATCTGGAGATCATCCACCACATCCTGCACCCATCTTCTCTTTGGCCTTCCTCTTCCTCACTACTGCCGCTATATTTACACTACATATACTTCTCCGTGTTTTTGCTGTTACAACAATGACAACTGAAACGAGAAGATAAAAAACGTGGACAACAGAAACCAGAAGTTAAAAAGTGCAGAAACAACTCAAGGGCACATTTACTTACATTGAACAAAAATGCTACACGAATATATCTAAATCTATATGTCAAATATATTTCCTCCACTTACCCAGAAAACATCTGCGTATGTTTTGTAAGTCATTCTCCAGTGCTGACGAAACTTTCAGGAGGTAAAATGTCCGTTGACAGCCTGTGACGAGGGATTCTGTGTCTTTAATCTGGTTAAAAAAAAAATAATCCAAGTATTACACCGCATTATTTGCAGGCCTGAATGCAAGGAGAAACTGGTCAACAATCTTTCCCTCACTTTCGCAGAGGACGTGTCCGTGCTAATGACATTACCAGGGCAGTTCTCTATCAACTACGCTAGCGCACCCGCTGAAAGCAATGTATACCAAACCCCAATCACTGTAGGTAATGGGTTGGAGTTGGTTGATAATGAGTCTCATGAGACCCGGAAATGGAAAAATGACTAATTTAGGTCAAACCTCAGAGAGTCCCAGTGTGTTGGGTTTAATCATGAAATGGCTAAATCCCAGTATGGCTCTTCGAAGATGTGGACATTCCAGAACAGAGATTACATAGCCCAATGGTTTCTGAGTTTGGAGAGGGGAAGGGGACCTCGGCAAGACAGTCCTTGTTGAGATTATTCTTATCATTATGAGGTCATGATTCGAGACAGAGAGACAGAGAGAGATAGAGAGGTACAGAGAGGTACAGAGAGAGAGAGAGAGAGAGAGAGAGAGAGAGAGAGAGAGGAGATAGAGACACACAGAGAGAAAGAGAGTGACAGATAGAAAAAGAGAAGCGGAGACAGAAAGAAAGACAGAAAGAGAGACGGAGAGAGACACAGAAAGAAAGAAAGAAAGAAAGAAAGAGACAGAGAGATGCACAGAGAGAGAGAGAGAGAGAGACAGAGAGAAAGAAAGAAAGAGAGAGATACAGAGAGGGACAGAGCGAGACACAGAGTGAAAGAAAGAAAGAGAGACAGAGAGAAAGAGAGATAGACACAGAGAAAGAGAGATAGAGACAGAGAAAGAGAGAGAGAGGGAGAAGGAGAGAGAGAGGAGGAGAAGGAGAAGGAGAGAGAGAGAGAGAGAGAGAGAGAGAGAGAGAGAGAGAGAGAGAGAGAGAGAGAGAGAATGCCTTTCCACATTGCAGATATTACCAAAATGTAACTCAAACGAGCTGGCTGACATACGCAGAAGTAGTATTCATAAAAACAGGATTGTTTACACCTTACCACGAATACCCGCTTCGTATGCATCCGCTGTATTGGTAGGTCTCTGTAGACAATCCGAAATTAAATGAGTGTGCATGTCCTATACAGAATGACGAATGGGGACATCCCAAGAAAACTAGAAGTGGCGAAAAAAATTACTACACTAAACAAACCAGAAGAACCATACTTTGAGCACTTCTCCGCCTTAACTACATCTCCATGTCCCCCCCCCCCCCCCCCCCCCCCGCACACATCCTCCCCTACTTCTAAGAAGTAGAAAAGAGTAACGATGGTGATGTCAAAGAAAAAAGGAACAATGGTGCTCTAACAACAGTAACAATGGTGATATCAAAGAAAACAGTAACAATTGTGATATCAAAATGGATTGAGATGGTGGCATGGTGGAATATCATCAGCCGAGTTGATCTAGAAAACCAAAGACCGAGATATGTGGAGAGACACAAACGCCTACGACAGCTGGCATGGCACGTGATGATGATGATCTCTACCCACTACGCTGAATTAGCCGCTCACACGTGTTCTAGCTGTTAGTATAGTGAAGTCAAACAGCACTGTAGAAAACTATGTTGCATGTCCTTTGTAGATTGTGCTAGCACACCCAACCCCGATTAACTAGGCAGTTTTACGCCCAGTAGATTGCCATTGCCGGTTCTATGGCGAAGAGATTACAGGCACATTTCGTAATCCCGCATATCGCGTTCGAAATACATCTGCATGCGATTTGGCAGCAGACCACATGGGGCTGATTATTTTATAAAATGGTATGAGTGCCGGTCGTTCAGAAAGCAGTGACACATTATTGAACGTAAACTTGCCAAGAACTCACGAACAGCCAAATAATGCTGGGGTTGGCGGCAACGTCGTATACAGGATATTCAACTAACGTAAAAAAAAAAAAAAAAAAAACTAGTTTGCCATTGCTTTTCAGAAAGAACTGTAGACGTAAGATTTTATGTTTATTCTGTGTGGTGTGTGCATATTTACACAGGTAGAGGCAAGGGTGTACACTTGATTTATTGAATCCACTTATATATCAACGCTCCAGTGGCTTTGAAAGGCAAGTGTAGATCTTTTCATAACCTAGTATTCAGTCCTCGGAAAGTGCTCGAGGATAATGCTTTTTGTGAGCCACACGATTAAAGTAGGTGTGGTTGGTTGCTTGGTTTGGTGGTTGGTTGGTTGGGTGGTTTGTTGATGGGTTAATTGGTCGAGTGCTAAATAGGTTGCTAGGTTGGTTGGTAGGCTGTTGGGATGGTTGGTTGGTTAGTCGGTCGGTTGGTTGTTGGTTGGTAGTTTGGTTGGTTGGTTGATCGCTTGGTTGCTTGGTTGGTGGCTTGGTTGGTTGGTTGGTAGCTTGGTTGGTTGGTTGATCGCTTGGTTGGTTGGTTGATCGCTTGGTTGGTTGGTTGATCGCTTGGTTGGTTGGTAGATCGCTTGGTTGGTTGGTGGCATGTTTGGTTGGTTGGTTAATCGCTTGGTTGGTTGGTTAGTTGGTTGGTTGGTTGGTTGATAGCTTGGTTGGTTGGTGGCATGTTTGGTTGGTTGGTTGATTGCTTGGTTGGTTGGATAGTTGGTTGGTTGGTTGGTTGATCGCTTGGTTGTTTGGTTGATCTCTTGGTTGGTTGGTTTATCGTTTGGTTGGTTGGTTGATCGTTTGGTTGGTTGGTTGGTTGGTTGGTTGATCGTTTGGTTGGTTGGTTGATCGCTTGGTTGGTTGATCGCTTGGTTGGTTGGTTGATTGGTTGGTTGCTTGATAGCTTGGTTGGTTGATGGCATGTTTGGTTTGTTGGTTCGTTGATCGCTTGGTTAGTGGTTTGGTTGGTAGGTTGGTTCGTTGGTTGATCGCTTGGTTTGTTGGTGGTTGCTTACTTGAATTCTCCCAAAGACTTATTTTTAACTTGAATAACGAAGACACAAACAATAGATTGCACGATGTATTGCCTGAAATATTTCGCTGCCTCTCGCCAGGTACATACTGCAGAATTAACAAAACATAAAGTAAATTAAGTAGATAAATCCTTCAAGCTGAAATATACACATGTTCTCACAGTAATGTCAATTGTCTACCACGGTAATTTTAAGCTGACTAACAAGCTAACATTTATCTAGTTAATTTACTTTATGTTGTGTGAATTCTGCAGTATGTACCTGATGAGATGCAGCGAAATATGCCAGGCAATAAATCGTGCAATCGATTGGTTGTATCTTCGTTATTCAAATTCACTACGGGAAAACATTGTTTTGAATTATTTTTAACTCTTAAGTTAGTTAGTTAGTCGACAGATCATCCTCGTTGCACATCGGACCATTCAGTCCATAAGTGCTCGGATCCCCTCCTCAGCAAATCCCGCAGCGTGTAGCGGCTAACGACGCCAGTTCTGTGTTGGTTTATCAATCTTCTTTGGCTTCCTGCGTAGTGTTCTTGTTTGGCCACCCCTCTTTTAATTTGCTGCTCTCGCAGTCTGGCCATTGTTGTAGATTCACAGTCATCACTTGGTACTTGCAAAAGTCTCACTTCTCGTAGAGCATTCAGAATGTCAGCCTGGTCCATGGCGCGTCCGCCCTCAACAGTAGCCTCACCTGCGAGCTTGTCAGCCCGCTCATTTCCTTGTACTCCCGCATGCCCTGGCACGAAGATGAAACTAATCTTTGCCAGCCGAGACCGCTTCAGAGGCAGCAACCATTCTCTTCGGATCGACCCCTCCTCTATCCTCTTGATCATGTTCATTGAGTCGCTAAGGAAACAAGCCCTAGTGAATGTCTGTGTCTCGAGCCATGTTATTGCTTTACTTACTGCCATGACTTCCATGGTCAGGCTACTTGTGGTTTCAGTGAAAGCACCAGAGTCCTCCTTCACAATTCTCCCTCCGGCCCGAGCTGTAAAGGCCCATGAGCTTCTCACATGTCGGACGACCGACCCATCTGTGTAGATGACCGCGTCACTGTCTAGCGAATTCTCGAAAATCAACGCTTGTACTTCAGCCTCAACAGCAGCCGGATTTTCTTGTCTGCATTTTCTATCTAGTTGGATGCAAACTGAAAAGGATGTGCAGAAGTCTGTTGGCACTTGCACCCACTCCTCGCCAGGTTCTAAGTCCTCAAGTGAATACACCTGTTGAAGAATGTCCTCGGCTTGACCCATCCACGACCGTCCTCTTTTTAACCTGCTGCCCTTCACCTTCCTAATTTCACTATGCAGTGGATGCTGTGTGTTTGCGTTAATTCTGAGGTAGGCACGTGCCCTGCAAACTTGCATTCTCTCTTCAATGGTTGGAAAATCAAGAAGGTAGCGCATCGCCCTGCATGCTGTATCTCTTGTACATCCAAGAATAATGCGCATAGCTTCATTCTGTATCCTTTCCATCCTTTCTATCTGCTTATGGCTGACAGTCAGGATTGCCATTGCATACTCCAAAACAGACATGACCAGCCCATCGTACAGAAGACATAGATGGCGCTGCTCACAGTTTGCTGCCGCCATCACCCGCATCGCTGCCAAACCCCGCTTGGCCTTTGTTATCACCTGGTCTATGTGCACATTATAAGCAAGGCTTCGATCAAACCGTATCCCCAGGTAATTCATTGCCTGCGTTCTTTCCACCGTCTCTGAACACAGCATTACAGTTGGTGTTGGATTGTTGACAATATGATTATTCAACGAGAACCAAGTCACTGTTGCCTTTGTTGGGTTGACCATTGCCCCAGCTTCATCACACCAAGTACTTATGCGATTGAGTTCGGTTTGTAGTTCCACAGCAACCTCCTCTCTATCCTTACCCTGACGATACACTAAAACATCATCGGCATATGACAATGTCCTGCCAGGTCCAGTGATCTGCTCACTGGTGATTCTCACTGTGTAGGCGTTGAACAGTACCGGAGATAATGGTGATCCCTGTGGTAGGCCAGGATATATTGTTGTTGGTTCCGAAGTCCAACTGCCACATCTAAAAACTACTTTCCGTTGGAAGAGAGCTGCAGCGATCCAACTAAGGAGGAATGGACTTACGTTTAGTTCAAGAAGCTGAAACATTAAAAAATCCAGTGGTACTCTGTTGTATGCGTCCTCAAGATCAATCGCTGCAGCAACGGTTTCAGTGCCTGAGTGGAAACCTTCATAGACATCGTGGGCAAAGACTGCTGCATTGGTCCAGGTTTCTCTTTTTGGACGGTACCCACCCAGGGTAGGTGGGAAAACACCTTGCCTCTCTAGTTGGCTTGATATTTTCCTGGCAATTACCTTCTCCAGCAGCTTGCCTATTGTATTCTGCATGGTTATAATTCGATATCCCTGAATTTTCTTGTGGTCTTTGTCAGGCTTCGGCAAGGGAATCAGATAGCTGTGTAACCATTCCTCCTTGATGCTAGCACTCCCTATACTGTTGTTGTACATGTCTGCTAGTTTCTCTAGCTCATTGTCGGTACACCTCTTTATGTCGTCGTATCTTATGCCATCAGGACCTGGAGCACTGTTTTTTGATCGTCGAAGCACAGCCTTGATTTCTTGCACTGTCACTGTGTCTTCATCCGAAGTGTTCTGGGCCTTGCATCTGTCTGAGGTGACCTCCTTGGCCAGATTCCGGCCTCCCATGTCTGTCTGGTTGCTCTGCTCAAGGTAGCGTTCAAAGAGGGCTTTGCCCTTGTCCTCGTCAGTCCTCTGCCAGATGAGGTCAGCACCTTGGAAGTCAGAAATGCTCTTATTCTTGACTACACCACTCATGCTTTTATGTAGTCGCCAGAACAATTTCAGTGACTTGTCTGTGCTTACTCTTTGACACACCTCTGCCCATTTTTCGCTTTTAACCACCGTGACCAGTTTTTTGAAATAGCTTACTTTTGTGTGCATCTCTCTTTCTAAGTGCAAGCAGGGACTAGGATGACCAGCTCTGTTCTTCTTGGCATTTTGCCATCTCCTTACAGCACTACGCTTATCCACCCAAGCCTTCTCCACCTCGAAACTCCACCACGGTGGCTGCTCCCAGCTTTTTTTCCTTTTCTTCCTGCCCTGAAACGTTCTGCGCTTGTCACGTCTTATTTTACTCACCACATCTTGCCCTGTACTGTCATACTGGAACGTCTTTACCTTTAGCTTGTGCTGCCTGGTTCTGCCTTTCTCCACCAATATGCTGCATGGGTGGTGGTCGCTGCCATGGTGTCCTAGGACACCCCATCTACACACTGTAGTGAGTGAAGGTGAAACTAGCGCCAGATCAATAGCACTGTCCTCATCGCCTGGACGGCTTGCTGTCCTGGTGACACAACCACTGTTGATACAAACCAGGTCGATGGTTTCCAGTGCAGTCTCGAGCTCCTCCCCTTGTGTATTGGAGGAAGTGTTTCCCCATGATCTGCCTTTAGCGTTGAAGTCACCACAGAAAATAACATTTCTCTCGTGGCCTAATATGCCACTTAAGCACTGCCACTTCTGGGCGTCCACACTCGCATTGCGGGCATAAACATTAACCAACACGAATGGTATACTGGAATGAACTCTCAACGCCTGTATTTGTATATCGTCACTGTTCCAACTGGACATGTCTAGCTCTGACGCCACCATGCTGTCGCGAACGAGAATCGCCGTTCCCAGATGTCGTCTGTTATAGAAACATTTGAAGCCGGCAATTCGGAGTAGCTGATCGCCCAGTCTCGTCTCCTGTAGTGCTACAATGTCGTTCCTGTAAACTAGGGTTTCTAAAATAGAGCCCCGTTGTTTTACACTGGCACAGTTCCAATATAGAATACGGATGTTCCTGAGTCCTAGACGGTGACACTTGAGTCTAAAACGCCTCAAGCCACCGCGCTTACCTGGCTTCTTTTTCCCTGCGCGGCTACCACGCTTAACTCTTAAGTTTGATTTGTTGCCAACAGATTTCAACCAGTGGGAATACATACGTAATTAATAAAATACTCGAATGAACTATCAGGAAAATCTTAGAAGCAAATGAGATGTGGTTCCTGAGACGAATGTTGCGAATATATTGGATAGCGAGATTAAATAACAATGATGGCCTGGAAGAGGCTAATGAAACTAGAACATTATAACAACTATATAAAAATGGCAAAATAGTTTCTTTGGTCATGTGATGAGAGAGCGGCATTGAAGAACATCGTGACAGCTGGAAAGATCAGGGGAAAATGAGGCAAAGGCAGACCAAGAAAATTGTTGATGGATGGACTGAGATGGTGGCTTGGAGGAATATCATCAGCAGAGTTGATCCAGAACACCAAGGATCGAGATCCATGGAGAAAAATGAACGCCTACTCCAATTGGTATGGCATAAACGATGAGCCCCAAGAGCTATCAGAATTGCAATACGGAATTAACATTGAGCCGCAATAGCTATGAGAACTGAAATAAGGAATTAACGATGAGCCTCAAGAGTAATGAAAACTGGAATAAGGAATTAACGATGAGCCCCAAGAGCTATAAGAACTGCAATAAAGAATTAACGATCAGCTCCAAGAGCTATCGGAATTGTATTATGGAATTAACGATGAGCCCCAAGAGCTATCAGAATTGCAATAAAGATTTATCGATGACCCTCAGTTACCCTCAGATATAGTTATGAGCTATCAGTACTGCAATAAGGAATTAACGATGAGCCCCAAGAACTATCAGAACCGAAGTAAAGAATTAAAGAGGAGCCCCAAGAACTAACAGAACTGAAATAAGGAATTAATGATTAACCACAAGAGCTATCAGAACTGCAATAAGGAATTAGCGATGAGCCCCAAAACCAACCAGAACTGCAATAAGGAATTAACGACGTTGCCTGCATGTGTTTCCGGGCCCATTAGAGAAAAACAACGTAGCCTACAAAGCGTGTCGTAAGAGGTTCCACAGAATCACCGATGCCCAATCTTCAAGTGGTTTTACAGCTAACCTTTCGAGTGAACGATATAATGATAATGTCAAACTTGGACATTATCCAAATCACACTTACGAAAAATCAACACATGTGAAATGAGATGTTTGAGGAGAGCTGCCAACTTAACTATCCGAGATCCCGCACAAGAAATGATGTTATCAGATAGACAGTGGGGTCAACACCTTGCGCCGCACACACTGAAAGACGGAAGTTCTAACGGATTGGCCATCTCGTTAGCATGCAACACCATAAACTACCAGCGCATATTCTAGATCAAAGGAGATGTGCCACTAGAACAAGAGGACGCCCAAGAAGAAAATGAATTGACGACATCAATGACATTGTACAATCACTCGGAATGACACTATCCAGTGCCGCCCATCGGGCTTTGGAACGTCAATTATTCCTCCCCAATACGTTTGACGGCAAAAGTGGAAGATGATGATGATAATGATGATGTAATGGTACAAATACACCCTGGATGTAAAACAGCGGTAAATCGAACATTATATGCTGCTGAAAGAATGTACAGATAAAAACAACTCCCATACCTATGCAATCTGTGTAGGAATTATTGTCTCCGTACACTAAATCAAACTGTATTTATCAATTCCAACGTGAGTACCAAGCAACGTGCATAGCTAGAACTGAACGATAATTAGTAGCCATACATATACCAGTATAGTTGGGGAGGAACACCAGCTAATCAGTCTTCAGGAAACCCCCGTGTAGTCGAAAGGCAATAAAAATCCCACCTCGGCCATCTGTCAAAATCTGCTAAATTGCAAAAGCAAAGTGTACGGTATTTGACGAATAATACACGATTTCTCAAATATATAGAGGCGTCAATAATCAGGTGTCTGAAGTCTGGGTTATGCAGATAGAAAGATCTCATAGTAACTTTGCGATAACCGCGGGGATAAAATATGCTCAACATTCGAATATAATCCGTGACTAAGTGTGTTTATTTCAACCAAAATATGATAAATCTATTTAGTTAGTATGATGTATAACTCCGCTGAATGCTCCTGACGAGATGTACAGAAATAAGCCAGACAATAATTTGAGAAGCCTATTGTTTGTGACTTTTGAGTTAAAAATCAAACATCAATAGTTTTGCGATCTAATTTCACAACGATTAATATCACAACTTCTATGGATTTAGGATGAGCGAAATGTTAAGCCAAACATTCACATACTTAACGTCTATCTTCTGTATACTTCTCTTGTCTGACAGTAGGCTAAGTGTAATGCTCTAGAAGAAATAACTAAATGTTTGCTTTTCTGTATCACTCTAACGCTAATTTATTTAAATGTATCGTAGTTTTAACATGCATGCACTTTGGCGAAGGTGTTGTGCGAAACAAAGCTACAGGCGATTTGGAAGCAGATCACTTTGCGCTAGTTTTAATACAATGGTTAGAGTGCTGGTTGTTCAGAAAGCAATGACAAACTTCTGAACGTAAACTTGCCAAAATATCACAAGCATCCAAACTATGCGGCGTCCTTAAAAAAGATATGCGACTAACTATTTAGGGGTTTTCATTATAATTAAATTACTGTCATCTACTGCCTTTAATACTTTGCCGTGAAGGACAGGCATTGGGTAATGGGGGGGGGGGGGGGGGGGGTGTCCTTGAGTCTGAAGAATTAAGGCCGCCTGCCTAGTGCAGTCATCGCGAACTGTGCAGGTTAGGGTTTTCTGGTGCTAGTCACTACAAACAAATGCTGAGCGACGAAGGGGAAGTCTATGGCATAGATGAAGCGGTAGGGAGGAGCAGGTTACAAACAATGTTTCATGCTGTCTATTAACAGATTCTGGCCAAACGAAAAGCAGGTTTGGACTAAACAAACAAGAAAGACAGAAAATGGGAAGTAGAGGTGTGTCGCAGTTGTCTCTTAAACATTGTTAATATCATAACAGACATGTTGTATTATAACGTGATGACAACATTTCGGTGATATATGAGCCCATGGCAGATACAGAAAGTCGATTAAGACGATTAATCATCCTATGACACTAAATCAGTTAAGAACATGTCAAACTTTGCAAATGGAAATAATGTGTATTATGTGAAAGAAATACACGCCACAAATTCATTCCGGGAATTTTATAATGTAATGTTTGAATTGATCATCGAAGCTTAAGCAACATAGCTAGTTTCCATCTAGAGTGAAGACGGGTGTAAAACGAATACTATGCATGTGTCCACCATATGGAAACGAGTTTATAAAGCATTTTGTTGCTCTACCGTCGCTGAAGGTGGGAGTGTTATCCAAACATTTGCAGCACTTAAATAAAACTCAAGAGCCACCAAATACAGTTAATCAACCAGACTGCAGCAGGAGAGTCAGTTGTCATTCACAAGGGAACCAGAGCTAAGTGAGTTCACGATTTCATCCAAAGCTGAAGAAATGGAAGAAGTTAACTGCTGAAGGCATATTGTCTTTCAGGATAGGCAAGCTTAACAGTTGTATTTGTGCGTATTGTAAAGTACCGGGCTTTTGTAAAGTCTCACTACACTTTGTATGAAGAACAAATTTGAAAAAAAAAATCTTTCTTCCGTTGATAACACCATTCTGTCTGCAGTGCAAAGAATTACTCCAGCAGACGACAACCATTCTCTGCATATTGCTTCACAATGGACTGTGGAGCACATTCTTAGATGACATCATGTACTTCATTTGTCAAATTTGTTCTACATATAAAATGTAGTAAGACTTTACAAACACCCGGTATATATAAGTAACGATTGTTGTCTTGTGAATGGCTTGTAACATATTGTTCTAGACTGTTTAACACATAAGTACATTTTCTTATGGGCTACTATAGATAAAGAGGAAAACTATGACTTTTTGAACTTAAATGTTACATAATAATTCTGAAAATATCATGGAACAGGAATGAAACAGGGTCCAAATGAAGACTTAACAATTTGGCTTGTTGAAGCAGAATAATCTGGCTGTTATTTGAAACAAAAAGAGCGAACAATGTGGTCTGTACATCTGTTCTTTTGAGTGTCTTCACCCTCTTGCGTCAAGATGTCTACAACAGTAGTTAAAGTTAGTTGTATATCCTTTACAATTCCCGGGTAACTTTAGGTTTAGCAATTTTACATTGTTTTCTGAACGACCAACACTCATAATTCTGTATGACAACCAGCGCCAGGCGGCCTGCTTCCAAATCGTTTGCAGCTGTGTTTCGAACGCGGTATGGGGGATTAGGAAGTCGTCCGTAACCCTTTCACCACAGAGCTAGTTGAATCAACTACAAATAATAGTTATGCTCCGTACACTTGTACGGTTATTGGTAGGTCTCCGGTGCAGCTAAAGCAAGTGGCTGGTGACTTCATTGTCAGAGCTCAAGCGTTTTCTGTCGGGGTGTCAAATGTCTATTTCACTGATTCTCAACCGTTTTTGGCCCATGCACTCCGTCTCCATACATTCAGAATGTCATTCCCCCCCCCCCCCCCCCCCCCAGAAGGACAAGAAGTACAGAACTGCAAAGTGTTGAGGGAAAAACAATATAAACGCAATCTTGAAATAATCTTAACCCCCCTCCCCCCCGCGAACCTTAACCCCCCCCCCCCCCCCCCTCGGAGTGGAGTGGGGGGGGGGGGGTATTCCCCACCGGTTGAGAACCACTGGACTAGATTATCTTCTTTTTTTTTTAGTTAGTCCTCGAATGAATAGATGATATAATTTTTTCGTGCCATTGAGTGTCTAGGCTTCACATTTTGGTTAGGGAATCAGGTTGCCAAATTATAGTTGAGCTTAGTGTTTGTGTCTGGTTCTACTTGTTGATTCAGTACGATGTTGCTTGGTGTAGGAGTGGTAAAGTGAATAATTATTCAGCTTTTGTGTACAGACGTATCCTAGAGTGCAGAGGTGTGGTTACTTAATAGAGTCTACACGATTCTTAGTGTTGAATAATCTGGTTACTTGGTAGAGACTCCACAATCCCTAGTGTTGAATTATTTTCTGGTTACTCGGTAGAGACTCCACAATCCATAGTGTTGAATGATCTGGTTACTTGGTAGAGACTACACCATCCATAGTGTTGAGTGAACTACTGATTTATATATGTATAGGTGTAGTTTGATGCGTTTGTGTGGGCACTAGTTGCCACTGAAACTATATAATCTTGTGGAGAATAATAAAGCTTTTATGTTGTTCCAAGTTTGTTAGCCTAGCTTATAAAAGTTAACATGAGAAGACAGGATTCGGTAGACTGCGCGGAAGAAATAATTGATGATTCAACGGGCAAGACGGCGTTTACCCGCAAACCGTTGTGGAACGCAATGAGCAAGGCAAAGCACGTAGAGCGTCCTGGTCATCGACTGCATCAGCATTCGTCTCCAGTCGTCTTGACTTGTTTTGCCACTGGATTCAGATGGACTCAGACGAGAGAGTGTGGTCGTCGAATTGCGCAACTCTTCCTCACTTTAATCCAATTTATAGCGCTGGCCATTCTTCCTCATTCTTCATTATTGAGCGTCCACTATTAGAACCGAGAAAACTAATTTATTTTCAGTCTCTGCCTGATAACCTAACTCTTTCTTGTTTATTTATTTTTCTTGATGCACTGGGGGAGATAGTGCGGGTTTGCCCCTTCTCCACCATGACATCTCTTCATCTCCCTTTATATCTCTTTAATTGAGGTCAGCAAGGCAGATTTGATAAGACCGCCCGTTCTTAAACATACGGTGTGCTGATGCCGAAGTAGCGGATTCAAACCTTACACCGGTCAGTTGAACTAACAGGTTGACTTCTCGTCCTTGACTTGGGGACGTAAATTACAAGCAAACTTGAAGCCTGAGTGGGTTTGCCTAATGGCGAGGGACACTGGTAATAGGAAACGCTAACCCACACGCAAAGATCAGTCCAGTACACTAGAAGTAGTAGCAGGAGTATGGAATATGCTTGCGTTTTAAGCGAGCGTGAGCAAAACAAGTGTCTTCTATTATTCTTCTGTCATTTTCTTTAATTCTTTTGATTCGCCCTACTTCAAAATGAAGAAAAGTTATGAAATTGAACAAGATCTCAACCTTGCTTCAAGATGAAGACAAATACTGAAATTGAACAAAATCTCAACCTTGCTTCAAGATAAAGACAAATACTGAAATTGTACAAGATCTGAACATTGAAGAAAACTGGGTCATAATCGATATAATGTCTCAGAAACTAACATCCTTTGCCAGGAGTCGACCAGCGCAAAGATAGACACAGGACATTGCAGATACTTTTGGACATCAGGGCGCATGAGGCTGGAGGAATGGCAAGATATCCACAAACTGTTCGGACAAAGACTTGTTACAAGATAATGTTAGTGCAATAACGAGATCTGTTATCAGCGAGTATCTGAATGGACTTAAGACTGTGTCAAATGTCAAGAGTGAAACGAAAGCAGAGATTACTGATAGCTTTTAAAGACAGCTGGCGGAAATCCTGAAATCTACTAGCCATCGAATTAGTAACATAGCAATGAGGTTTGATAAGATCATGGACTTAACTTCATGTCAAGAGCTGCAACACTTCGTTAAGTTCATGGGTTGCTCTCTGTTCGTTTCGCCAAACTACACGCCACTAAAACTGGCGGTAGAAGGCACAACCGCGCGTGTATAAACATTGTTTTCTTTCACTGTGCCCGAACAGAGACGCTTGCTTTCTTCTATACATATAACACAAATACCATTAACACACAACACAGCATACGTCGCCGGGGACCATGATGTAAGTGTGAATACCGCGAAACGAATACAGGACCATTTTACACGCTTTAATGCGCATTGGGCATATATAGTTCTAGACAGGCATTTTTATAGTCCAATTTGCTCTTGGTGGGTGATGTGGTCAGTATCATAGCGGTCGCTTTTTCTTCCCAATATTATCTTGGTTCCCAGTTTAGGCTGGTTCGGCATGGGATAGTTTCTTTCTTTCTTTTTTTTTTGTTTGTTGCTTCTTGGGATATCATTAGGGCCATGGAAGTAGACGGAGGAGGAGACAGAGAAAGAGAAGAAGGGGCATAAGAAGGAATAGTAGCTGGAGGAGCGGGAGAAGAAGAAAGGGTGAAAATGAAGAAGGGGGAGTCAATGAAAGGGGGAAAGATGAAGTAGAAACGGAAAAATCAGTAAAGTCAAAACGCGAAGGATGAGAAAATGAGGAGGAGGAGAAGGGGAAAGAAGAAGAAGAAGAAGCAGAAGTAGAAGAAGAAGAAGAAGAAGAAGAAGAAGAAGAAGAAGAAGAAGAAGAAGAAGAAGAAGAAGAAGAAGAAGATAAAGATGAAAAAAGAGGAGGAGGAAGAAGAAGAAGAAGAAGAAGAAGAAGAAGAAGAA
>JACEFZ010013478.1:295000-425000 GCA_014155875.1 Cepaea nemoralis
TCTTGCTCTGTATCCATTATATTTCTTCAATGTGTCTCCTTGTAGCAGATGGTACCAGGACATTCTTGTGAGGTGGACAAACCATTTAATCTGTTGTTCTTTCATGGAGTGCATAATTGGTTTCAGATCGTGGATTCCTCTAATTTCCCAATTCCTAATTCCATATCTTACGGTTACTCTGAAAGAAATTAAAGGACATAAAGGCAAGGACCGACTTCATAGCATCGGGTGTTGTATTTTTTACACTTTGTATTTTTCACACTTTCACACAATTCATTATCTATAGCCAACACTACTAGATCATCTAACCTTTTTTAAATCAATGGTGTTTTAAAAAATGTCTTTATACATTGAAGCTTTGAAAAACTTTCACCTAATGCTGAGATTTACCAAAACATAATTTGCTTTCTCTACAAATTTCTGCATTTTTTATTTTATGCCATTTGCTAAAACATACTGTAGATGCAATAAGGCAACCCAACTCATTGGAAAAATGACATCAATACTAAAGAACAAACACGCATCAGTAGATACTAAAAAGCACTGTAAAACACAATCTTCCTATCAACTCTATGCTACCAATGCCAAACCTGGACAAGGAAGGAAACAGAGATAAGAAAATTGCAACAACGGAATTGAGATTCCTGAGAAGAATACTCAATGTATCAAGAAGAAAGAAAATCAGAAATTATGAAATCCGGTCTAAAGTGGGGGTAATAGTAACGCTAGATGTCATTACAAATCAGAGAGTGAAATGGCTCGGCAATATAAGCAGGCTACCAATTGACAGTATACAACAACAAGCAATTTTGTACACACCAAATGGAACCAGAAGAAGAGGTCGACCATGTAAACAATGGATGAAGGGAAAAATAAGAGTACATTGGAAATCTCGATACATGAAGCCCATAAATGTGCTCTCTCCCGCTGTTTATGCCTATTCCAGCTGGACGCTATATAGAAAAGAAGATCTCAAACAAACAGTGCAGCGGATGGGTCGCATTAAAAACGCCTCTAAAAGGCATGAGATGTATGCAGCCGGGAAGAAGAAGGCAAAAGCGAGGAAGGCTGCTAGGACTGCTGTGGCGACACCTAACAGTCCCATTCCTAGACCAGCTGAAGCTGGTTCCGCTCAAGCCACCAGCGCGGAGAAGCTCACAAAACCACACCAAGGACAATCCAAGCAGCTCAAAGGCCTCTGCACTGGAAGGTAGCACAGCGAGGATTTACCGGCAAAATCCTACTTAAGCAAATGGCGCTACTAAGAAACAAAATACTCAAGTCTTGGAGAACGAGCTGGGCAGACACAGCATTGCCCAGCTGCGCAAGACACCGGATAGAGCACAGGTCACCATCAACAACACAGCAAAAACCACTGCGCGAATGCGGAAACTAGTGCAGAGTGAGAAAGTCGACATCAAGATACCCTCGACATGTCAGTGGAAACCACCAGACACCGCATGATCAAACGATGGGTCACCAAGAGAGTCAAGACCCATCTGACAAACGATCAAGTCAGGGAGATACTGTCGATAGAGAACTTGACACTGAAGATTACCGGTGCTGAGAGGACCATCGGGAAGAATAACACCTTCTCCACAGTCGTAATCAGTCGTAATCGGATTATCCCTCAAACCATCAGATGAGACAAGAGACAGCAAGCCCTGGAGCACTACACTCATAGAGTGATGCAATTTTCCAGGTGTCAGAAGTTTTGGCGCACCCGTGCAAACTGTGAAAGTGAGGTGGAGGTCTGCAGATACTGCTCCGGAACCACTTCAATACAGCCAGTGCTCTCGTGCTAAGATCAAGTTGGACTACAGGAGGCCTAATATCAACAGAAAGTGCGCCAACTGCCCCGGTAACTCCGGCGCGAGACGCCTCAGCTACCACCAATACAGGAAGGAAGTAATGAAAATTGCCGTAAAATTAAATTTACCATACGAAAAGGCTAGGAGGCAGAACGGGGCGACCACACGCCTAATGAAATGTTACAACGCGCAACTGGAAGGCCAACTGAAGGATCTAACATCCAAATTTACCACTCAGATAACAGCCGTTCAGGGCATACTGGATGAAACCAAGCTCGTGCAGCAGAGGATTGAACAGCATGTGGCTCGAATAGCTGCAGTCAAGGCCGAGACGGTGTCAGAGTCTCACCCGAGGATAGAACGCGTTGTCTGCACCAACGCCCGACAATGCAACGCCGAGATATTATAAGCCCTACAGTTATAATGCGGCGGCCTCACTAGCGCCAGGCAGCCAGCGCTCGATAGTGTAGCGCTGGGCTATTATAAGCACTACAGGCGATAAGCGCTGAACGATGCTAAGCAGGCAGCTAGCACACAGCGTGAACCGTGAGGGGTCACGCGTGCTAACCCAAGCGCTACTAGAGAGTGTGCTGTGTCCAGTCAGACTGAGCTGGACGGTCGTCAGAGACAGACGTGTGAAAGCGGCTGAGAGTTGTTGCATGTCGTGAAAGCTAGCCTGTTTGACAGCTTGAGATGGAGTGCGTGTCTGTGTGACTTGTAAGTTGGAGTGCATTGATATCTTCTATTGTATTGATGTATTGATTACTTGCACTGTTGTAATCCATTGTATATTGTAACTTGTGATTGCGCGAAGCGTGTATTGATTCACGATGTGTGCAGTGCGCGAATAAATAGCACGAAATATCTTATCGGCGGTTAGCCTTGTGTTGTTTAGCTAGTGTAATTAAGATCGTACTTTGTCAAGTGACGAGCCCTAATTCTTGCCCTAAGCAAGACTTTGACAAGTGCGAACGTGGTGGCCTTCGTCCGGTTTATGAATCAACTGTTTACAGAAATGTGCCGATAGTAGATATAATTTTATTGGTAACAAATGTGAACATAGCGACTGCGGTCAAAATTTTGGATAAGTTAATTATAATTATTAGTATAGAAAGTGTGTGCGTTATAGTTTAGAACATAAATATCATTGTGTGAGTTAATTTAATCAAAGCAAAATTACGTTTTTGAACTTAGAAAATTGCAACCGAGGCATCAAAGTGACAAAAACAAAATGGCGGCCATGTCCTTGAATGTCATTGAGTAGTGATAGTGTAAGCGGAACGAGTGGAAAGTGTGAATAGAAAGTGGTCGATTGTGGTGATACGACTAACAACAATACTTGACGACATACAAACCTACAAAAACTTAAGTGACATTGCATACACCACACATTTGCACATGTTCTAATTTCTCTTAGTCCAAAAATAACAGGTTGTTTGGGGTCATCTACACCTGTCCCTCGGAAACTCCAAAAATTTTTGGCCGATATAAAGCAAAAATCAGTGCGGTTTCGAGCAGTAGTAAGCAGCCATTGCCCAACACATTCTCTCAGGAGTACATGAGTATAAAATTTTTTCCCCTCTTTCTTATATTTTCGTTCTGCAGGCCTAAACACTAGCTATAATATTAAATACTGTAAAGCTTTGAACTCAAATTACTAACATCTTTATTAATTTTGTGTCTATCGATTTCATCATACATTTTGTTCATCATGGCTAGTTTGAACGAATACATTGAAATGGGTTTAAAACTGAACTTTGCTGGTGAAGAGTTGAGAGCCTGGAGTGAGAAAAAGTTTGCAGAATACCTCCTACAACAGGAGAAGATTAATGAACGTGATGAACGAGCTGCCGAAAGATCTTTAAAACAAGCTGAAATTACAGCCCAAACCAGGAAAGAAGAGCTCGAAGTACAGCTAAAAATTGAACAGCTGAAAGCAGAAACTTCCAAAGAAAAGGAAGATAGAAAAGCTGACAAAGACCAGCCATATAGAAATACCAAGGGCTGATTAAAAGTTACTCCACAGGTGACTGCATAGCAGCTTTCACTCAAAATTTTGAATGTATTATGGATCATTATCAGATCCCAAAGTCAGAATGGAGTATAATACATATGAGAAGTCTTTCTGGAGATCCTCTGAAAGTAATAGAGGCCATTCCAAATGACCTGAAGAAAGATTATCAGCATATTAAGACAAAAATTATGGCTCATTTTCTGCTAGATGAAGCAGGCTACAGAGAACAGTTTGGTAAATTGTCTCCTAAACCAACACAAACGTTCTCTGATTACATCTCAGAAATACAAAATGTTTTTCTCTAGGTGGCTATCTGCAGCAAAGTAAATGGTAATTTTGATAAGTTGGTGGATCTTATTTTGAGAGATAACATCATTACATCTCTCCCACCACCATTTTCTAAATTTCTATTAGAATGTCAGTGTGAAAGTGTACAACAGATTGAAAGTCGTGGAGCAGGTTATTTTTCAGCCAAAAAACAATGTTTCAGTACTGGGTTGACGACCACAGACTTTGTAGCAGCCGCTACTTATGATAGATCTAAGTCAGTGCCTTACAACAAACAAAAGCCCTATAGGTAATCTGCTGATCAGAGTAACAAATGCAGATATTGTCATTTGCCACACATCGAAACTGATATGTGTGACCAACATTCTGGTTACATGTCTTACTTACAAAACTACATAGCAAAGCAAGACAAGGAAAGAAAGATATACAGACGTGCCACCAAATGCTTCCTCTGTAAAGCTTTCGGCCACTGGCGTAAAGATTGTAAAGCCAAAGCTATGCCTAGAAAGGCTAAGGCAGCTATGATTGATAGTTCGTCATCAGATGATGAAAGTATAGAAGATCAAAATGTAAACGCAGCACATGCTATTGATGTGTTTCAACACGACAAATGTACTGTCTGTGATCAATTTCATGAAGATGGCATTTTGACATGTGGCCATTCAATTCCTGTTACAAATGAGGAAGCCAACTTAGTTGTGAACTCCCAAGGTAAACTAAACATCCACCAGGGGTATATTAACGGTAGAGCTGCCACCGTTTTACGTGATAGCGGCAGTACTCTCATTGGCATTAAGAAAGACTATATTTTACCATCACAATATAGTGGTAAATATGTTACTTGCAGAACTTTCTCGGGTAACATCGAGAGATACCCTCTTGCATGGGCATATATAAATACACCATTCCTCTCCGGAAAGGTTAAATGCGCAGCATTGAACAATCCTTGTTGCGATGTTATCATCGGTAACCTTCCAGAGGTTAATGACATGCCACATGACAGTATTGTATCCTCTGCCACTTGTAACACCAATCATACCATCTCACCATCATCACAAATCACGTTTCATGATATTGATGTATTACCACCCATAAATGAATGTATGTATGCCAATTCGGCAATGTCATCACAGGAATGTAGTTGTGTGAATGTGACACCAAGTTGTAATATACATGTTAACCGTGATAGTACAAATGCAGTAACTAGATCTACTGCTCAAAGGCAAGATCGAATCGATCAGACAGAGGCTTTACAGCTAATAAGCCCAGTTGTAACATCTCCTGAAACAACTAGGGGGAAATTTATAACAGCTCAAAAAGCCGATCGATCATTGCAAAAGTATTTTAAACTAATAGGTCAAAAGCCACGAGTAGCAAAGAACGCTAAATGGTATTTTGCTCTGAAAAACGGAATTCTGACACGGTACTATACCAAAGGTTCTAGCACTTCTGAACAAACGGTGCTACCTTCAGAAAACCGCAACCAAGCATTACAGCTAGCGCATGACATACCCTTTGCAGGGCATATGGCGCATGCTAAAACGCGAGCAAGGTTACTTACTCAATTCTATTGGCCTAAATTTTGCAGTGATACGAAAGTATATTGTAGATCTTGTGACATCTGCCAAAAGCTTGTTAAAAGGGGAAACACCCGCAAGCAGAACTGCAAGTCACTGATTTGGCAAGTAGACCATTTGAAAGATCTCGGTGGATATAGTTGGTCCCCTTAACCACATAAAATCAAGGGGAAACAAATATATTGTTACAATAATTGATTTATGTAGTCGGTGGCCAGAAGCCATTCCAATGAAGAATATAACTTCCAAAGATATCATGGAAGTATTTTTTTCATATTTTTCCAAGGGTAGGATTCCCTGACACCATTCTTTCAGATCGGGGTAGCCAGTTTATTGCCGCAGCTACACAAGCATTTACTAAAATGTTGGGGGTGAAGCAATGCTTCAACAGCCCATACCACCCACACTCCACAGGTGTCATAGAAAAGATCAACGGCGATCTTAAACATATGCTCGCAAAAGTAACCCAAGAGCATCCCGAAGACTGGGACACGTATCTGCCTGCTATTGTATTTGCATATAGAGAAGTGCCACATTCCAGCACTGGATTCTCACCATTCGAAATCGTGTATGGTGCCAAACCACGCGGCCCATTATCATTGTACCATTCTATGCTAACTGAAAGTAAAACCGTTTGTACACCCATTTCATCATATGAACATGTAACATCATTGCGCGATAGAATTATGAGATCATGTATGTTAGCTAAAGAAGCACTACAAAAATCTGGTGCTATCTACCGACAATACGCTAACAGAGGAAATAGAACCATTACTCTGACGCCAGGACAGGACGTTTCTTCTCTTATTGCCAAGTGACAGACATCTTCTGACAGACTCATGGCAAGGACCGTTTAAAGTACTACGACAAATTTCGACGGTAGATTACGAAATTGCAGGTAGGGACAAACACACAATTTTCCATATTAACATGCTTAAACCATACTACCACAGGGACGACGAACAAGTGGAGACGACAGCAAGCAGAACAATAGTGGACCAGACAGACGACAACGATACTGACGAGATACCAACACCAGTCCTTGACACGACAACCAACCTACAGGACATAAAGGTAAATCCCAAACTGACTCAGACACAGATTAACAGTTGCAGACAAGTATTACAAGACTACAGTACAATTTTTTCTAACAACCCAGGACAGACAGACTTAGTGCAGCATCATATTAATTTGACATCTGACATTCCAATAAAATGCAGACCATATTCCATCCCTATACACTACAAAGACAAATTGCATCAAGAAATTACTGACTTAGAAGCAAATCATATCATCCGACGTTCACAATCACATTTTTGTTCACCTATTGTCATTGTGAAGAAGAAGGACAACACAATAAGACTCTGTGTTGACTATAGGAAACTCAACGGCATTACACAGTTGGATTTAGAACCAATGAGCAACTGTGAAGACATACTGACGGAACTGACTGACTCACGGTACTTTACTAAACTTGACATGACAAAAGGTTACTGGCAAATACCTGTACATGCTGACAGTATTTGCCACACCCTGGGGACTATACGAATGGTGCAAGGTGCCATTCGGGCTAGTTAATGCTCCAGCAACATTTGTCAGAATGACAAGACGACTTTTGACAGACATTCCCAACATCATTTGGTATATGGACGACATTTGCATACATACAAGCAACATGACAGACCATATAACAGCACTGCAGCAGACATTCGACAGGATTAGACAACATGGACTGACAATAAAACCATCCATAGTTGATATAGCCTTTCAAGAAATTTCATTTTTGGGCTATAAGATCTCAAATGGCTTCATATCAACTGACGATAACATAATGTCCAGAATTTTAAAATTGTCGCTTCCGACAACCAAGAAACAGTTGCGAAGTGTGTTAGGTCTTTTGAATTATTATAGACAATTCATTCCTCATTTTGCTGAATTGACCAAATGTTTTACTGATTTACTAACAAACAAACATCCAAATGTCATTGTAAATAGCGAATGTTTAAGGCCTGCATTTGCGAGAGTATTATCTTATTTTTCCAAGGAACCCATTCTAAAATTACCAGATCTTAGCACTATTTTCAGGCTAAGATGCGATGCGAGCTCCGTAGCCATTGGAGGGGTACTACTTCAAGAACACGACCAAGTGTTGTACCCGGTATACTACGTCTCCCGGAAACTGAACACCAGCGAACGAAATTACAGCACGCCGGAACTCGAAGCCCTCGCTCTTGTGTTCTCGGTACGTAAATTGTCCAGATTTCTTTTAGGTGATCATTTCATCATTGAAACAGACAATAGTCCGTTGACATTTATCACCAGGGGAACCCCAACTAACCAAAGAGTGGCCAGATGGTCCCTTCTTTTACAGGACTATAGCTTCGAAATCAGACATATCAAAGGCTCACATAACTCTCTTGCCGATCTTCTATCGAGATGTCCTGACGACTCACCCAATAGCCAGGTAACACCCGAGCACATTGCAGATGGTGTATAAACTGCAACCTAGATAGTGCTCAACACCACAGCCAATTGTGACTTCATGTCAGTTACGCTGTGTAAAACTGTGTGATAGGGAAAATGTAATTTCCCAGTGTAAGTATAGTATGTACATATTGTTATTATCATGTGAATGAACGGTTCGTATAATTATAAGAAAGTTGCAAGAATGTCATTAATAGTGTAAATATATATTATCATTATAATAACGATACCATAAGTGTCACAGGACAGTACTACAGGACCCAAAGACTTACTGAGCTTGAACAAGTACCAAGCAAACCTGAGTACAACTATAAAGATGGTCCACGACGTTTTAACAAGTATGAATGATGACCGTGACAACCTAATCTGAGAATATGACGGAAGAAGCTATCCTACCACTAATAACAAGATCTGGGTACTCCGTATATTTACAGTCTAACACAACGAGAGACCTTAATGTGAGTGTGCGGTAACATCTTTACACTTCTGTTATATATTTATATTACTTTCATAATAATGTACCATAATAAAATATTTGTAAATTGATGACAATTGTATGTAAATTCGAGTATGAAACATTTCCATATACAAAATTGTATATGTCGATTTTTGTTAGATGTAATCTCAACATCGTAACTTGATTGACTTTTTCACAAAAGTGACCTTTTTGTGCACTTTTGTCAGAGAGGATCAAATTATGACACTAAGAAAGAAAATGGTACATGTAATTTATTTTGTTGAAAGCATGATGAAATTATTGTCCCTAAATTTTGTTACATAAACAAGGGACATAACTAAATATTGTTGGTGATGCGTAAATATGTATTGAAACTACCATGTTTGCCTAATAGGTATCACGTCAAGAGGACGTCATGTGTATATGGGAAAATTTGCCAAAACTGAAGACCTTCATCGGGCATTCTATTAGATAGGGATAGATGTTCAATGTCGGAGTTATCTTATAGGTAGATACTCACAGACTCACCTGTTTATTTGTAATTTTTCTTTTTGGTGGAGAGGTAGGGCAAGTTAGCCGTAACTACCGGACTGGCTGTGTCTCAGTGAGGTAAAAAACCATGGAATTGATTGTACCTGACAATTATGCTGTATGGATAGGCATGGGGATCATATACATATTGCTTACTAATCACCTGTACATATTAGAACTAATCAGAGCTATGTCAGATAAAGTGCAAAGTTCAATTCTGACAAGATAAAGAACAGCGAAATAGAGTACATGAAAGGAAAACCTTTCATGAAATTAAGGGGGGGGGGGAGGATGTCAGAGTCTCACCCGAGGATAGAACGCGTTGTCTGCACCAACGCCCGACAATGCAACGCCGAGATATTATAAGCCCTACAGTTATAATGCGGCGGCCTCACTAGCCCAGGCAGCCAGCGCTGGGCTATTATAAGCACTACAGGCGATAAGCGCTGAACGATGCTAAGCAGGCAGCTAGCACACAGCGTGAACCGTGAGGGGTCACGCGTGCTAACCCAAGCGCTACTAGAGAGTGTGCTGTGTCCAGTCAGACTGAGCTGGACGGTCGTCAGAGACAGACGTGTGAAAGCGGCTGAGAGTTGTTGCATGTCGTGAAAGCTAGCCTGTTTGACAGCTTGAGATGGAGTGCGTGTCTGTGTGACTTGTAAGTTGGAGTGCATTGATATCTTCTATTGTATTGATGTATTGATTACTTGCACTGTTGTAATCCATTGTATATTGTAACTTGTGATTGCGCGAAGCGTGTATTGATTTACGATGTGTGCAGTGCGCGAATAAATAGCACGAAATATCTTATCGGCGGTTAGCCTTGTGTTGTTTAGCTAGTGTAATTAAGATCGTACTTTGTCAAGTGACGAGCCCTAATTCTTGCCCTAAGCAAGACTTTGACAGACGGAGGAGACTGAGAAAGATCCAAGAAGAAAGAGAACGTCTAGAACAACTCAAGAAACAGAGAATGGAAACATCAGGCGCAAACGACAACAATAGCAAGTACCAGACAGTAGACAGTACACGAAGTAACAGAAGAGGAAGTGACAGAA
The DNA here is from genome assembly GCA_014155875.1 of Cepaea nemoralis. NCBI lineage: Eukaryota > Metazoa > Mollusca > Gastropoda > Stylommatophora > Helicidae > Cepaea > Cepaea nemoralis. Next base: position 305,218 of record JACEFZ010013478.1, read on the forward strand.
GAGGAAGAAGCAGAAGAGGAGGAGAAAAGTAAAAACGAAAGCGACTAAGAATGGTCTGTGGAAAGCAGTAGAAGGGTTTTATTTTAGTTTAGTCGATGGATCAACATCATGGCACACGGGTGTAACCCATAAGTGCTCCGTTCTCCTCCTAACTCAAACCCGAGTCTGAAGAATTTCAGCTCAGTGCACGAACTCCGTAGCACCGGCGAGGATCCTGAAATACTTTGGGTAGATTTTTAACTCCAAATTTTGCTCGGGCAGAGCCGTTAGGCTGCTTTTTTCGATTACCAACTGCCAAGGGATTATTTATGTGCGCAACAATACACACGGGCGTCCGATCTCACTACCCAGAAACCAGGGGAAATTTTATTACTAGAAGTTCATAAGAAAAATCCCGGTTATCACCGGGGCTTGAACCCAGGACCTCCAGCACTCGAGGCGGACACCATACCACGAGACCACGCAGCCCCTAGAAGGGATTTAACTCCACCAAGATCCTGTGTTCAAGTCGTCACGACATAACATTTCAAAGAAACAAAAGACTAAGAAGATATGAAGGCAGAACAAGACCGAAACCAAGAACGAGAAATAGATGGAGTCTCAGGGTGGATGCCTGCTGATAAACCACTCCTTGAAAGAAGTACACAACGAGTCGGGGTCGAAATTCGATGGTTGAACGGGGACTGAACATTTTTTTTCTTCAAATATTGATTTGATTAATTGTTCCCCTCGACACCCCAAGATACAAGAGGAACAAGATGAGATGATCATGCGATTGACAACATACTTCAGAGAGATGATAATGAGATTGACAACATACTTTATGGAGATGATCATGAGATTGACAACATACTTCATGGAGATGATCATGAGATTGACAACATACTTCAGCCGATTGCTCAGGGAAAATTGCTTTTATCTAGATCTGGAGAGTTGCACCCAGTCACATAGCCTTCCTATTAATAGATAAGAGAAATAATAGCTGCAGCAGCGTTTAACAATATCAATTAAGTATGTGTAACTCCTGCGAAAAAGATACTAAACACGGACTAAATACTGGACAGACAGGTAGACACCTAGCCGACGTCAGGGAACACCCTCAAGATACTACTTACAATTCTGACAAACCTGTCTCTAGCCATTTTGGTTCTTCTGACCACAATGGAGTGGACGATGTATGGGTCACAGCAATAAAGCTATAATAATTTCTTAGGCTTAACATTCAAAGCCAGTTAATCAACTCTTTGGGACGCACCCGTCCAGCGGGGATCAATACTGTTGAAGATGCCACTGTATAACTCTGCTGACTCTCGTCTATACCTGTATATCCATATCTAACTGTTTGCACACGTTCGGATCCACATTTCCGTATTTGGCACCTTTCACAACTGAACTGAACTTCTGAGCTGCCTTCCTAACAACAAAGGATGTGTATTTTAATATTATTACATTTTATAATTTCATATTATTCTTTAGATCTGTTTGTGTTTTCCCGTTCCCGATGAAGATTATTATAATCGAAACGTTGTTCATTGTGTCGTAGTATCAATCAATTCTTCTTCTTCTTCTTCTTCTTCTTCTTCTTCTTCTTCTTCTTCTTCTTCTTCTTCTTCTTCTTCTTCTTCTTCTTCTTCTTCTTCTTCTTCTTTCCTTCGCCTGAAATATGTTTATAACTGCAATGTTGTCTCTTGTATGAGTCTAACAGTCTTTTTTTTAGTTCACTCAGCGGTCCATAGAGTTTATCTTCCACTGTTTTCGCTCTAGGCCAGAAGGTTCGCCTGGATATGTTGTAGTTTGGGCAATCCTGGAGTATGTGCTCTGCTGTCTGCGACGCCAAACCACATGTGCACATGACTGAGTCACCAATCTTGAATTTTGTATACATGTGGTTGAGTAATCTATTGTGTCCTGTTCTGAGGCGCAGAAGATTGACCTGTTCTGGTCTGTCCTTAACGTGGTAGTCGTCTTGAGTAAGGTTTGGTGGCCTTCTGACTGATTTGATCATTCTTTTCTTTTGGTGGTATGTAATGGGCACATCACGTTATTCTTCCTTTGCTCCTTCCTTAGCCAATTGATCAGCTCTGTCGTTTCCGGGGACTCCACAGTGGGATGGTATCCACTGTATGGTGACCTTACGCTGACTGCTAAGTTCAGAAAGTATCAATCAATCAATCATGTACCATGCCGGAAAGCGCGAGGCGGTCATGATTCGCCATTTCACTCTATCATCAGAGTCATGGATCAGCTCAGTGTTCCTGTTTTGACCATGCCATGTGGCCAAGCCATCCAGGTATTTACTTCTCGCTCTTCCCCTTGGTCTGTTCCCTTCGATCTTGCCAGTTGTCACTAAGTTCTCCAATCCATTTCTTCTCATAACATGCCAAAAAAAGTTTGACTGTCTACGTCTAATTTCTCTAATCAGTTTACGATGTTCATTTGTCTCCTGTAGTACTTGGTCATTGGTTTTTCTGTTTGGCCATGGTATTCTTTGCATTTTCCTCAGAAACCACAATTCTGCATCCATCAGATGTTTTTCAGCTTGACTGCACATTGTCCAAGTTTCCCATCCATACAAAAGAATAAGCTCTATGTAGCACCTCAACACTCTTTTTCTCGTTTCAGTTGACATCTTTTTATTGGTCAGTATGTTTTTCATCTTGCTAAAGGCTTCTTTCGCCATGGCGATTCTTGTTCTAATCTCTTCAAGGCATCTCCCATCAGATGTTATGACTGTTCCGAGATAATTGTACCTATTCACTTGTTGAAGAATATTCTCATTTACTTGTATATTACATTGTGGTATTTCGTTCTTCCTAGTGACGACCATAATCTGTGTCTTTTTACAATTTAATTCTAACCCCAGTTGCTCACTGTGTGCAACAACCGCATCTACTAATTGTTGCAGATCCTGCTCATTGTCTGCAATCAATATTGTATCACCTGCATATCTAATGTTATTGATGTTTCGTCCTCCAATGCTGATTCCATTTATATCTTCAACATTTCTGAAAATATTTTTACTGCATAGGGAAAAAAAGATCTGGAGACATTACACATCCCTGCCTAACACTTCTCTTAATAGGCTGATATTATCCCACTTCATTATCAATCCTTATGGCAGCTTGTTGTTTCCAATATATGTTTGTTATAAGTCTAATGTCTTTCCCATCAATTTGTAGATCTGCAAGCATATCTACCATGTTGATATGTCTTACTCTATCGAAAGCCTTTGTGTAGTCAATAAATCAAAGATGCATATCTATGTTTACTTCTATAGAACGTTTAATAACTGATCGCAGCATATACACAGCATTTACTGTACCCTTTCCTTCTACAAACCCACATTGTTCCAGCTTTCACATGTTTAAGAACATTTCGAACCTCCATCTTCAAAATTGGCGGCCTTTCATTATTAAATCGAATATCATACTGTTCATCTCTGTTATGATCATACAGGTTTTTCACATAATCTGACCATACATGTAGAATCTGATATTTTTCTATTATGATTTTGTCATCTTTAGTTTTTAGACAGCCTGCTGATGTACTTGTTCTTTTATTAGTAAGTTCCTGCACTAATTTGGTATTTTGACTGGTGTGTTGTTTTTCAATTTCTAAGCAATTTTTCTCAAGCCACGCTTCTTTTGCCTCTTTTAAATTTTATTTTATTATTATTTTTCTTAAACACCCCCCCCCCCCTTCCCCGCCCTCCTCCTCCTCCACTCCCTGTGTGATTTACATTTGCCGTTGTGGAGTTCAAAATTAAGGTATGCACACACTGTGTCCGTGTTTTAGTAAACCTCATTTTTTCGCAGGAATTGCAGATACTTGTTTTTCATTTCCTAGCTTTTCTATTAATTGCCAGCTAAGAGAAATTACTAGAAGCATACAGACCACGCAGGTGTGATTCTGACCACATCACTCAACGAGTGCAGATTGGTATGTAAAATATAGGCCTAGAACCATATACCCAAGCGGCTTCGGGCGTGCAAAAGGATTCCTTCCTTTACTTATACAGTCAATGGTTGTTAAGAGTAGGCAGCACATCAACACTTGAACAACAACCACACATAACTAGACACTTGTTTTATACATGTGCATATTCAACCGCTTTCATATTCATCATCTCATCTTGTTCCACTTGTACCTTACGATGTCGAGGTGAAGCATAAACAGCGGGAGAGTGTCCGTTTATGGGCTTCATACATCGAGATTCCCATGGAATAAGACTTCACATTAGTATGATAATACTAAGTAATACTTAATGTAATTGAACAACAACAGTACACAACTAGACATTTGTTTCACATATGTACATATTAGATCACCTTCAAATTCGTATGCTAATACGTAATATTGCTGAATAATAACCGTACATTAAATAGACATTTGTTTTACACACGCACATATTAAACTGCCTTCAAACTCGTATTCACATACCATATACAACAGACAGTGAATTCTCCAGATATAAACGTCTCAGTACAACACGCGTTCAAGCTCCTGTGCTGTTTGATTTTCAGTACACAGTCGGCCACAATAGCAACGCTTATGTTTGTTTTCGTATCTGGATCGCAGTTGGTACTTGTCGCAGGATTATGCGGTTGTGTTTAGTTATGTACAGGATCAGCTGCCGGATCTAGTTTTCATTAGCTGATACAAATCTAGGCTTGTCTATATGTTTGCAGCTATACCCGCTTGGCTGACTATCTTTCTGTCTGATTCTTTTCGGTGTGCGTGTGCGTGCGTGCGTGCGTGCGTGCGTGCGTGTGTGTGTGTGTGTGTGTGTGTGTGTGTGTGTGTGTGTGTGTGTGTCTGTGTGACTAACTGTTAATTTGCTTGCCATATTTTTTTTTATTAAAAGGAAAGAATGGCATCTCGGAGGAAGAGTCCTGCATACATATGTTTGTGCTGCCTTTGCAATTAGTGTTACATTCTTCCAGACTATCTATGACATGTTTATGCACTTTCTTCGCATCTTCATGGAGAAATGGTCAAGTGACCTGCCCCATGATCCGAAGGTCCAGAGTTGACACCGTATTTCTGTTCACAAATGCAACATTTTCGAAATCTTGAAATGCGCTGAGGGTATTATTCTTACTGACAGGCGAGTCAGTACTCAACAATTGGCCTTACAGCTGTCAGTCAGCAATGGCAGTGCTAACAGCAGTTATATATGCAGTTATAACAACTCACGGAATTTCAAAGGTTTGCGCAAGATGGATTCCTCGAAGTTTCCTTCACGACAACGCGCGTCCTCACACAGGGAAGCAATCACCAAATTGGGTTGGACTGTACTACCCCATCAATCCTACAGTCCCGATTTGGTACCCTCTGATTTTCATCTATTTGGGCCACTTAAAGATACCCTCCGAGGGACAAGTTTTGCAGATGATGAAGCAGTGATTCATGTAGCGAAGAAATGGCTACATGATCAAGACAAAATCTGGCAGGGTCAAGGAATAAATAAATGCACTTGTTTCGCGCTGGCATAAAGCAGTACAAATTTATGGGGATTATGTTGAATAATACCGATGTTTATATGACTTATCCATGTATATTGTGTATAAAGTTCATGATTTTTGAATCAACAGATATATACTGTTTTAGTTTAATCAGCATCTTTCAGACAATCGCTGTTAGTTACTCTGGAAGTCCGAGGAATTCGTAATATTCTTCTCAAGAACAACATCTATGTTGCTTCCAAGTTCTTCCTAATTTGTTCATTTACATTCCAAGATTCTCTGCCTTACTGTCCTGTAACACGTTATATTTAGCATTTCAGAACTCTTTCTTACCTTCAATGATAATGACTTATTGCGCTAGATAATTTTGATTTTCTGAAATGCAACTTTTGCTTCTCTTATTCTGTTCTTAATCTTGCCCTCTTCTGTTCTTAATATTGCTCTATTCTGATCTTACTATTTCCCTATTCTGTTCTTACATTTGTCCTATTATGTTCTTACTCTTGCTTTATTCTGTTCTTAATCTTGCCCTCTTCTGTTCTTAATCTTGCCATTTTCTGTTCTTAATCTTGCCAGATTCTGTTCTTAATCTTGCCCTTTGCTGTTCTTAATATTGCCATATTATGTTCTTAATCTTGCCTTATTCTGTTCTTAATCTTGCCCTATTCTGTTCTTAATCTTGCCGTATTATTATCTTAATCTTGCCCAATTCTGTTCTTCATATTGTCCTATTCTGTTCTTCATCTTGTCGTATTCTGTTCTTCATCTTGTCCTATTCTGTTCTTCATCTTGCCCTATTCTGATCTTCATCTTGTCCTATTCTGTTCTTAAATTTGCACTATTCCGACGTATTATTGCCCTATTCTGTTCCTAATCTCTGTCATGCATCTTTCATCTGATGTTATAATCGCCTTGACAGAACAGTTAGAGAAAAAAGTCCATAGGTACATTGTCGCGAGATAAATAAACTTGTTAGTTGCGATCGATGACAACCAAGCCCGACATTAGTCTGCAAACACAATAGACCCTTTGATGTTGAACAGACTGAGTAAAATACGTCGTTAGAACTGTCTGCACCTGGTCGGCATTTTTGTATGAGATCAAAGTGAGTCACGTCGCGATGTCTACACACGGTCGACATTTTGTTGACAGGTTGTTGTTCGAGAGACGTGTACTGGCGTCATCTGTCTACAGGGCGGGAATCGGCCGTTGAAAGTGATGGACAGAATGTCTGCCAGAGGTCGGAAGGGTTCTGTGATATGGGGGAAAGGTCTCTGGCTCACAGACAGCCAGGATCTTTGTTGTATGAGACAAAGAATTTCCCAGATGAAAGTGAACTTGACAGCGAATTGACTCCGGTTAGTCTAGAAACAGGAGGACAAAGCCAGATTCTGGATTGATTGGCGTCTGGACTTTTTGGTGACGTCACTCAAGCACCCATATAAAAGCCAGTGCGGTAAACAAGTGGAGGGAGTCGAGAAAAACATTCTGAAGTGCTAGGATCGGTGCATTATTCCGAGTTGCGTTACATGAGTGAAACTATAATGTCTAAGTGGTGATAGTTATCCGCGGACATAGATCCAATCTGATTGCATAGTTTCTCGAGTGGAAACCAAAACAGGCATAGGGTAGGCTATTAATAATATCTAACTTAAGAGTATGATTAGGAATAGAAATAATGTATTGTAGGTGCGGTGATATAATGTATTATGATTAATGATAGAATGTTCTATTAGTGCGGTGCTAGAAAGTATCAAAGGAGCGTCGGCACTGGTATCCTATTGTGTGGCTTCAACTAGCTTGTGTGATATATCATTTTACTCAGGGGGTTGAGGACGATGTAGTGGAATAATAATTAGAGAGATTAAAGATGGTTGAGAGGGGGAAGAGGTATGTGAAATGGTAGGATCTTCCAGTAGGGCATCTGCCGGGTTTCTACCCGTTCCTTTATTCTTTCCTGGTGTTGCCATGTCTCAGATCATACGATTGAGTTATTTGGCCGTATGACAGAGATCGGATCTCTGTTATAGATCTGAGTGCTGTTATTGGCCTACACTTACATAATTCCGGCCAGGACTGAGTTGCCCTCACCGTAGTATTCTCTATTCTACAGGTTCCATTTACAGGTCCACGTATGTGTGCTCTGATTTTCAACAGTGAAGCTAACACAATTTTAGAAGATGATGGCTCAGAATTTGAAGACAGAAGTTGCTGAGAGGCCGCTACATTGGGCTTATACCCAAGTTGGTTTGCGGGAACCTGGCTTCTGCTGAGTAGGACATGCTGATGAGATTATGAGTAGCAAGTGATAGTTGTATCATTGAACAGTCAGATCATTGTAGAGATACACTATTGATACCAGGAACATTCACACCAAAGTTATAATGATACAGAGAACATTTAGGCTGTGGTGTTAATATGGGGAATCTTTACAACCAGTGACACTAGATCCATTGAGATTTCCCCAATAACAGTGACAATAGGGTTAGAATTGTCTGATTAACAATGAGTTAAATAACCGAGGAAATTCATAGTGTGAATCATATTGAAGACTCTCATTGGACAGTATTTGTCATGGGTGTCCAAGCATCCTAGTGGTTCAAGAGACAACGGAGGAAGTCTTCACGTGACCGGAGGAGCATCACCTGGGTGAGGATACTTGTATGGGATACATGGTGCTGGTGTGTTTTCAGCACAGGGATGAGAATGACTATACTCCTGAACACTGATCTGAGTCTATAGACACTTTAGAGTACACGTCACACATTCTACACCTTACACACACACACCCACTTCTCCTACATATACTCTTTGCTTTAATAAATTTCTTGTTTTTATTTGTTGAAGCTAGAGTTGTCAAGTATGTTATCTTGGGGAAGAATGAGAGGGGGCATGATCCAGGGGTGAGTAAGAGTGGGAGGAAGCTGTCTTCAGATTGAAGGAGTGTGTGGACGGAGTCTGCTGGATATTTCCAGGATAGAGATATTGGATTTAAAAAATAATGTGGGTGTTGATTCCCTTCACTCCAGGGACGACACTAAAGTGGTAAAGAAGAACAAGTAACTACTACGACATTCATTCTTTACACACACGACATACATCCGGTTACCAGAGAAGGTATATAAAACAAATGTATGCCGAAGTTAGAAACAATACTCTCTGAGTTAGACTGGTGCACATATTGGTGTGGCGATCTCCCATCGAAAAGAGAAAGGAAGGAGGAGGAGAGGGGGCGGGTGGGGGTGGGGGGGGGGGGGGAGAAGCAGGAGAACGAACGAACGAACGAAAGAACAAGCTTTCTTTCAAACGGTCACAAACTGGACACGAAGGCCCGTCTTTCACTAAGCCCTTCCAATCACTCATCTTTCGTACACCAACGATCTATTGTGCATGATACATTCACGTAGGAATATAAAAACATTGTCAAATGAAACTTGTGACTATAAACAATGCATATATTATGCATTTGTTATGAGACATGCTGGCAGCCAGACACAGATACACACATCACATGCATAAATACATACACACATAGATGCCTGCATACATACTTACATCATTTACACAAACTCTCACAGTTATACACCCACTTATACTCGCTCACAATCACAACATCACTAAACAAAATTTATTTATACCTACCTACCTACCTACCTACCTACCTACCTACCTACCTACCGACCGACCCACCCACCCAACCTGTCAAGGCAACCGCACTTACATACACTTACACAGACAGACAGACAGACAGACGTACATACTTTCACACACACACACAAACTCTCTCACACACACACACACACTCACACACACAAGTACACAAGAGGAGGTGAAGGAGAAGGGAGACAGGAGGAAGGAGAATACGAGGCATAGGTATAGTGTGTTAATGCAACGCCTGGATGGGAGAAATGAAGTTAAGAGACGAATCTAATATAGGTGAGCTGTTTGGTTGTTGTTTTGCATGACCTTTGCATACCAGGTTGATTTATTAGGCAACTGTACGCAGAGTAGCGGAGCTGCGTGGTACATAACGATTTAAAGCCACTTCAATTCACCCTGACGTCGCACATTATGGAGCATATATATATATTCTCAGCCGATGCACCACTCTGTCGAATCCTACAACAGGTCTGTCCTCAATACAACACAAATCATTTAACATACACCTGTCCAACCAAATCTCAGCCCTAAGTGTCCGCATTAGCATTGTACATATGCTTAATTAAGAGAATGTTGAATTTGAACTTTGTGAGTGTCCAACTCTAACAGATAACAAGAAATTGTTACTTTTGCCAAAGCCAGATAAAAGGAACATTCTGTATAGATCAATGCGACAGATAAAGGGCATTCTCAATATAGATCAATGTAGCATATAAAAAAGAACCACTTTATATAGATCAATGCACAGTTGATGTACACTTGCATGGGTGACTGACTACGTGGCCTAGGCCGATGGGAAGAGGAAGTCCAGGCATCGTTAGATTAACAACAACAACAACAACAACAACAACAACAACAACAACAACAACAACAACAACAACAACAACAACAACAACAACAACAACAACAACAACAACAACAACATACAACAACGGCGACGACAACAACAACAGCTACAGCAACAACAATAACAGTAACAACAACAACATACAACAATAACAACATTCAATAACAACAACAACAACAACAACAACAACAACAACAACAACAACTCAACAGCAGCAAAAAAAAACACCACACCTTACAACACTATCGGTAACAAAAACAACAGCAACAACAACAACATACAACAACGAAAACAGGAGCAGCAGTAGCAACAATAACAACAACAAATGGAACAGTAGTAGCAACAACAAACACAGGAGCAGCAGCAACAACAGCAACAACAAAAAAAAAAAAAAACAACAGCTTCAGAAACCATGAGAATGCGCACACATCGTAATCATCATCAACTTTGACTCCTGACCAATCTTGAGAAATTTTCTCTGCGGTTGCCTTGACAGGACGAAACCACATAATTCTGGGGGACCATACGGCCCGCGGACCGGACGTTCCCCACCCCTGTTTTACAGGAATTATTTTTTTTTTGTTTTCCGCCTTTTTATCAAAGTGATATTGCTTTATCTTTCAGGGTTACTATCTGTTGGTGGTGAAACGTAGCTAGACAAGTACTTGCTGTGTTTAAAAGAAGTGTGACATGCTACTTTCCAAATTGTTTCCTATCTTCAATTGTTTTTCAATATCTTGTTTTATCTCGTCTCATCGTATTACGTTAGTATCATGAGGTTTATTGGTCATGCCGTAGCAACTCGCAACCGCAGACACATACCCCACCCACCCACCCACCCACCCACCCACCCACCCACCCACCCACACACACACACACACACACACACACACACACAGAGCGTACATTTTCCACGCGGAAGCACCTCCATTATGTCGCGAGATTGCCATGAGTTAAACAGATAAATATTCCCGACGTTTGCTTGGCGTGTATTTTCAGCACCATTATTTTACTAACTGGAAAAACACCGCGGATGTCAAAATCTCAGGACAATATTTGTAGCTGCACGTGTACATCTATAACGGATTTGGAACGGTCGGTGTTGATGGTGACAGGTCCTGGCATCGCCTTGATTAGTTTGTCTACATTGGAATGTAAATGGAAGCAGTGGGGTCAGCCCATCTACACATTTGGTGTTGAGTGAGAAGGAAGGGATACACCGAGTTGGCAGTTCATTACCAGTTAGAATCACATATATTGTCACCACGGAACAGAAGATTGACAAGTTTGTCAACATTTGAATGCAGATGGAAGCCGTGAGATCACAATGGCAGATGTAAAACGGAAGTACTTAGTAGGGAGAAAACAGTACATATGTCAATTCTTGGTTTCCGGAACATGAAGAGTTTGACGGGGTTATTTGCAACTGTTTGTTGGAAGTCGTCATAAAATTCGCTGGCTTGTTTTGAGAATCTTAACAATTACTGACAACTTTGACAGGATTTAAGCCCGGAAAAATAGATCCTTGCAAATGGTTGATATGTCCAAATAACACCTGTGTGGGGGAGAAGAGGATAAAGTCACGTGGACAACTTTGGTAGTTTGCCATATAAACTCTAGTTGGGACCAGCTAGGGAGGACTTGAAATTATGCTTTAGTCAGAGTGCCAGGGCACGGCAGCGCCTAGTGGAAATAATATCTACCGTGTGTTAATTAGTGACTTAATTTTACACGTGCCTATAATGGCAGATGTAGATATGATTGATAGGACTGCAGTGGTGCCATTTAAGGTATAACCTATTATAATATATTCGTTATAATTACTTTAGGCAGTAGCCTTGTTAAACTATAGTGTGATGATTAGCACTGTTAGTGGAAACTAGCTAGAGTAGGGAAGTGATACTTGACTCTGTTAGCTAGAATAGATTAGTGAAGTGTTGATAAGCTTTACTAGTTGAGAATTGAGTAATGATGGATAATTGGGATTTCCCGTAGGTGTCCCTTGTGGGAGGGGTTCCACATTCTGTTTGCTGATTTTTTCTTTGTCATAACCTGATTCGACTCTAGGTGGGTAGCTAATCTGCTCTATGACTAAGTCTAGTTAGCTAACGATCATTAGGCAAGGTGATAGGCTTACACTCAGCCGAAAGAATCATGAACTAGTACTATCACCAGGTGTGTTGTTTCTATCCTAGGTTCCCTACCAGATCCAAGGAAGCTCAATAAAGTTTTGGGAAGGAAGAAAATCCCAGTCGGAAGAACACCAGTTCGGCAATCAATAAAGATTGCTTACAGACGTGATTAAAAGCTAGAGGGAGGTTGATTCACCCAACATAGTGAAGATTACAGTTGCACCATACAGCATTAAACAGTGGTAACGAACCGAGAACCGGTTAAGAGTAACTAGTGTTAGTACAGTAACAATTAACATTAGTAATTAGCACTTGCGGACTGAATGGTTCGATGTGCAACGAGGATGATCTGTCGACTAACACTTAACTTTACTAACTGTGTAAACACTAGAAAAGAACTTGTGCAGTTGGTTAGAGAACATTAGGAACGGACATTGTGTAGAGTGAATCCGGTCCATAAGTAACTGTTCATACCACCGGTGTCTATTTCTCATGTTCATGAAATGGGATTACCAGAGGTCTACAGAAGCAAAGCAGTATCCGGCAGGATGGTTCCGGCAACGGGTGAGACGTACTTGTTCTGACGTAACGTGCTGTGGTCTATCTTTGCTGTGATCAGCGGACTGATCTGATGTCTGAGAGTCAGATTCTCTACACTTTATAGAACACGTCACACATTTTCTTCGCATACACGTCTCATACACGTTACACTTTTATTTTAATAAATTAATCTTTATTAATTTCTAGAAGTAAGAGTTGTTGAGTATGTTGCGTTGGGGAAGTATGAGAAGGGGGCATAGTACGACAGTGTGAGAGTGATAGGAAAAGGTGTCCATAGGCTGATGGAGTGTGTTGGACGGAAGCTGGTGGATTCTCCAGAATATTGAGGGGGAAAAAAAAAATAATATTATAATGTGGGTGTCGGATCTCCTCACTCCAGGGACGACACTTTAAAGGAGTCCACGACATTATTGGGGGCTCGTAAACGTGATATTTGGACAGTGGGATCTCTCGTAAACGTGATCTTTGGACAGCGGGATCTATCGTAAACGTGATCTTTGGACAACGAGATCTCTCGTAAACGGGATCCTTGGACAGCGGGATCTCCCGTAAACGGAATCCTTGGACAGCGAGATCTCCTGCAAGCAGGAACGTTTGACAGGGGGATCTTCTGACAACGGGGTCTTTTGACACGGGATCCTTAGTTATAAGAGGGAGATATCATTTTGGAGAATCCAGCTAGAGTGAATGTGGATAGGGGTTAGGATTAATATCTTACCTGTTCACACTTCACACGTCTGCATAGGTCTGTGGTCCTGATTCTACTCTTGTCACTGAGTGAATGTACTGTGTGTGGTAATATCGAGATTTATAGTACTTGTTCATATATCGGTATAGTAATTTGCAGTTATATTGTACTAGACCTGCTAGCTTACCTCTCTGTATAATGGCCACCCCTAAACTTAGCACGTTAGAATTAAAGGAAAGGGGGGAAGAAATGGGATTGGCGGGGTCTGCTCTAACGGATTACATACAGGAAGTGGAGAGAGAGTATCGTCAAGCAGAAAGGGATGATCGAAAGGCCGAGCTGGAATTGAGAAGGATGGAGTTGGAACAAGCAGCTAAGAAATTGGAAGCTGAGCAAGCAGCTAGGAAATTGGAAGCTGAGCAAGCAGCTAGGAAATTTGAAGCTGAGCAAGCAGCTAGGAAATTAGAAGCTGAACAGGAAGCACAGAAAAGGGAGCACGAGTACCGGATGAGGGAACTCGAGTTGAAGAGTCAATCTAATGGAGAAACTGAGGGAGCAGTTGGAGGTTCCTCCATCCCAGGATCAACACCAGTAGGTGGACATGGGTACCATGCTATGAAGTTTCCTTTAGCGGTCTACGAGGAGGACAAAGAGAAGATTGATCAATACCTTCAACGCTTCGAGGCTATGTCAGTTGCTATGGGTCTGGAGCGTAACAAATGGAATCTTAAGCTATCACAGGGATTACGCGGGACAGGATACGAGGTTTATACTCGCCTGCCACCAGGACATGAGAACAATTATGATGAGTTAAAGACGGCTCTGCTGAAACGATTCGAGGTTACATCGCATACCTACCGGAAAAAAATTTCGAGCAGCGAAACGAGAACCGGGAGAGTTGTTTGCCGCCTACAGTTTGCGTCTTAAATCTTATCTCCATAAGTGGATGGATTTGGCTGGGTTCGCACATGACTATGAGAGTCTGGAAGAGCTCATGGTGGTCGACCAGCTGAAGAAGCAAATGTCTAAACCTCTCAGGACGTTCCTGGGAGAACAAGGAGCGGAACGTATTGACCTCGTGAATAAATTAGCAGAACGGTTCGTCGAGGTACATGGGGAGGTAGGGGAAAACCTTTCAACCAACACCAAAAGTCAAGAGAAACATGACAAGAAGAAAGCCAAAAACTCAGGAACCAAAAAGTGGGAACCTTATGTGCAAAAATCAGAGGATAATTCAGAGAAGAAGAAGGAGGGAAGCAAGAGCACCTCAAGCTCTACACCTAAACGACCGTGGTCGGAGAAGTGGTGTTCAATTTGTAAGGCACCCTCTCACAATACGAGGGACTGCAAATCGAAGGCTAAGAACCCTCATTTTGCAGCATGTCAAGTGACTTCCAAGGAGGTTGTCACGGAAAATGCCAAGGTCAACAAGGAAGCTCGCCACCAGGAGAGCTCATTCAAGTCCGACAATAGAAAATCTAGGACAGGGAAATGGTGCAACGAATGCAAGTCAAACACGCACAATGCTATTGACTGCAGGGGAAAGTCAGGAGACACTCAATTCGTCGTGTGCTCAGGAAAACCTAAGGTGGAGCCCACCGAACAGGTCGAGACCGAGGAAGAGACTCCAGACCAGGAAAAACCACCTGTAGTGGAATTGGTAGAGGTTAACGGTCGTCAAGTGGAGTGTTTATACGACACAGGACTGGACGGGGAGGCCGTGATTTCTGCGGATCTAGTACATCCAGAACAATTCACAGGTGAAACCTTGGATATACAGCCTGCACAGAAGAGTGCTGTAGTCATGAAGTTGCCCATTGCTAATGTGGAGATTCGGTCACGGTACGTCACCGGCACCATCAAGGCCGCTGTATTGACCGATCCCATTTTTCCAGTCATCCTAGGTTGCCGGTATGTCTTTCTGGGAATGCCCAGGGAGCCTATTCATATGGGAGCAATGCAGACTCGCTCTCAGGCGAAAACGGAAGAGGCAGACGCAATTGTGACTAACCCAATGCCGGGGGAGCTACGAACTGCCCAGAGTGAGGATGATACTTTACGTCCTTGCTACAAAAAGCTGCAGAAAAGTGCTGATCCACCAGGACGGGGGCAGTACTACATGAAGAATAGGATACTCTACAGGAGAGCAGGAAGGGGAGACAACCTATACGGTCAGTTGGTCGTCCCGAAAGCTCATCGGTCCCAGATTCTTCATATGGGGCATACCATCTCCTTTAGTGGACACATGGGTATTGCCGCCACCATGCAGCGGATTTCCTGCCACTACTATTGGCCGGGAATGACAGATGATGTGCGTCGGTATGTGAAGTCATGCCCTGAGTGCCAGAGGGTGGCACCGAAACACTGGACAGCACCGGTGATGTTGGGTGAGATGCCCATCATGAACTCTCCTTTCGAGAGGGTAGCCATCGATATCGTGGGTCCACTTCCCAGGACTAGGAAGAGGAACATGTATATACTCACAATGGTGGATTGCTGTACAATGTGGGGTGAGGCTATACCGTTGACCACGATTGACTCGAAAAGAGTGGCGGACGCACTGATGGAGGCCTTTACCAGATTAGGCTTTCCGGATCAAATTCTGACGGACAATGGATCTCAGTTTTGTGGAAAACTCATGGAGGAGGTATTTAGGGTGTTTCACTCTAACCACATACATACCAGCCCTTACCACCCTCAAGCCAATGGACAAGTAGAGCGTTTCAACGGCACGTTGATGACAATGCTCAGGAAATTAGCGCAGGAAAAACCTGATAGGTGGGATGAATATATCCCAGCAGCACTCTTTGCCTATCGGGAAGTTCCTCATGGCTCAACAGGACTACCACCCGCTACGTTGCTGTTTGGTCGTCCAATCAAAGGACCGTTGGAAGCCATGTTGAGGAGTTGGACTGAAGAGGGGACGTCAGAAGAAGTGATCTCATCCTATCAATACGTGGAGGAACTGAAAGAAAAACTCCACAAGGGATGGACTCTGGCAAATCAAAACTTGAAAAAGGCCAGGAAAAGACATGCGGCTTACTACAACCGTAGGTCTAAAGAAAGATCTCTAGAGGTGGGAGATAAAGTCTTGTTGCTACTCCCAACGGGAAACAACAAACTGGAGATAGGTTGGCAAGGACCATTTCCCGTGGAAAGGGTGATATCCAGAACCAACTATCAAATCCGGATCCGGGGAAAGTCGAAGATTTTCCATATCAATCTCTTGCGGAAATACGAAGAGAGACCCGGAGACAAGGCAGCTCACCTCATGGCAATGGCAGTTGCAGTGGAGACAGAAGTGGGAACCAGCGAGGGCAGGGAATATCCCTTAGTACACCAGGAAACCTATAGGGATGTACAAGTGAACCCTGATCTGACCTCCCAGGAGAGGGAAAGGATAACCCAGGTTCTCAAGTCTCATAAGGAGATACTGACTGATAAACCTGGACGAACGAGGTTGGTGGAGATTGAGATGACTTTGACCACGCAGGAGCCGGTTCGTCAGAAGGTTTACCCAGTGCCATTCTCTAAAGAAAAGGCCCTGGAGGAGGAAATAAAAAAATTGCTGGAGGATGACGTGATTGCACCATCCACATCCCCATACAATGCGGGGGTAGTTTTGTTACGCAAACCAAGTGGAGAACACAGGTTGTGTATAGATTACCGACTGCTGAACAGTCATACACAGTTTCAGGTGGAACCTTTGCCGAATCCAACTCAGCTATTCGCTAGGCTCCATAAGGCTCGGTACTTTTCAAAGGTGGATCTGAGTCGGGGGTACTATCAGATACCAGTCAAACCGGAGATTCGACCACTGTTAGCTTTCAGTACACCCAGTGGACACTACGAATTTAAGGTCATGCCCTTTGGACTTAGCAATGCACCTAGTGTGTTTACACGCATGATGAGGACTTTACTAGATCCGTTACAGGATCCGTCCATCATCTCATTTATGGATGATATTCTGATTTCCAGTGACAGCCTGGATGACCACTTACAATCCTTGGAGAGAGTGTTTAATAGGCTCAAGGAAGCAGGGCTTACTGCTCGTCCAACCAAGTGCATGATTGGTTACCAGACTCTGGAATTTCTAGGTCACACCATCACTCCAGGACACATTGTTCCAGAAGAGAAGAACCTGGAGAAAATCAGAAATGCACCAAGGCCAAAAACGAAGAAGGATGTGCGATCTTTTCTCTCGTTGTGTGGGTTCTACCACAAATTTATCCCACATTTCACGGAACTGGGAGCTCCGTTGACCGAAACCTTGAAAAAGGGATTCCCGGATCAAATCATTTGGACACCAGAATGTGAGAATGCCTATAGTCAGTTAAAGGAGGCCTTGGTCAGCAAACCTGTATTACAGCTCCCTGACCTTTCCAAACCATTTGTGTTGAGAACGGATGCGAGTGGGATTGGAATTGGAGCCGCTTTGTTACAGGAAGGAAAAGACGATGCTTCGGTTTTGAAACCTGTGGCATACGCAAGTAAGAAACTTCTACAGGCGGAGAGGAATTATTCAACCGTCGAGAGAGAATGCTTGTCCCTCGTATGGGCAGTGCAAAAATTTCAGCCATATTTGTATGGAGTTAAGTTTCGGGTTCAGTCGGATCATCAGCCCCTGATGTTCCTGGCTACTTCTCAGAAGCTCAACGCACGTTTGATGCGGTGGTCGTTGTTACTTCAACCGTATAATTTCACAGTAGAGTACATTCCTGGGAAGGAGAATGTTGGAGCGGATTTCTTGTCAAGACACCCAGCTCCTGAAGAAGAGGAATGAATTATCTGGATTTAACTCATGGTGGAGGAGAGTGAGATGGACTACTCTCTTAAGAGGGGGCCTATGTCGCGAGATTGCCATGAGTTAAACAGATAAATATTCCCGACGTTTGCTTGGCGTGTATTTTCAGCACCATTATTTTACTAACTGGAAAAACACCGCGGATGTCAAAATCTCAGGACAATATTTGTAGCTGCACGTGTACATCTATA
Organism: Cepaea nemoralis; assembly: GCA_014155875.1. NCBI lineage: Eukaryota > Metazoa > Mollusca > Gastropoda > Stylommatophora > Helicidae > Cepaea > Cepaea nemoralis. The sequence continues at coordinate 323,566 of JACEFZ010013478.1, forward strand.
ACGGATTTGGAACGGTCGGTGTTGATGGTGACAGGTCCTGGCATCGCCTTGATTAGTTTGTCTACATTGGAATGTAAATGGAAGCAGTGGGGTCAGCCCATCTACACATTTGGTGTTGAGTGAGAAGGAAGGGATACACCGAGTTGGCAGTTCATTACCAGTTAGAATCACATATATTGTCACCACGGAACAGAAGATTGACAAGTTTGTCAACATTTGAATGCAGATGGAAGCCGTGAGATCACAATGGCAGATGTAAAACGGAAGTACTTAGTAGGGAGAAAACAGTACATATGTCAATTCTTGGTTTCCGGAACATGAAGAGTTTGACGGGGTTATTTGCAACTGTTTGTTGGAAGTCGTCATAAAATTCGCTGGCTTGTTTTGAGAATCTTAACAATTACTGACAACTTTGACAGGATTTAAGCCCGGAAAAATAGATCCTTGCAAATGGTTGATATGTCCAAATAACACCTGTGTGGGGGAGAAGAGGATAAAGTCACGTGGACAACTTTGGTAGTTTGCCATATAAACTCTAGTTGGGACCAGCTAGGGAGGACTTGAAATTATGCTTTAGTCAGAGTGCCAGGGCACGGCAGCGCCTAGTGGAAATAATATCTACCGTGTGTTAATTAGTGACTTAATTTTACACGTGCCTATAATGGCAGATGTAGATATGATTGATAGGACTGCAGTGGTGCCATTTAAGGTATAACCTATTATAATATATTCGTTATAATTACTTTAGGCAGTAGCCTTGTTAAACTATAGTGTGATGATTAGCACTGTTAGTGGAAACTAGCTAGAGTAGGGAAGTGATACTTGACTCTGTTAGCTAGAATAGATTAGTGAAGTGTTGATAAGCTTTACTAGTTGAGAATTGAGTAATGATGGATAATTGGGATTTCCCGTAGGTGTCCCTTGTGGGAGGGGTTCCACATTCTGTTTGCTGATTTTTTCTTTGTCATAACCTGATTCGACTCTAGGTGGGTAGCTAATCTGCTCTATGACTAAGTCTAGTTAGCTAACGATCATTAGGCAAGGTGATAGGCTTACACTCAGCCGAAAGAATCATGAACTAGTACTATCACCAGGTGTGTTGTTTCTATCCTAGGTTCCCTACCAGATCCAAGGAAGCTCAATAAAGTTTTGGGAAGGAAGAAAATCCCAGTCGGAAGAACACCAGTTCGGCAATCAATAAAGATTGCTTACAGACGTGATTAAAAGCTAGAGGGAGGTTGATTCACCCAACATAGTGAAGATTACAGTTGCACCATACAGCATTAAACAGTGGTAACGAACCGAGAACCGGTTAAGAGTAACTAGTGTTAGTACAGTAACAATTAACATTAGTAATTAGCACTTGCGGACTGAATGGTTCGATGTGCAACGAGGATGATCTGTCGACTAACACTTAACTTTACTAACTGTGTAAACACTAGAAAAGAACTTGTGCAGTTGGTTAGAGAACATTAGGAACGGACATTGTGTAGAGTGAATCCGGTCCATAAGTAACTGTTCATACCACCGGTGTCTATTTCTCATGTTCATGAAATGGGATTACCAGAGGTCTACAGAAGCAAAGCAGTATCCGGCAGGATGGTTCCGGCAACGGGTGAGACGTACTTGTTCTGACGTAACGTGCTGTGGTCTATCTTTGCTGTGATCAGCGGACTGATCTGATGTCTGAGAGTCAGATTCTCTACACTTTATAGAACACGTCACACATTTTCTTCGCATACACGTCTCATACACGTTACACTTTTATTTTAATAAATTAATCTTTATTAATTTCTAGAAGTAAGAGTTGTTGAGTATGTTGCGTTGGGGAAGTATGAGAAGGGGGCATAGTACGACAGTGTGAGAGTGATAGGAAAAGGTGTCCATAGGCTGATGGAGTGTGTTGGACGGAAGCTGGTGGATTCTCCAGAATATTGAGGGGGAAAAAAAAAATAATATTATAATGTGGGTGTCGGATCTCCTCACTCCAGGGACGACACTTTAAAGGAGGACACGACACATTACAAGAACACAAACACAATGTAACATATCAAATGACAGATCTGCACAATGTAACATATCAAATGACAGATCTGCACCCGGTGGGGGAGGGAGAGAGAATCTGAATTATATACCCACGCATGCACGAACACACACATGCACACATTTATAGGCACGCACACATTACACATGTGTATACTTACATACATATACACATATGTACAAACATACCTACAGATAGACAGACATAGAGACAAGACAGACATACAGATAGACAGCCAAGATAAAGATATAGACACACAGACAGACTGACAAATAAATAGACAGCCAGACGGATAGAATGACAAACAGACATATAGACAGATAGATATACAGACATACAGAGAGATAAACATACAAACAGATAGATAAATAGATAGACAGATAGATAGATAGATAGATAGATAGATAGATAGATAGACACAGACAGACACAGACAGATAGATAGATAGATAGATAGATAGATAGATAGATAGATAGATAGAGTTAGATAGATAGATAGATAGATAGATAGACAGATAGATAGATAGATAGATAGATAGATAGATAGATAGATAGATAGATAGATAGATAGATAGATAGATAGATCATGTAAAATAAACTCACCAAATGCCGGAGCTCCGAATAAACCGTAGTACATGACCGGTGTAGACATAAACGAACGTGACTGGTTTGTTTGACAAGCATCGACACTGACAAGTCTTTGAGGTAACGGTGACCCACTTACTGGCGTAATTTTCGGCTGTCACTTGTAACAGGAATGCTACTAGAAAGTTCAGCGCGCTAACTTCTGTGTCTTCCCCCCCCCCCCCCCCCCCTCCCTTTCCCAAGTTTATGTTTGTTACTCTACTTCCCGGTTTGTGCCAAAGTTTTGAAGGAATCATCTAAAACAAATTCTTCAGGCAGGTGTATTTCGGCCAGCTTCGTGGCTTAGAGGCTATGGCTTTTCTCCGTAATCTCGTATACTTTCGTGGGTAACGTGATGACGGTGAGAATCAGCAGTGGTTCGAATCGCATCGGTAACTTACGGGGTATGTGAGCCGGCCGCTCATAAAGCAATGGCAAACTACTGAGCGTAATCTTGCCAAGAAATCAACATACAGCTGAAAGATGCTGGTGTTGACAGCGATGTCCTGTAAAGGAAATGCAAAAAAAAAAAAAAAAGGTGGGAGGGGTGGTTATTTCGATTATCAAAATTTCTAAACGGGATACTGGATAAGTTTTTAATACAAAGTGAAGTCAGGTATGTGCGACTCCTGAGAAAAAGTGAGAGATAAACACAGGCATAATGTACACATTATCTGTCACTTTTTCGACGGTGTCACATATACTTGCTTTCACTTTGAATTGTTATATCTTGTTGCCACCGTTACTTCTCTTATGGATAAGTTATAAAAACTTTCCAGCTAGGAACAAAAACTACATATAAATATAACATATAAATGTTACATATAAATGGTGTTGTTTCATAGAAGAACGATAAGAACACAGTGGACGGCTATAAAGAGCAATGAAAATATCATGAAAGAAGCGAACTCACAAAGAGAAATGGCTACTCGCATCAGAAGAAGACAGTCCACATTCTTTTTGCATGTTATGAGATGAGGAAAGCTGGAGTATGTCATCACAACGAGAAGGTTGCAGGGGAGGCAAGGGGAGACCCAAAGATGAGTTGCTTGACACTATGCCATGTGAGACATTCGGTATCAGAAATAGCTGGCTGCACAAGAGAAAGAGTGGTGTAGGGTAAAGAGAGAGGGATAGTACCCCACGGTGAGTGGCAGCCATATCCCAAGGGATAGATCAGGATTCTATTTGGTTCCCATCTCTTTACCTAACTCATGTATGGCTCCACGAATACCGCTTGTGTACGGCGGTGGCCACACCACGGGCAACAGTTTTGGCTGACTGGCTAAACTACTTGAGTGAAGTAGAGGTAATATCCTACTAAGGGAATGTCCATCCCTAGTACACAAAGACTGGGACGGTGGAGAAGGCGGATGAATCTAAATAGACCAATGACTTCGAAAGCGAAACAGCATAGTGTGTGGCACACATGAAGCGTGTTCAGGACACGATAGTGAACATGGCTGGCCATCGTGGAAGAGATTGGGACCTCACCACGTAATATCCCAAAGACAGCAATGGTAATTCAACAACAAGAAAAAAGCGATACAGGTAATTCTTGGCCCCCTGGAGATGAGCCTGGTGTAAATATTCACAGGGAAGAGACAACTCCTATAGTGAATAAGGAAGTGCATAATGACGACTGCATCCCAAATTCTTTTGAAAGAGTGCATTCTGACAATACCTACCTGAAAAGTAGAAGAAGAAGTCTGAGAATTGGTACGTGGAACGTACAACCTTATATCAAGCAGGGAAGTTCGATAACCTTATTGCAGAGGCAAAAAACATGAATTTGGATATCTTAGGCGTATCTGAAACAAGATGGACAGATACAAGTTATATAAGGAGAGAAGATTACGTATACATTAATTCAGGAGGAGATCATCACGAGAGGAGTAGGAATTTTAGTAAAACGAGATTTATAAAAAAATATTAGTGGATTCTGGACTCATAAAGATAGGATGATACTTCTCAAAATTAAGGCAAGACCATTCAACATAGTAATTCTTCAGACATATGCTCCGACAACTGATTATAGTGATGAACAGCTAGAAGAATACTATGAAGACCTACAACAAACACTGAAAGTTGTAAAATCATCAGAGGTCCTAATTGTCATGGGAGACATGAACGCAAAAGTCGGAAAAAATAAATATAAGCAGATAGTAGGGCAATATGGTATGGGAAACAGAAACGACAGAGGAGACCGGTTGATACAGTTCTGTGAAGAAAACAATCTTATTGTTTGCAACACATTCTTTCAACATAACCCTAGGAAACTGTATACATGGAAAAGCCCTGGAGATAGAACAAGAAACCAAATTGACTACATTATGATTAGAAATAGATTTAAAAACAATGTTAAAAATGCCAAAACATACCCTGGTGCTGATATCAACTCTGACCATAATCCTGTAGTATTAAAATTACAAATAAAACTTAAAAACCCAGGAATAAGGAAATCGAAGACACCTCAAGTAGATATATCGGCATTGAAACAACCAGAAATAAGACAACTATACCTAGTTGAAGTCAAAAATAGATATGATGGGCTAATCATTGAAAGTATGGAAGAATATCGACGTGAAAATCCCGAGGATAAAATTAATACAAAATGGGAAAGTATAAAAACCAGTATTCAGACTGCAAATACCACCTTGCAAGTGAAAATTAATAAGAAAAAAACAATTATGGATAACCGATGAAATATTGAGTAAAATGTCTCAAAGAAAGAAAGCAAAGAACACTCCAGAGTATATAGTAATAGATAGAGAAATACGTCACATGTGCAGAGTTGCCAAAGAAGAGTGGCTGCAGAAACATTGCAAAGAAATGGAGGATCTGGAAATAAAACACAACTCGAAAGAATTACATGAACATATAAAAAGATTTACAAAGAAGAAAAATAATATAACAGGAAACGGTTGTATCAGAGGAAAAAATTGAGAAATTATAATTAATAACACTGACATAATAAAAAGATGGACAGAGTACACAGAAGATTTATTCTGGGACAACAGGGTCAATAGACCAACATTGTATAATACTCAAGATGGACCAAAAATACTAACGGCTGAAGTAGAAAAGGCTATTAAAAAGATGAAAGAAGGAAAGGCTGCAGGTCCTGACAAGATAACAACAGAGATGATAAAATCCTTATCCAGCTTTGGCATTGAAACTATCACAGAATTATGTAATGATATATATAATACTGGGTACATCCCCAAGGACTTGAAAACATCCATTTTCATCACACTACCGAAGAAGCCAAGAGCTGTTGAGTGTGAGGATTACAGAACTATTAGCTTAATGAGCCACATAACTAAGATACTACTCAAGGTCATACAAGAAAGAATTCAACATAAAATAGACGAGGAAGTAGCTGAAGAACAATTTGGGTTCCGCAAAAACAGCGGCACCAGAGAAGCAATTATCTGTTTGAGGATGTTAATTGAAAAATACATAGAAGTTCAAAAAAGTATATATGTATATGTATATATGACTACAAGAAAACTTTTATAGAGTACAACATGAACGACTAATTACGTGTCTTCAAGATATAGGAGTAGACGGAAAGGACATCAGAGTTATTAGTAACGTGTGCTGGAAACAAGTGGCGTCTAATAGATGCGGTAATAACTATTCGTCGTCTATAGATATAAAAATAGGAGTACGGCAGGGATGTGTACTGTCCCCAAGCCTCTTCAACCTATACACAGAAAGAACTTTTAAACAAGTTGAAATGCCTGGACTCAGCATCAATGGAAGAATGATAAACAATCTTAGATATGCTGACAATACCGTGTTACTAGCAGAAAGTGAACAAGAGTTGCAAGACCTAGTAGAAGAAGTAAACAGGCACAGTGCAGAATGTGGCTTAGATATTAACATCAAAAAACAAAAACTATGATAATTAGCAGTGAAAAGGAAAAGTCATCAATGAACATCACAGTAAACGGGCAGATACTAGAACAAGTAACAAGTTTCTCTTATCTTGAACATATAATAACAGATGATGGCAGAAGTGAAATGGAAATCAAAAAGAGAATAGGAATGGCCAAAAATGCTTTCAACGGCATGAAATCAGTATTAACATCTAGAGAGATTAATAACGCATTAAAAATGAGATTGTCAAATGCTACGTATATTCAACGCTACTGTATGGCTCGGAAGCCTGGACATTGAACAAGCAACTAGAAAGTCGCATAGAAGCTCTGGAGATGTGGATATACAGACGAAAAGGCCGTATTTCATGGAAACAAAAACAATCAAATGCAGAGGTCCTAGAAAAACTGGGAATGAAGAGAGAGTTGATGAAAGAAATAAAGAGGAGACAAGTGAAATATTTTGGTCACATTAAAAGACATGATACTCTTATAAAAACCATACTGGAAGGCAAGGTTGAGGGGAAGCGAGCAAGAGGTAGACAACGATACAAGTGGGAGGATAACATCAAGAGATGGACGAACATCAGCCTGACAGAATGTACAGTCAAGGCGAGAGACAGACAGCGTTGGAGATCCAATGCAGCCAACCTTCATTGCGGAGACGGCACCTGATTGATTGATTGATTGACAAGAGAAAGAAGGCGGTGTATAGACATGGTCACCAACGCCACACGGCATGGACTGTAAGAATATTGGCAACACAAGAGACAGAAAGCTGTGGACAGACATGATCCCCAACGCCACACAGCATGGGCTATTTGAAAATTGGCAACACATGAGATAGAAGGCTGTGGACAGACATGATCACTAACGCCACACGGCATGGACTGTAAGAATATTGGCAGCACAAAGTACATAAAGCTGTGGACAAACATGGTCACCAACCCCACACGGCATGGACTATAGGCATATTGGCAGCACAAGAGATAGAAGGCTGTGGACAGACATGATCACCAACTCCACACGACATTATATACAAAACTAAGAAAGAGGCAACCAGCTTTCTTTGGTCATGTGATGAGAAGAGAAGCATTGGAGAACATGGTGACGACTGGAAAGATCTAAGGGAGGAGAGGCAGCGCCGGCTAAGAGAAGTGATGCTGCATGGTTTGAGACGGCGGAATATCAAACACCAAAGACCGAGATGTGTGCAGAGACATGAACGCCCACGCCAGCTGGCAGGGAACTTCATGGTGATGATGATGATGACAAACATTACTGTCTCCTGCAGTATTCAGCAGGCTAACGCTATTCGTGCCAGTAGCCATTAGGCCATATAGCCCAGCCTATGAATGAGGTGATGTTTACTTAGCTGTGTGTACGTACACTTGACCTTCGAGAATAGACCAAGTCGCATCACGACACATTTCTCAATTGTATCTTTGTTGTTAACTGACGCCTGACCTGACATACGAACTTTCTTAACTTGTGACCAGAGCCTAAACTTTGTATTTACCTTTCTCCTCCTCCTCTCCCTCTTCCTCCCCCTCCTCCTCCCGCTTCTTCTTCTTCTTCTTCTTCTTCTTCTTCTTCTTCTTCTTCTTCTTCTTCTTCTTCTTCTTCTTCTTCTTCTTCTTCTTCTTCTTCTAGGGACAACGGTAGCGTAGTGGCTAGACGCTAGCCTACTGGCCGACTGGTAATGGTTTCAACATTGGCATGGATTCAGATTGTTCACACTGACTTGGGTTCCCATGGTAACCAGCCTAAAATGGGAAACAGGAGATATATCTGGACGTGAAGGCGGCCGGAATGATGTTGACACCGTCTCTGGAGTGCCGATTACACTTAGTTCCGTATCTTCTACAGGCCGTCGTAATCAATTTCAGCACTTTATTTGGATGTTAGTGATTTACTAGGCGATTGTTACGTTCAGTAGTTTACCATTCTGAACTACCGACGCTCCATCCCATCGAAATCAACGCGGTCTGCTTCTAAAATCGCACACAGCTAATTTCTAACCATCGTCGCCGTGTGACGCGGAACTGTGAAACCGTTCACTGTCCTCAAGCAACAGTTCCGGAGTCACGATTAATCTATACAAATATGGGTGAAGCACCGTATGTCCAGTAAGCCGTAGGACTGTGTAAAGGGTATTTTACTTGCGTTGTTTACCTCAGTAAGTGTTGTAGTAAAGGGTATTTTACTTGCGTTGTTGTATCTCAGTGAGTGCTGCAGTAAAGGGTATTTTACTTGCGTTGTTGTATCTCTGTGGGTGCTGCAGTAAAGGGTATTTTACTTGCGTTGTTGTGTCTCCTCAAGTGCTTTAGTGAAGGTTATTTTACTTAAGTGCTGTAATAAAGGGTAGTTTACTTGCGTCGTCGTATCTACATAAGTGCTGTGGTAAAGGGTATTTTATTTGCGTTGTTGTATCTCAGTGAGTGCTGCAGTAAAGGGTATTTTACTCGCGTTGTTGTATCTCCGTGAGTGCTGCAGTAAAGGGTATTTTACTTGCGTTGTTGTACCTCAGTAAGTGTTGTAGCAAAGGGCATTTTACTTGTGTTGTTGTTCCTCAGTAAGTGTTGTAGTAAAGGGTATTTTACTTGCGTTGTTGTAAATCTGCAAGTGTTGCAGTTAATGGTATTTTATTTGCGTTGTTGTATCCCCATAAGTGTTGTAGTAAAGGGTATTTTACTTGCGTTGTTGTAAATCTGTAAGTGTTGTAGTAAAGGGTATTTTATTTGCGTCGTTGAATCTCCATAGGTGCTCAGTCTCCTAGCATGGATCACACAAGGAGAATCACAACAGAGCACACACATTTCAGCACAGCGACGGGGATTCCAGAACCATGTATGAGGCTTAGATAAACTGATAATGATAATAAACACCTGACAAATGGACAAGTTCTGGAATATATTAAAAAAAAAGAAAAAAAAAAGAAGAAGACATCTTAAAGTAAGACAAAAGGGAAGGGTCTCTTGTTTGGTGACATCCTCGGATGCAAAGAAATACCTAATAGAGTACTAGAAGACAAAGCACCGGAGGGAAATAATGAAGGGGATAGATCAAGAAGGCATGTATAGATCAGGCGTGTACGGATCTATCATTGCTAGGCATGGATCACGCAAAGAGAATCAAGTGCGCCATAGCACACAGACTTCTTCATGCCGACGAGGATTCCAGAACCACATATAGGACCAGGTTGAGAAAGCGGTGGAACTAACTGAGAACTCGTATGCGGAGAGAATGATATGTCATGGGATCGACAGAAACGTCATCACTGCTAAGAAACGACATCACAGCACTCAGGACATTCCCATACGCACTCCGTCCCCTCTTTCAACAGCTAGCGAAGAGTCACACTACTAATCATTCCCACCGCTATATGATTGAAAGTTCTCCTGGTCGTCCCTCTAGTTTTGAGATTCTTCCAGAACCGCTGCTGATCCCCCGCAATCTCATTCTTTCCACAAACGGGTTCTCAATCTACCCCCAACCGTCTCCATATGGTCTCACAGGCGCACGACATATCCCTTGTGCGTAGGTAATTTTCCCCCTAGAAGTGCATTCCCTGCCATCCTATCAGCCTGTTCATTTCCCCGCATTGGTGCCTGCGCTAAAAACGTGGTATGACAGAATCACCGACCTGTAGCTCATGAAAAGAACCAAACAAATCCCAGTGAATCAGGAGGTGATGGAAAAGTCGTTGGAGCTGGATAGGACACACACAGAGAAAACCTGGGGGTGGGATAACTAGGCTAACCTTTGTCTGGAAGCCACAAGGCGAACTAAATATTGGTAAATCAAAAACACACGGAGAAGAGAATTAAACGTCAGAGATGAACTTTATGGCGGGGACTCGGAGGGAACTGCAGAAGATAGCAAAACGAAAGGACAGCTTGAAGTGATTTGGTTGAGGCCTATGCCCTATTGTGAATAAAGGGTAAAATAAGAAGAATATAATGAAACCGGCGTACAATGAGACAGCTTTATTATGAAATCGGCGTCAAAGCCCGCGTATAATGAGACAACGTATTCGACAATTAAGGTATAAGTTAATGTTATCGTTCTATGTTTAGCTCATGTTGATATTCTTAGGTTAAAAAAAAGTCGCTTAAAAGTCGACAGGGTCGACTTCATAGCACCAGGTTTTATCCCGTATAGCTCGGTCTCTTTCCGCAGCGCGGAAAGCGTCGCACAAAGCACGAACTCCGTAGCTTTTAGCGACGACCCACACTAAGTCTTCGAAACATTTAACTCGTAAACCGAAGGGTGCGGCCCGGAGCGAACCCACAATCTTCGGAGCACGAGTCAAACGGCTTGACCACTTCGCCACAGAGACTCCCGACTCTTAGATTATAATTCATCACATCATCATTATCTTCGTCATGATGATGATCATCAACATAGCATCATTATCATTACATCATCATCACCACCATCATCATCATCATCGTCACCATAATTTTCATCACATCACCAGCACACCATCATCTTCATCACATCACCATCATTATCACAACCATCATCATAACTATTTTCATCACCATTATCCCATCATCATTATCAGAATATCATCATCAAGTATTCGGCCATAGTATGGTGGTGAAGTCTCCTGTTCATGTCGTCGTACGACCATTGGCCAACTGTTGTTATAATTAATTCCTGTATACCTGCAGTGACATATCCGTACATGTCTGTTCTATACAAGCTGTCATGGTCTATCCCCTCCGTCTCCCTCCCCCAGTGTTTTATGTTCTTGTACCCTCTTAGTTATTTCTTTGCATCCGAGAAAGTCACAAAGCCAGAGGTCCTTGTCGTTTGTCTTACTTTATGGTGTCTTCTTTCTTCTGTTGCTATCTCCCAGAACATGTTTATGTGTCAGTTGTTTATCTCAGTTGATTCTTGTTATGTTTCATTATCACCACATCTCAAAGGCTTTTTCATATCCCTTATTCACTGCCAATATTTTCGTGTGTTAACGGCAGCCTAAGAGGATTCAAAGAATAGTAACACTGTAACCTACCATGCGTGTCGTAAGTGGCGACGTGACTACCCCTACCAGGCCAGACTGCTCCTGTGGAGCACCCATTTACACCGGTTCTCTGAGTTTTCTATTAAATTACAAAACATGACTTTCTTGACATCTGTAAAGAAGGTAGTTTGCCATTGATTTCTTTTTTTTTTTAGCAGTGACCATACTGGCAGATGAGCGTAGCAATTGTCTCCCAAAAAGAAAGAGATCCTCTGCCTACCGTTTTGAAATTGGAGACCATAACCAATTACTACCGTATCTGTCGGCTGTTCTTCAGTTCCATCCACCACCTACATCCATGTCTTCAAGAAACCCTGATCGGAGATTTAGTCGGTGTGAGTAACTAGAGAAGAAATCAAAGAATATTAGCAATATACCACACATACCGTAAGAAGCAGTTAAGAATGAAACTGCCGGTGTGTTATCTGGGCCCTTAAGGAAAACAAAGAATGGTATCACACCGTAACCCACCATACAGGCCGTAAGATGTGACGAAGAAGGTTTGGTCATGGGGTTGGCTGCCCCATCCCAATGAAAAACCACAAACATCCAACCAATCACGAACAAGTCCATAGATAATGAGAAAAGAATAACCACGCCAAATAAGAGGAGAGGAGGCTCTCGATAAAGGGACAAGGCGCGATGCCAAGACAGTGGCAAGGAGTCCGGGTTTCTGCAGTGTGTCTTCATGTCCGAGGATGTCACCAACCCATCGAGACTTCATGTTTGTACTGCTTTTAGACGTCTTCTTTCTGCTGTTGTATTTGCCAGAATTTGTTCATTTGTCAGTTGTTTATCCCAGGTGGCTTTTTATTTTTATTTTTCATTAACAACGCGTCTCAAAACAATCTTCGGTGTTGCCGAATGGATAACAGCGCCGGTATAAGACTTCCGGTATATTAATGACGTGATAGCGGGATCGTTTCCTACGGGCGTCAGTTAGTACTTCAAAGAGGATTCCCGCTCAGAATGCAATGGCAAAATACTGATAGTAAAATTGACCTAGAAAATTAATCTTGGGTTGACGTTGATAGCAACATCCTGCAAAGGACATGCAATTAAAAAAATTGCCTCTATACATTTTTTCATCACTTTTGTTCATTGTTCATATTTTATAAACACATGACTGAGAGTAATGGAGAATTAGTAGAAATAATGCAACCTTAAGACCTTACGAGATGTAGTTTAATAAAGTAATGCTAAAAACTCCCTGATAGTCAAAATGAGACAGCTAAGCGATTTGAGGGAGGCTAAGACACAAAGTCAACTTATCACAAACACCAGACAGATTCAGTCATTATTCATAGCACATTATGAAAAAAACAAAAACAAATCTAAACATTGGTAATAACTGGGAAAATGTATGGAAAGAGAGATAGAGGAAGGCAAAGAGCGAACAATGTTTTCTGTGTGTGTTATGGTACGGAAAGGTGTCACCAGCACACATGCCGTTGCATATCTTATAACGAGAAGCATGGTCGCCCACGCCAGTCGGCACGACACTTATTAATGATATTTCAAAATCATATATTTCCCGGCTCGCTACCTTTGAACTCAAGCTTAGTCCATACACGTGCTATTATTACTAGTACACTGGATTGAGTTTTGCATGTAGATTAACTTTCCCTATTAATCATGACCCTTGCAATCAGGAAAACCCACTCCGACTTCTGAGGTACTTGTAATTTACTCCCCCAAGTCAAGGACGAGAAGTCAACATATTACTCCAACTGACCGGTGTAGGGGTTGAACCCGATATCTCGGCATCAGCACACCGGATGTTTAAGAACGAGCGCGCTTATCAGTTCTGCTATGCCGATCTCCCCAGAACCATATACATCGAATAAGGCAGATTAAAATAACAGTTCAAGAAGTACATTGGGAAACCCCAAGTAAATTTACCACCCACAGAAAAACATGGTCCAGGGATTGCCAAGAGAGGTTTAGTCAAGGAAGCAATAAATTCAAGCCTCTTTAAAAATATTACTAACGACAAAGACGATTAGACGTGAATGATAACTCGATGTCCGTTAAATAACTATGACACTACAAAGCAGATAAAGCACAAAGAAGAAGAGGAAGTATGTCAGAATCATCGCATGGGGGAAAATCGTGACAACACATGGTAGAGGCGTGACAGCTGTTCAGAGCGGAATCGGCCCAGAGAAGCAGCATATCTATTGATGAACAGTTTCTTGGGTACTAAATACATTACCTTGACTCAATAAGCGTGAAAGCTTCTTTCTTTCTTTCTTTCTTTCTTTCTTTCTTTCTTCTTTCTTTCTTTCTTTCTTTCTTTCTTTCTTTCTTTCTTTCTTTCTTTTTCTTTCACATGTGTGATATAAAATACAAAAAAAAAAACCATGCCATTATCTTATAACCTGTCCATGTTGTTGTTAAGGATGTCAAGAGTGTTAAGCACGTGACATCACGGCACAGACGAACACAGTGACATCGTAAAGACAGTTTGAAGATGGCCAAGGAAGCTCTAAAGTGGAGCAGCGCTCTGTTGTCTGTTTTTTTGATCAGTGAACGGGTGAAACCTATAGAAATGTATCGGCTAATAAAAGCCCACTATAGTGATACATGCCTGTCAGTCCAGCAAGTGTATGAATGGAGTAGGACGTTTCAAAACGGCGTGACGTCTGTGAAGAGTTTCAGCGGTTGGTGTATGAGTGGTTACACACGCGACCAAGATAAATTTTTTTCTACAGAAATCCAAGCACTCTATCGGTGCAGGAGAACTTGCATTGAAATGCAGTAGTGACTACAACGAAAAATGATACATTTCTTCTTTAATTTTTCAGAATATATTGACCAAAAAACAAAATAAAAACCAAAACAAAAAACAAAAAACAAACAAACAAAGGTTTTCACTTCAAGCTCCAAGAAGACCTAGAACAGAGATCTGTAGAGAGACATGAACGGTTATGCCATGTAACATGCACGTGTTAATGAGCCACATCAGCATCATCATGTGCCATGCCAATAAGCATGGGTGGTCAGGTTTCGCCATCTCACACAATCACCAGAGTGGTGAATCAGCTCCATGTTCTTGTCCCGACTATGCCATGTGGACAAGTCATCTAGATATTTACCTCTCTATTTTCCCCTAGTTCTTTCCCCCTCAATTTCGCCAGTTGTCAACAAGTTCTCCAGTTTATTTCTTTTCACAACGTGCCCAAAACATCTTGACTATTTAAGTCTAATTTCTCTAATAAGTTTAAGGTTTTCGTTTGTTTCTTACAGATTTTGCTCACTGGTTTTTCTGTCTCACTGGTCTTTTTTTCTGCCGACTTCTTGGCCCTAGAGGTTAGCGACTTTTCTCCGTAATCTCGTATACTCTCGTAGGTAACGTGACGACGGTAAGAATCAGCAGTGGTTCGAATCGCGTCGGTAACTTAAGAGTATGTGAGCCGGCCGCTCAGAATGCAATGGCAAACTACTGAGTAATACTGAACACGCCACCCCTCGGGATGGTTAACCCGGTCAGCAAATGCCCGCAGAAGTCGGATGTGTCGGCCTAACGGTGCAAGAACGCAGCTCTGCTGTAAACAGGCACAACATAGTCACATTCGAAATAAAAAAATCCGGATGAACGCAGAAGAAGAAGAACACGCCACCAGCCTAGCACCGATTTGTCTGTATAAATATGGGGCTTATAACATATGCTCAGTGCACCCGAAAGTGTGTCAACGGCTGCTTTACTTTTTTTACTTAACTTGTCAGGTATAATATCACACACACACACACGAACGCACGCAAGCAACTACTCACCCACCCACCCATCCATCCATCCACCCACCCACCAAACCCCCCCCCCCCCCCCACACACACACACACGCACACACAGAGCTCAGGGCTCGAAACTCAAGTTATACAATGCTTCTTGAGGACGTGACAATAAATTAGCACGTATTAATTGGCACTTAGAGAAGCTCAGGAAAGAAGTCAAGATAACAGAAAGAAGTAGACGACCACAAGTTGACAGCTATAGGCACTAGGGATTGAAACTTGTGGCATCCGAGTGCTGAAAGAACTGGTTATAAAACATAACATGGGTTTAAAATCGTATCTGTTGACAGCCGTCTAGCTAATGATAGCGCTGTCAGCATTTGGAAGTAACAGGTTCGAATCCTAGTAGGGTTATTAAAGCTCTCAACTGTCATGCTGTTTAGTGTTTCCTCTAAACCCTGCTTCTTATATTTCTACTTACATGTGCACCAAACAATACGTGAGAATTTGTGTATAACACAGGAATCTGAATAAACAACTCTGAAATGTTTTTCTTTGTTGTTCAGGAAGGCTTTGGTCAACACGTTCATATGCATGTGTGTGTTTTTCCTTTCGCAGAAATTTCCAGTCATATTTTGTGTTTACTCGGATTCCCTTAACGTGCGTTGCTTGTCACGAACTGAGTATTTATGTCTGGGCGGACACAGTCCGGACTGGAAACAAACTGACCGGACAAACACCACCACTGCATTTACTCACGTCTGCACCAAGCTGCTATCTGCTATTGTCCTTAATCCGTGCAGACGTGTGAACATCAGGAGCCGGGGCACTGATAACCTTCACAAGGTCTCCTGTCATGTAACGTTACAAGGACCTGTGCCACACACTTGACAGACAGAGATCCTGTTTGCACAATCTAGTAGATAAGCAGTGGCGGCTATTAGATAGGCAGTGTTCGCCAGGTCTGAATGTCAGCTTGCCGGATGGCAAGAGGGCCCCTGATGAAGTGGACCCCCTTATCATATAAGACAAAGCGTCAGATTCACTGTCTATCACACTGGTGACGAGCTGAATTTCTGATCTCGAGTTGCTGGTTCGAATCCCATCATTGTTTTCTACTGTTCACTTATGTTTATTTGTACACCATAGTACCAGGCCATCAGCGTATATTGTCACTTTAATTTCGCGTATTTGTTCGGCAAGTAAGTCGTTGGTGTATGCTGGGAAAATGTCACAGACAGGACGCCACTTGGGGGACACTTCTCTTGGGAGGCTGAGTAGTCTCGAGGCATGGTGACCACCTCGAGTGCGCGAGGTTCCGTGTTCAAGTCCCGGTGGGGGACGGGATTTTTTCACGTGGACTTCTAGTAAAAAAACATGCCCCTGGTCTCTGGGTAGTGAGATTGGACGCCCGTGTGTATTTTTGAGCACGTAAACAATCCCTTGGCAGTTGGAAATCGAAAAAGAGTAGCCTAACGGCGCTTCCCGGGCAAAGTTTTGAGTTAAAAATCTACTCAAAGTATTTCAGGATCCTCGCCGTTGCTACAGAGTTTGTGCACTGAGCTGAGTTTCTCCGGACTGAGGCTTGAGTTAGGAGTTGGACGGAGCACTTATGGGTTACACCCGTGTGCCGTGATGTTGATCCGTCGACTAAACTAAACTAGATCAAGCCTGTTATCTTGTGATGGAAATTGTCTAGTTGATATAAACCTGAGGAGTGGCTGACCGAGTGGCTAAACTAAAGTAAACAAAACCAGCTAAACTATACTAAACTAAACTAAACTAAACTAGAACTTTCTCTTGAGTTTCTGTTTACAGTGATAACAGATTCAGCGCCGAAGGATAATATATCGCTATATGTGATCTCCAATTTGGCCAGATTAAAGATTATCATTTTATTTGTTTCGCTTCGCTGTGTCTTCTGCAAGTTTAATGTCCAGTGAACGGAAGTATAATACTAGTTCATCTGACTGTGTGCCATTTATGGCCCAAAGATACTTTTTGTTTGACACTGAATCAGTGGTGTCTTGTCCGTGACATTCTGCCACTATACACCAACGGTTTACTTGCCGAACTAATACGTGACATTTTGCCACTATACACCAACGGTTTACTTGCCGAACTAATACGTGACATTTTGCCACTATACACCAACGGTTTACTTGCCGAACTAATACGTGACATTTTGCCACTATACACCACCGGTTTACTTGCCGAACTAATACGTGACATTTAAGCCATAATATATGCTGATGGCCTGGTGCTATAGTGCACAAATAATATGTGAACATTATGGCAAAACGGCGGGATTCGAACCTGCAACTTGAGATTAGAAATTCTGCTCGTCACCAGTGTGATACAAAGTGAATCTGGCGCTTTGTCTTATGTAATAATGGGGTCCACTCCTGGCAACCAGTGTTTGTAGACACATTCCAGCCACTGTAGATAGGGAGGGTGTCGTAAGCAACATGGCGATGTGGGATTCCGCTTACAACAGTGACATGATTGGGCTTGGGCTTTCAACGCTCGCTTAGGGGAGCAGGGTGAATTTAGAACGTAGCCCGCCTGTAAGCCGTGCAGACGCGGTTCGATTCTCGCTGTTAATTTTGTGTATGTTTGCCTCCCTCACCCCTTCCCCCAAATAAAAAACAAAACAAATGGAGCACTGATTCTAGTCGAGAATAATTTTATCGCATGAAAGAATGAAGCATATATGGTAAGGGTTTAGAAAAGTAAAGGGGTTAAAGGCGAAATGTTAGACTTCACTACTCCGAATGATATCCCATATTGTTATGTCTTTCTGAAGTGTGGCCTGCCGAAAGCGTCGCACAGAACACGAACTCCGTAGCTACAGCGATGTCCCAAAGGAGTTTCTGAGAAAACTGCATCCTTGAACCGAATGAGGCAGTTCGGAACTTTCAGAACCTTCAGTATGCGGCTTAACTCCATCGCCACTGAGACATTCCTATATTAGGTTTGAAAGAAAGATCCGATGCAGAAACTGAGAAAGTACGACGTGACAGGACGAATGTACAAACGGGTGAAAACATAAACATACATCTACATCAGAAGATCTAGAAAATACTCAAGAGCAAGAAAGCTCTATGGCGTCATAGTGTTCCGCAAGTGGTGTCCTGTTTATGATATTTTCCCACCATACACCAACAACTTACTTGTCGAACTAATGCGTGAAATTAAAGTGACAATATACGCTGATTGCCTGGTGCTATGGTGTACAAATAAACATAAGTGAAAATGAAGAGAAAATGGCTGGGCGAACCTGTAACTCGAGATTAGAAATTCAGTGCATCGCCAGTGTGATACTAAGTGGTTCTGGCGCTTTGTCTTATCTGATAAGTCCAAAAATATAAGGTCGCTGCCTCACTCAGCATGTTATAAACCCTTGGCAGCTGGAAATCGTATGAAGTAGGCTATACAGGCCGCTGCTTTGACAAGATTTCTAAATTAGAAACAAACCTACCCACAACATAATACAACAGCTCTAACTCGAGCAGCTGACTTAGCTGAAAACGCTCATTGTTAAACTTCTGGTGCTCTGAATGGCTGGGTAGGGGTGGGGTCCAATCCCTAAAAAGGCATGAAGCTGGTCTTACATATTGACTTCTCGTTCAGAAAACAATGGCAAACTACTGAATATAAAATTGCTTTACAACTAACCCGAGGTTGATCGCAACGACCCGCAAAAGTACATACAGCACTTTATTTAAAACTGAGTCTCCTAATGTCACCCGCCCCCTCCCCACGAAGAACTAATATCTAATTTTCACTTTAATGTGGAAGGTCTTTGAATCAATCCATTTAAAAATGTAGTTTGAAGATTGAGCACAATCCACTACTGGAAACGCTGATCATATTCCGATGCGAACTTTGGGCCTTGTCCACGTCGGATTGAAAGCACTAGACTCGAGTTTCGCTTGTTTGAGCTCACCAGTAGTGCACATCCCTGACTGGACCCGGGATCGAACTCTGGATCACTGGGGTGTGAGGCGGATGCTTCCGATTCGACGTGGACAAGGCCCAAGATTCGTACCGGAATATGATCAGCGTTTCCAGTAGTGAGTTGTGCTCAATCTTCAGATCTCAACTCCCGAAACAACCAAATAAAAATGTAGTGTCTTTTTTTTATTTCAAACAATGGATTTATTTTTGTTTTATTAATGTCCTGTGACCAATTACTGGCCCTGTGGTTGACTGCGACGCACTGCAACTAACTGTGAGCAATTATGATGCTTATAATAAGCGACAAGCCTCCCTCCCACAGGCTTAAAAAAAGTCGATTCTTTTAAAGCATGTGAGAGGGAGGGTTGTCGCTTCACACAGGCAGTTTTTCAAAGGGGCGTGTAGTGGTATATTTTGTGTGTGCATATTGTGAAGCTTATATACTATTACTAACGTGATAGTTAGTTGCATATCCTTTATATGACGTCAGCAGCCGTAGTCACAGACCTGCACACAGGCGGCTCAGGCCATATGGTCGTCTTCTACTGAACGGAGCAGCAGTGGGATTCGGCAGCCCCCTGAGCGACTGTGCAGCCCTCTGTAGGAACACACTTCTCACCTCCATAGCATGAGGAAGGGGCTAGAAAAGGTGCCCTAAACATTGTCTGCTCCATCACTACCTAACCAGCTAGCCGCGGTTGGTGGGTACCCTAAACTGCGGTCGACATACAAACAAAGAAAAAACAGGTAAAGCTAAAAGAGCAAACCATATTTCTTTAACAATCGGAACTTGGAATGTACGCACCCTACTTGACAGAGATGACGCGTCGGGTCCAGAGAGACGAACAGCACTGATTGGGAGAGAGCTGGGCAGGTACAACATCGACATTGCAGCCTTGAGCGAGACACGACTTCCAGAAGAAGGCCAAATCTGTGAAATAGGTGCCGGCTACACATTTTTCTGGAGTGGAAGGAAAAGCGAGGAAAGACGCCAGTCCGGTGTGGGATTTGCCATTAAGTCGACCCTGGTCGGCAAACTAGCTGGATTTCCAAAGGCTATAAACGACAGGCTCATGACCATTAAATTGCCCCTGCTGAATGGAGAAAGAAGCATGCAACCATTGTGAGTGTCTACGCACCAACTATGACCAATGAAGATGAGGACCAGCACAATGTATTAACATCTGTTCCCCAAGGAGACAAACTTATACTCCTTGGGGATTTTAATGCCAGAGTAGGCACGGACACCACCTCTTGGAGTGGCATTATTGGAAATCACGGAGTAGGAAATTGTAACAGCAATGGACTCCTCCTTCTTCAGACATGTACCGAACACGATTTCTTGATTACCAACACAATTTCCCGTCTCCCCATGAGAAACAGGACATCGTGGATGCACCCTCGATCGAAACATGGCACCTCATTGACTATATCATCGTCAGGAGCAGTGACAGACAAGACGTTCGGGTAACAAAATCCATGTGTGGTGCCGAATGTTGGACAGACCATCGTCTCATTATCTCGAAAATGAACATAAACATCAAACCACCACGGCGTCCTCAAGGGGTGAAAATGCAAAAAACAACAACAACAAAAAACAACTAAATGTCACCCTCCTAAACAGCAAGAAAATGCAGCTGTCGTTTGAAAATATGCTGGAAGACCGCCTCAAGCCTAATGCTGCAGCTAAACATGATACATAAACAGAGTGGAGAGACCTAAAGGACATAATTTACAACACTGCTATGGAAATCCTGGGTCCAACCCCCCTCTCCCCCGCGCCCCCCCCCCCCCCCAAAGCATAAAGACTAGTTTGATAAAGACATCAACCAACTGCTGGCCGAGAAACATCTTCTCCTCAAGGCACATTTGAATGATCCGAAGCCAACATAAAAAAGATGCCTTCAAGAACATTCAAAGAGTAGTGCAGCAGAAACTTCGGCACATGCGGGACTCCTGGCTGAGCAGCAAAGCTGATGAAATTCAAGGCTTTGCTGACACACATGATATGAAAAACTTCTACGACTCACTGAAAGCGGTCTATGGTCCTACATCACCAGGCATAGTTCCTCTCCTCAGAGCAGATAGGGCAACATTGGTCACCGATAAGAAAGAAATCCTTCAACGCTGGGCAGAACATTTCAGCAACATCTTAAATGCAACTTCCTTCTTCTATGATGAAACCATCAACTGCCTTCCTCAAGTTCCCATCAATGATACACTTGATGACCTGTCAACCATAGTGGAAGTAAACAAAGCCATCCAGCAACTCTCAAGCGGCAAGACACCTGGTCCTGACTCCATCCCAGCAGAGATATACAAGGCAGGTGGGCCGGTCCTAACATAGCAGCTTCACCAAGTCTTTACAAACATATGGGTGAACGAGACCATGCCACACGATTTCAAGGACGCGTCAATAGTCCACCTTTACAATCGAAAAGGAAACCGCCAATCCTGTGACAACCACTGGGGCATCTCCTTGCTTTCATTTGCAGGGAAGATACTTGCCAGAATTCTTTTCAATCGCCTCACGGTCCATCTCGATCAAGGTCTTCTTCCTGAGAGTCAATGTGGCTTCAGAAAAGAACGTGGAACTGTTGATATGATTTTCGCCGCAAGGCAGCTGCAAGAGAAATGTCAGGAACAGAACTGCGAAATGTTCTCCACTTTCATTGACCTTACCAAGGCTTTTGATACAGTCAGCAGAGAAGGACTGTGGAAGCATATGGGAAAATATGGCTGTCCACGAAAATGTGTCAAAATAGTGCGGCTATTTCATGATGGCATGCAGGCAAGAGTACAGGAAAATGGTGAACTGTCTGAGCCCTTTCCTGTCACCAATGGAGTGAAGCAAGGATGTGTCCTGGCACCAACACTGTTCAGCCTCATGTTTTCAGCTATGTTGACGAATGCCTTCGAGAACAACGACATTGGAATAGACATCAACTACCGCATGGATGGAAAGTTATTCAATCTCAGAAGGCTGAAAGCTAAAACCAAAATTAACAGCGACACCGTCAGAGAGCTCCTGTTTGCTGATGATTGCGCTCTATACGCCAACTCAGAGGCGGACATGCAACATAATGTTTCAGCTTTCTCACATGCCTGTGCCAACTTTGGGCTCAATATCAATTTGGAGAAGACTGTAGTTATGTACCAGCCAGCTCCAGGGAATAATCACACTGTGCCGAATATCAAAGTGAATGGTAATAGTCTAAGTGTTGTGGAAAA
Organism: Cepaea nemoralis; assembly: GCA_014155875.1. Taxonomy (NCBI): domain Eukaryota; kingdom Metazoa; phylum Mollusca; class Gastropoda; order Stylommatophora; family Helicidae; genus Cepaea; species Cepaea nemoralis. The sequence goes on from JACEFZ010013478.1 coordinate 346,078, forward strand.
ATTCACCTATCTTGGCAGCACTGTGTCACAAGCTGCCACAATTGATGATGAAGTGAATGCAAGAATCTCCAAGGCCAGCGCGGCCTTTGGCAGACTGTACAAGAATGTATGGGACAGAAATGGAATAAGCCTGCAAACAAAGCTGAAAGTCTACAAAGCAGTTGTATTATCCACACTGCTATATGCTTGTGAAACCTGGACTGTTTATCAGCGACACGCTAGGAAATTAAACCACTTCCACACAGTCTGCCTTAGGAAGTTACTGAAGATTAAATGGCAAGACAAGATCCCAGACACTGAAGTCCTAGAAAGAGCGTCCATGCCCAGTATCCACACTCTACTAATGAAGAATCAGATTCGCTGGGCTGGTCACTTGACTCGCATGCCAGATCACAGGCTCCCTAAACGAATTTTTTACGGCGAGTTGCGTTGTGGTAAACGCTCCCAAGGCGGCCAGAGGAAACGCTTTAAAGACACTCTGAAAATCTCACTGAATGCTTTTGGAATTCATCATGACACCTGGGAGACTGCAGCCCGAGACCGAAATTCGTGGCGTGCATCATTACGCAAGGGTGCACTCACTTGTGAGGCAACCAGGACTGCAGGATCTGTGAAGAAAAGACAGAACAGAAAAACCACCGCAAGAAATCCTCCTCCAGAAACGTCAAGCATTCTTTGTCCACATTGTCAATGAACATTTCGAGCCAAAATAATCCTTATCAGCCATCTTAGAACTCACGGCTCCATACTTTCAACCCCACTGGATGAAATGAATGGTCATCATCATTCTTGATGGACAAACAACATATGACGTCACAGTAAAACCCAGCATTTTCTGGCTGCTTGTGATTTCTTGACAAATTTATGTTCAGCAGCTTACTATTAATTTCTGAACGACCGGCACTCATACCATTGTTTAAAAACCAACGCAAGACGATCTGCTTCTAAATGGCCCGCAGCTGTGTTTCGAACGCGGCATGCTGGATTGCGAATTGCGTTGGTAACCCTTTCACTACAACGTCAATAGCCTCATGTTAAAAAAAAGAAACAGGTAGTTACATGGCTTTTACATAACGTTGCAATCAACCTCAGCATGTCTTGGCTGGTTGTAATGTACTAGGCAATGTTAGTCCAGTAGTCTGACATTGATTTCTGAACGGCCGACTGCTTGTACCGTCGAAATGAAAGCCAACTGACCTGCTTCCAAATATCCCGCAGCTGATTTCGAACCCTAGATTCCGTATGACGGGGAATTATGAGACTGCGAGTCTTACTATCTCCTAAGCCACAGTGTTGTTAACAGAAGCAAAATGAAACCCTGGAGACCCTGCAGGGCCAAGAGGAAAACAACAGGAGAATATAATCAATCATAGACTGATCAAAAGTAATCATGAAAGAAGTTCTTACCAACACTGAAGATGAAATGAACATTTAGGTTGTTTACTTTGAGAAACCCCTGAATAGACCAGCCACAAGACTTCCCACATATTCATCCTTTAGAAGTGGAGCTAGAAATCAACTGAGAGAAACATCCCAAAGAAGAAACGAGAAAGCCATCAAATCTCCGAAAGACAGGAAAGCTGCTGACCCATATGGCATCCCAGAAAATTCAGTTAAAGAGAATATAAACACATCAACTGCATTACTGTTTCTGCACTTGCCCACTTGTAACTTATTATTATGAAGATACGGTAGAATTCAATAATACAAAGAATCTCGTGTCTAACTATATGTTTCGAATGAAAACTTAGAGTGATCAGAATTGTATTTACTTTACATTGTTTTATAAAGCAGTAATGTGGCCAATAAATAAATAATGTGTGGGTAACATTGAAGCTTTAGACATGTGGATATGAAGACGAATATGAGGGAGATAGTGGTAAGTAATAGAAACTAATAAAGAAATATTTCAAAATCCTGGAAAGAAGAAAACATTACTTAATGAGATAAAAGACTGACAATTACCGTACTTCGCCAATAAAATAGAGCTGGCTTCTTGTTACATGACGTTCTGCTGGCAAAAATGGAAAGAAAGCATGCACGAGAAATATAAAGTTACATCAACAGATGCACATGAAAAGGTATATACAGTGAGTGTTCATGGAGAGACAGGACAGAGGCTATTGGAGACTCATTAAGTCGAATATCACTGCGGGTATGGCGCTTAATGATGATGACTAAGTGACTACCAATGATTTATCTGACATGTGTGTAAGTAAAGGTCTTGTTTACAAGCCCATGGCGGATTGGCTATATGGTGCTAGACCTATATGTTTATAGACCAAACGGCACTTAGTGGCTGATGTGTTTAGTATCACGTTGTTACATATTGCAATCCGGTTTTAATAGAGATGATACTATTTTGATTCTTTGCTCAATCCTACTTCGTTCCTCTCTGGATTACCCACCACTGCTTTAACATAGAATTCACTCTCGGTTAGCTTGAGGGTCAGGGAAAGCAACTTCACACCTCCCCGACATCTTAGGTCTCATTTCCTTTAATCTCATCTCATCTTGTTCTTTTTGTACCTTGCTGTGTTGAGGAAATACAGTTTGTTCGTTCGTTCGTTCGTTTGTTCGAGGTGAAGCATAAACAGCGGGAGAGTTCCTATTTATTTGTTTCATGTATCGTGATTCCCAGGGATTCTGTTATTCCCCCTGTCCATCGTTTAAATGTTCGGAATCGTTTTCTGATTAAATTTGATCTGTACCTCATTGCTTGTTGTGGTATATTGTTAGTTGGTAGCCAGTTATATGATCAAACTATTTAGCTTGCTGCATGGTTCCGTCGCCCAGCTATTGAGTTTAATGCGCGGAGCGACAATGTGAGCTGTGCATTTCGTGTGAAGTGCTTTTACATCTGTCCGCGGTTGTTTGTAGCGTGAACTGCATGTTCAGAAAAATGGCTGCTGGCCTGTCGCTGAACTAACTGGGTTGCCTTATGCAGTAATGTGTGTCTGCTGGTGTTCTAGTGATTGCCGCTTCCATCGACGATTAACTTTAGTTTTCGTCATGGACTTTTGTGTTGGCATTCTGGCAGCGGCATTATGCATAGTATACATGTGCTGGCTGTTGGTTTGTCGAGACTCCTGTCTGTTCCACTTTTCACATGGGACAGTGAAGAGCATTTTGTGTGATATTAACTGACACAGGAATGGAGCATAATGGGGTTGTTGTAATTTTTCTTTTCTCTTTTTATGTCATTGTTTATAGAGTTGGTAGGAAGATTGTGTCGTAGAGTGCTTTTGTAGTATCTATTGATATTGTGTTTATTTTTTAGTATTGGTGCAATTTGTCCACTGAATTGGTTTGCCTTATTGCATCTATTTTCGAGATCGTCTTTTGATTTGCCATTTTATGATATTATACTTCCTAAATACTCGAGATGAATTTTTTTTAAATCTTTGGTTATAATCATTATCTCTGTTTTACTGTTACTAATTTTCATATTATGCCCCTTACAGATTTCGTTTAGGCTAGTTTTATGGATTTGTAATTATGCTTCTGTTTTGGTATTAGTCCGAAAATATGAATTCTTTATTGTTATAGTTCGCCCCTTGGTTCTTTTGTCGCGCGGTGTTGTTACGGTCTATGTTTGGCTGGTTTCTTTACATACGCTATCTATCTATCTATCTATCTATCTATCTATCTATCTATCTATCTATCTATCTATCTATCTATCTATCTATCTATCTATCTATCTATCTATCTATCTATCTATCTATCTATCTATCTATCTATCTATCTATCTATCTATCTATCTATCTATCTATCTATCTATCTATCTATCTATCTATCTATCTATCTATCTATCTATCTATCTATCTATCTATCTATCTATCTATCTATCTATCTATCTATCTATCTATCTATCTATCTATCTATCTATCTATCTATCTATCTATCTATCTATCTATCTATCTATCTATCTATCTATCTATCTATCTATCTATCTATCTATCTATCTATCTATCTATCTATCTATCTATCTATCTATCTATCTATCTATCTATCTATCTATCTATCTATCTATCTATCTATCTATCTATCTATCTATCTATCTATCTATCTATCTATCTATCTATCTATCTATCTATCTATCTATCTATCTATCTATCTATCTATCTATCTATCTATCTATCTATCTATCTATCTATCTATCTATCTATCTATCTATCTATCTATCTATCTATCTATCTATCTATCTATCTATCTATCTATCTATCTATCTATCTATCTATCTATCTATCTATCTATCTATCTATCTATCTATCTATCTATCTATCTATCTATCTATCTATCTATCTATCTATCTATCTATCTATCTATCTATCTATCTATCTATCTATCTACATATATATATATATGTTATGAACAAGAAAAGGAGTGTGGGGGGGGGGGGGGGGAGTGGGTGAAGGGGGAAACAGAACACAACCTTGTCGTACTCCGGATCTTATGGTGAAGGGTTCTGAGTATCATAGAGCAGATGACAGGCTGGTAGAGTTAATCTGATGAGTGAGTGCATCAGTATATAAAAATAGAATAATAATAGAAAGGTGCACATTGTGGCACTTGAAGTAAACGAGGGCCACGTCATAGTAGTACGTAGCATAACAACCCAACTGTAGTTTTGGGACATCCTGCTACCAGCGGTGTTATTTGCTTACCGAGAGGTTCCGCAGGCAAGTACTGGCTTTTCGCCGTTTGAACTTGTATATGGTGCGAATCCACGGGGGCCGATGCAAATTCTTGATGAATTGTTAACTGGTGAGATCAAAGATCAGCATACGAGAGAAGCATACGAACAGGTCACTCGTTTCCGAGATAAGATAATGACTTCTTGCACAATTGCTAAGCAGGCATTACATGTGGCAGGAAAGAAACATCGACAATATGCAAATCGGTCTGCAAAAACAATTGTTTTACAGGAGGGGGATGAGGTTTTATTACTTCCGAACCCTGTTGAAGCTTTGTCAACATCATGGCAAGGACCGTTTAAAATTACAAAAAAGATATCTGATGTAGATTATCAAATTTTAATTAGGGATAAACCTAGGATTTACCACATTAACATGCTGAAACCTTATCACTCGAGGCAGCCTGACACCTCTGACGATGTAACGGAGCAAAACGTAAGGAATGCTGCTTTATGTTCAGTGATAAATGAGCAAGCTGAAGATGCTATTCCACAAGTAATACCTACACCGATTTTGGAAAATAATAGTAGTTGGAAATCAGTAGTTATAAATAAACATCTATAGCAAACTGATTACGAAATGTTTAGTAAATTATTGGAAGAATTTAGTGACATATTCTCAGATTCACAAGGTAGGACTTCTGTAATTAAACATCACATACTATTTATTAGACACATACAGAAATTAAACAAGCCATATTAGAATACACTTATATGCATACAAGAAACGGATAACACATTACATGTATAGTACACAGTTATATAGAGAATAGTTTGCCACCATCGACATGATAGATAGATAGGGCGAATGATGGAGAGATATGTCGACTTAGGTTAAAGTTGACAGAACACGTTTCGTGTGGCAGTGCTACTCTACGGAAGATCAGACAACCCACCTCTCTCAAGAAATTGAGGATGCATTCCAAGAGAAGAAGCTGGTGCTTGCGGCATGGATAGATTTGAAGAAAGCCTTTGACAAAGTCTGGAAAGAAGGTCTGATGAATAAACTGAGAAACTGCAAAGTCAATGGAAGAATGTACAGATGGGTGAAAGCATACTTGCACAACAGAAGAGCCCGAGTACAGATAGACGGACTAAAGAGCAAGAAAGTACTACTGCGTCACGGTGTTCCCCAGGGCGGAGTCTAGTCCCCCACACTCTTTCTAATCTTCATCAATGATCTCTTTGCTAATCTACCGCATGGAATTAAAGCCGCAATGTACGCCGATGATCTGGTTCTATGGAGCACAAATGAACATGCATCAGTGGCCACCAAATTAATACAAAGAGCTGTAGATACATTTGTTGCATGGGCAAATAGATGGTGTGTCAGCATAAACACTGACAAGTGCAGCACCACCCTATTTACCCTCTCTCCAAAACAAAAGGCAGGGACCATCCAGATAAATGGAACACCCCTAAGAGAAGATAAAGAACCAACATACCTTGGAGTGACATTTGATGGCAGGCTGACATGGAGAAAGCACATCAACAAAGCAGTAGCAAAAGCCAGAAGGAAAATAGCCATCCTGAGAAACCTAAGTGGAACCACATGGGGAGCCAGTGGGAAAATACTTCGCAAAGTTTATCAACAGAGCATACGACCACACCTGGAATACGGGTCAACTGCGTGGTGTTCGGCATCAAAAACCACACTACAAGAGCTGGACAAAGTGCAAAATCAAGCACTTAGAGTCACCACAGGAGGGATGAGATCAACCCCTATAGTGGAAATGGAGAAGATGGGGAGGACACAAGCACTGAGTGAGCGCAGAGATACGAAAACACTAATACAAGCAGAAAAGTTCCTCAGCTTGCCAGGCCACCCTATGAAGAACAGATTTGAAAACCTAGCTATGGGGCGGTTGAAAAGAAGTAGTTTTATCCACCAGGCCAAACGACTCTGCAGAGAAACCACCGATCTGCCCACAGTTGGTATCCCCCTAACAACTATTCCAGAGCGAACGCCATGGAAAGATGAGCATAGACTATCACTACAAATCCAGACAAAAGTGAGAGGAATATTTGACAAGGAAGAACAGAACAGTGTGCAGCGCAGAACAGCCACTCTCAGCTTCCTTGATGAAGAATACCCACAGGACCTCTGGATCCGAGTCTACACAGATGGGTCAGCACAAAATGCTGTTCGAAATGGAGGAGCGGGAGTGTACATAGAATACCCAAATAATACCAGGGACACAGCTAGAGTACCGACAGGAAAGTACTGCCATAACTACGATGCTGAAATTGAGGCAATCAAGATAGCAACAGAGAAATTACTAAATACCAGCAATGGTACACAACCTGTGGTGCTATTGGCAGATGCAAAATCAGTACTAGAGGCGCTCCTGTCTGGGAAATTGCCAGTACTAAGGACACTACTTTCTGAACTTAGCAGTCAGCATAAGGTCACCATACAGTGGATACCATCCCACTGTGGAGTACCCGGAAACGACAGAGCTGATCAATTGGCTAAGGAAGGAGCCAAAGAAGAACAGCCTGATGTGCCCGTTACATACCACCAAAAGAAAAGAATGATCAAATCAGTCAGAAAGCCACCAAAACCTGCTCAAGATGACTACCACGTTATGGATAGACCAGAACAAGTCGTTATTCTGCGCCTCAGAACAGGGCACAATAGATTACGCAACCACATGTATACAAAATTCAAGATTGGTGAAACAGCCATGTGCACATGTGGATTGGCGTCGCAGACAGCAGAGCACATACTCCAAGACTGCCCAAAATATAACATATCTAGGCAAACCTTCTGGCCTACAGAGACGACAGTGGAAGATAAACTCTATGGACCGCTGTGTGAACTGAAAAAGACAGTTCAATTCATACAAGAGACAGCATTGCAGTTATAGACATATTTCAAGCGAACGAAAGAAGAAGAAGAAGCCCGGTTTGCATCATACCCATGAGCCAGCGCTCAGGGCACCAGCTGATTGGGAACTTATCTGTTAGAAGCGAGGCACCGATCGCCTTGGGTGCAATACATCATTCAAACCACTGGCAAACACCCCGCTTCGTGACACTGAGTGTCCTCTGTTTGTTTGTTCATGCCGCACATTCACTGTTATTGTATAGACTTCTACGTAAGTTTATTAAATGTGCACTTGCTCCATATCGTTCAAGGATTTACAACAGCTTGTTTCTATATACTCTTGGTCTTTTCTTGTTCAACAAAGGATACGTATAGTATTTCATTAAATTCGATTGATTTTTCTACTAGTTGTTTAAGGGTAAAAATGACATATGTGCTTCTTTTGTTTTTCCAAAATCTAAGAAGTGTATCAATTAGCTGCGGTTCTGTTGTAGAGCATCGCGGGTTCGAAATAAGCAGCGGGCTATTTTGGAAGCAGATCGCTTTGTGTTGATTTCAAGGGATTGAGTGTCGGTCTTTAAGAACGCAATGATAAAATACTTAATGTAAAATTGCCAAGCAAATTACAAACAGCCAATGCATGTTAGGGTTGACTGAAACTTCATATAAAGGATATGCAACTAACTAGGTTTCTAGCTTTGGTTCAGATATTATTTGAGTGTTATCCTTTTATAGTGTCGTCCCCACCCGCTGGGGAATACATTATGGCTTGTAAAGTTTCACCACAAAAAGCTGTATGTGGCCAAAAGATATAATAATGATGATAATAAAAAAGAAGAAGGAGCAACAGAAACGAAAGAAGAAGAAGAAGAAGAAGAAGAAGAAGAAGAAGAAGAAGAAGAAGAAGAAGAAGAAGAAGAAGAAGGAGAAGAAGAAGAAGAAGAAGAAGAAGAAGAAGAAGAAGAAATTTGACCAAACAAAAAAAATGCTCGAAAGAAGATATAATGGCAGAAAGAAGAAAAAAGATAGAAAGAAAGATTATAACAGGTATAAGCTGAAACAGGAGGAGGAGAAGGAGGAAGTTACTGAGAAGATGATGCAGAGATGAAACAAAAAACAGACAGACAGAGAGACAGACAGAGAGACGGACAGACAGAGAGACAGACAGACAGACAGACAGACAGACAGACAGACAGACAGACAGACAGACAGACGGGCAGGCAGGCAGGCAGACAGACAGAGATAGATAGATAGATAGATAGATAGGTAGATAGATAGATAGATAGATAGATAGATAGATAGATAGATAGATAGATAGATAGATAGATAGATAGATAGATAGATAGATAGATAGATAGATAGATAGATAGATAGATAGAGAAGAGAAGAAGAAGCAGCAGAACAAGTTTAAGAAGAAGAAGAAGAAGAAGAAGAAGAAGAAGTAGAAGAAGAAGAAGAAGAAGAAGAAGAAGAAGAAGAAGAAAGAAGAAGAAGAAGAAGAAGAAAGAAGAAGAAGAAGAAGAAGAAAGAAAGAAAGAAAGAAAGAAAGAAAGAAAGAAAGAATTACTACTGTTCCATGTTGCCGAGTTTAAAAGCGAACGCGTCGTGACGTATACATTCTGTTAAACAATTCACCTGAAACTAACGCCCGTTGCAACAACAACAGCCAGCATACACAACTGACAGTATCCATAAGTACGACAATAACTTACCAAGCGCCTTTCAAATCCAAGAGTAAAGTTTCAACACTGTTACATCTAAGTCCTTCTGAAAAACTGCGCATGCCTCACCATCTCAAGAAAGTTGTTAAGTGACAAAACAGACAAGTTATTATAATCCTGTCACAAACTGCGAATGATTGGTTGGACTTGTGTGCCTGGTTGGTGAACGACCTCCAGCAGACGAGAGAATTGCCAACGCTCAGTTATTTCCCATTTTAATGGGAAGGTTGTTTATTTACAACCGGTTTCCCGAAATACCATTCCCGGATTTATATTTTCTTCTGTACAATTGCTGTGCTATCGCATAGACTGCTGTAAACAAAATGCGGTTACTTGCTTGGGTCTTAGTACGGGATCAAGTTAGTGTTTTCTAAAGAAATGTTGACAAAACTCTCTCAATAAGTGATTGTGAACGGCCTGGTATTTTCGGGCTTTATTCATGTTTTGCTTTCAACAACATACATAATATAGGTTTTGGCCACCAACAAACAATCAGGGAGAATCAGCTAAGAAGTTAGTTGATCACATCAGGTGGAATATAAATTTAAGACATTTTATGGCAGGTCATCACCATCCAGTGCCTGTCAGGCTGGCGTGGGCGATCATTCTTCTTCTCTTCTTCTTCTTCTTCAGCATTCCGAGCCATTGAGGTTCTTTGCTGCAAATACAATCTGTCTCCATTCGTCTCTCTGGTGGACCTTCTCTTGCCAGTCGTTGATTCCAAGTGCTTGTAGGTCTGTATGTATATTATCTCTCCACCGCCTTCTTGGTCTACCTCGGGGTCTACGGTCATTTATTTCCTGAGTGTAAGCGAGTTTTGTTTCCCTATTATCTTCCATTCTTTCTATATGCCCCAGCCATTGTAGTCTATTAGCCTTCATGATACCAGTGATTAGCGGGGACTTAAACAAATCATAAATGTCTTTGTTACTTCTTCTTTTCCACTCTCCACTTTGTGTATCCCTAATGGGTCCAAAGATGCGTCTTAAAATTTTGTTCTCAAAGGTTTGTAACAAGGCTTCGTCTCCTTTCGTTGTACTCCAGGTTTCAGAGCCATACAGCACAACTGGTCTGATCAGTGTTTTGTATATTGTGATTTTGGTGTTACGAGATAGCGCCTTTGATTTTAGTAGATGTTGTAGTGCATAGTATATCTTATTTCCAGAGTTGATTCTAGTTTGTATTTCTTCCCTTATGATGTTGGAGCAGTTGAAGATTGTACCCAGGTATTTGTATGTTTCCGTTCTTTTAATGGTCATATTATCTATTTGTATGTGGCCAGAGTTTTTAGCCATTCCGTCTCTTGAAATTACCATATATTCGCCTCTCCACAATTATGATCTCCGACGTCATGGATCAATTCGTGTCTTTACTCCCTTCCGTGCCATAACACAAGACTGTCAAAAATCTTCTCACGATGTCTTCCCCTATCTCTCTTTCCGCAAATCTTTCCGGTTGTCACAACATGTTCCAGTTTTTGTCTTCTCATAACGTGGCCAAAACGATGACTGCCTCTTTTTGATGTTTGTGATACATGTCTTTGCGACTCAGCTTCTCTTAAAATGTCATGATTGTTCTTTTTGGCTGTCCAATTAATTTCCAGCATTCTTCTATAAAACAACACCTCGAAGGCTTTCAGGGATGTTTTCGCCTGTCTACGAATTGTCCAGGATTCGAAGTCATATGGTAAAAATTGTTCTAAGTAACATGCAAGAACTATTTTTCTGATTTTTCAAAGAGAGTGACTTATTGCACAAAACGTTCTTCATTTGATAGAATGCAGTTCACGACATTTAAATCTATACGTACACAGAGGAAAGACGAAGATCATGTGATTAAATCAAGCAAATGATAATCCTATCTCCCTTGATGAAACGTCACTTTAAAATGTGGCATCACATACATATGTAGAAACGTAGACAAAGATGGGGGTAATTTATCGACTGTATGGATGAGGTCCACAGCGGTATCTGTATACCTCCACTTCACTCTTGCAGGTGGCACGGGTGTGCCAAAACTTCTGGCACTTAGAGCACTGCAGCACTCTCGGTACGTAGTGCTCTGGAACTTGGTCTCTCTTGTCCCATCTGATGTATTGGGGGATCACTCGGTCCTCCGATGTTACTATGACGACTGTGGAGGGGATGTTGTTCTTTCCGATGATCCTCTCGGTGCTGGTGATCTTGAGTTTCTTGTTCTCCCTTGTCAGCATCTCCCTGATCTGGTCGTTGGTGAGATGGGTCTTGACTCGTTTAATGACCCATCGTTTCATCATGCTGTGTCGGGTTGGTTGTATTGTGATGCCATGGTGAAGCTTAATGTCGGCCTTCTCTCCTTGTGCGATTTTCTGCATAAGTGCTGTGGTTTTTGGGTTTTTATTGATGGAGACCACTACTCCATCAGGTGTCTTGCGTAGCTGGTAGATGCTGTTTCTTCCCAGCTCATTTTCCAGTAGCTTGATTATCTTGTCTGTTGGTAGCGCCGACAGTTTGGTTTCTCCCACGCTTGTCTGTTTTAGCAACAATTTGCCGGTGAAGTCCTCAGTTGTTATAGTTTCCTCCGATGTTGAGATCTTTGGTAAACTGGGCTACTTCGTCTCGGTGCTGTTGAAAACTTCACGGCTGCTGCTGGCTTCAGTTAAAGTTGTAGTCTCTGACGTCCGTTGAGCTGCGGGTGCGGCTTCATCTTGTGTAGAAGTGGTAGCTTCATTTAATGTTTCTTCAGATTCTGGCGTTGTGCTGCGGCTAGCAGACACGTTGTCTTCTTGCATCATTTTGATAGTCTTGGAGGATTCCACGCTGCTCATTTTGAATGTCGGGTGTCTAGTTGAGTTTTTCTTGCCACGTGCCATTTTCTAACACGCGGCCGGATTCCGATAAGGCGACTTGCTCTCGATAGCGCCGTCGAGTCGACTGTGTGAGATGATGTGATGTGGATGGGAAAAAAAGTTTTTTATTATTTTTTTTGTTGCACTATTACTTTTATACTACGCATGCAACCACAATCTTCCCTATGTGTTCAGAATGAAATATGAGAAATGCTGCTTCATTTACTCCTTTCTTTTTTTAGACTTTATAAATAAAAGAAATATAAATCGAACATAATATCGACTCAATCAGAAATACGAAGTGTCGAACTAACTATGCCTCATAGTACTTGTACTCCTGTTTGAAGACGGATCACGTATGGGAGTGTCTGAAGTGCTGCGATGTCGGTTGTTGAGTCAACTCAGATCAATTCGTGTTCCTGCTGTGAAACACAGGCGTCATTTGGAGGCTGCAAACAGTGGCAGGCTGGGTCGATCAATATTGGTTGCCAGGAGACACAGCCTCAGTAATACATTAATATTCTAATCATTCTGTATTTGCACTCGCTTGCTTTAAACTCAAACGTAGTCCATACATACTAATTTTAGTAGGACTGGACTGAAATTTGTATCTGGATTAGCGCTCCCTATTACCAGTGTCCCTCGCCATCAGGCGAACCCACTCCGACTTCAGAGTTACTTATAATTTACGTCCCCAAGTCAAGGACAAGAAGTCAACATTTTAGTCCAACTGACCAGTGTAGGGTTGAACCCGCTACCTCGGCATCAGCACACGGGACTTTTAAGAGTGTGCACTCTTATCCATTCGACTATGCTACCACCGCCATATGGTATCAAACCCGATATGAAGACGTCGATTCCCTTTAAACTACTTAATTACAAACAAGTAAGTAGCATATCTTTTACATGACGTCGCAATCAACCCAAGCATATCTTGGCTGTTTGTGATCTATCGGCTGGTTTAAGTTTAGTAGTTTGCCATTGCTTTCTGAATGACCGACACCTATACCCTTTTATAAAAAAACCCAAGACAAGGCGGTCTGCTGCCAAATCACCAGTAGCTGTGTTTCGAACGCGGTATCTGGGATTACGAACTGCGTCGGAAACCCCTTTGCCACGGGGCCTGCCACAATACATCATTAGCCCATTACAATATGTGTTTAGAAGGAATGAATGATTCTGACCAGACTTTAGTACCATACCAATTAGCGCGGGCTGTCATGTTTCGATATCTCACACGATCATCAGTGTAGAGGATCAGCTCTGTATTATTGTCTCCACCATGCCACGTGGCCAAGCCATTTAGATATTTACCTATCTGCCGTCCCTTCGTTCTTTTCCCCTCAATCTTGTCAGTTGTCACCAAGTTCTCCAGTTTAATTTGTAATCATAACGTGACCAATACATCTCGACTGTCTACGTCTAATTTCTCTAATCAGTTTACGGTTTTCATTTGTTTCTTGTAGGACTTGCTCATTGGTTTTTCTGCCTTCCCATGCTATTCTCTGCATTTTCCTAAGAAACAAAATTTCTACTGTCCTTAGATGTTTTTCAGCTTACCTATTTACCTATCTGCCGTCCCCTCGTTCTTTTCCCCTCAATCTTGTCAGTTGTCACCAAGTTCTCCAGTTTAATTTGTAATCATAACGTGACCAATACATCTCGACTGTCTACGTCTAATTTCTCTAATCAGTTTACGGTTTTCATTTGTTTCTTGTAGGACTTGCTCATTGGTTTTTCTGCCTGCCCATGCTATTCTCTGCATTTTCCTAAGAAACAAAATTTCCACTGTCATTAGATGTTTTTCAGCTTGTGCACGTTTCACATCTATACAAAAGTACAGGTTCTATGTAGAACTTCAACATTCGTTACAAATGACAGCTTTCTTTTGGTCAGTATGTTTTCCATCTTGCAAAAGGCAGCCTTTTCCACAGCCATTCTTGTTCTTTAGCGTCATTACATAAGCAGTAAAGTTTGGCAACTAAAACAAAAAAAACCCGGCGAGAAATCACGGGGTGCATTTTTACAGTATAAGGGATCTGATAATAACCTCTGCAAATATTTATAACCAAACAAACTGACTTTGGCAGGATTTCAGCAACAACTGGTGACAGAGTGGGACTAAAAGTATTGATCGGGTTGCCAGGATAGAAAAGGTTTAACAGGCGAGAGGATCGACTTCATTGCACCAGGTTTTATCCCATATGGCTCAGTCTTTTTCCACAGGCGACCGGCCGAAAGCGTCATACAAAGCACGAACTCCGTAGCTCCAACGACGACCTCCCAGAAGTCTCCGAGACAATTGCACTCGTGAACCGAACAACGTACCCCGGAATCGAACTAACTACCTTCGGAATGCGATGAAGGCATCATAACCACTTCGCCAGGAAGACGCCCTAGCTGTCAGAACTACATGGTCATTAAAATATTTAGTAAACTGTCTAATGTTTAAGGGAGCCCGCTTCATTAGCGGCCCACAATGCTCACTTGCCATTGGGTAAGTTGCCACTCTGGCCATGTTGAAGCTAGTTACAACCAGCTAGAGAAGTATCTTCTTCTTCTTCGTTCATCCGGAGTTTTTTCGGATGTGATTGCGTTGTGCCTGTTTACAGCAGAGCTGCGTTCTTGCGCCGTTAGGCCGACACATCCGACTTCTGTGGGCATTTGTTGACCGGGTTAACCTTCCCGGGAGAGAAGTATCTGATACCAGTCATTTCATCAGACAAAACAGATGACAATAGGATCATGTGAAACAGCTTAATTGCTAAAGATCTTATTTTATGGAGGTGTGTAATATATCATTACTTTCCAGTCTACCTTTACTCCTACCTCGTTCAACCTCAGGATCGAGGTTATTTCAGGATCCATCGCTTTATTTTATGTTGCATATCCCTTACAGGACGTTGCAGTCACCACCAGCATTTTTCAGCTGCTGCTTATGTACTAGGCAAGATTACACTCAGTAGTTTGCCACTGCTTTCTGAGCGACCGGCTCACATACCCCTAAGTTACCGACGCGGCGAGAACCGCTACCAATTCTCGCGCACATCACGTAACTCACGAGAGTATACGGGATTACGGAGAAATACGCTAACCAATAGGCCAGGGAGACCGGCATCGATTAATAATCACATGATCGAGTCAGACACATGTTTGGAAAGAGATTGCTATCCAAAGTATGATCTTGGAAACTATATCGTAAAGGAAGGGAACTTTAGTCACAAAGACAACTTATTACAAACATCAGAAAGAAGCAGTCATCATTTTTTTAACCACATTATGAGAAGACAAAACTGGAACAAGTTGTGACAATCGGAAAGATTTGTGGAAAGAGAGATGGAGGAAGACAGCGTGAGAAAATTCTTGAGTCTTGTATGATGGCACGGAAGGGCATTAACACACAAATTGATCCATGCAGTCGAAGATGTCAATTTGTGGAGGGGCTTCATAGCCCACGCCAGCCGGCAAGGCACTGGATAGTGATGTTATACAAAGAGGTAACGTATTTTAAATAATGTTACACCGGCTGGAGCGTGCTAAGAGGCAGTGCACGCTCTTTACAATTCCCCGACATACAATCTCGAGGATTCCAAATCAGTCGTCGACCACCGTTATGCAGATTGCTTTGTGGGACGCAGAGGTGTTTCCAAGGCACCAGGGCCGGGTTATATACTGGCCAAGACCTATTGACGCG
Organism: Cepaea nemoralis; assembly: GCA_014155875.1. Lineage (NCBI taxonomy): Eukaryota > Metazoa > Mollusca > Gastropoda > Stylommatophora > Helicidae > Cepaea > Cepaea nemoralis. The sequence goes on from JACEFZ010013478.1 coordinate 361,846, forward strand.
TCCTCGTCGAGCGTCCTGGGCAACAGGTCCCTTCGGGGTCCTGGCTGAAGTCAGTAGGATCGCCGATTCCTCCGAAGTCGGAGAGTGTCTGCCTGTACGGCGAGGAACCACCAGTCTGCACACCAATAAGCCAGACATGGGACAACGGATACTCACGCAAAACTCAGGTCCTGTATGACATCACACTGATGTTGGACAACAGGATGCCTTCATCCGACATACAGGACTTCGCGTTGGAGCTCAAGCCAACGAACACAAGCAAGCAGATTGCTTTGTATTGACTTCTGTGGCATGAATGTTGGTCGTTCATAAGGCACTGACAAACTACTGAAGGTGAAAATTGTGTAGTTAATCACAAACATCAAAACAATGATGGGGTTGATTGCGCGTCCTGTAAAGGACATGCAACAAACTTTAATGTCACACGTACATGTCCATTCAATAAATATGAACACATAGGAAGAACAGATACAATGTTCTGTTAACACCAACACGTTATTCATACATGCAGTGTTTACAGAAAGATAATGCGGTGTTTTAACTTATTTACAAAATGAATTATTATTTTTTACTGTCACTTGAGAATTTACAAAAATCACATTGATATAATAACATTTTATGAGTGTATGTATGTTTTGTGCTTGACGTGTTGGTGTGGCGGGTATGTATGTCGTGTAGGAGATATGTGACGTGCGCATATTCATTTATGTATATATATATATATATATAACATTCAGAATTAAAATCAAACATGGTTAAAACATACACATAATTTCATATATAAAATCACACTTAACGTAAATGTATATTTCTCGAAACTGTATGGAAATATTCAACACACAAATGAAGTACCAACACATGCGGCCATGTTTGAACACGTGTGACGTAATTAAAAAAAAAAAAAAACATTGTTTGAAAGTGTGCAGTTTGTCTGGATGTTGAAACTACTCCAACCATATGTCCAAGTTTTCTCTTCCTCATTGTCCTCCTCCCCTTTGTTTTCTCCATTTTCTTCTTCCTTTACCGCTGCTGCTTCTAGCCTCCTCCTCCACCTCCATCCTTCTTCCTCTTTCTCTTCGTCGTCGCCGCCGCCTACTCCCCCTGATCCCTCGTCTCCTCCTCCGCCCCTTTTTCTTCTTCTTCTTCTTCTTCTTCTTCTTCTTCTTCTTCTTCTTCTTCTTCTTCTTCTTCTTCTTCTTCTTCTTCTTCTTCTTCGTTTGTGATCAAATCTGCCTTTCTTATAAAGCTCACAATCCATTTAGGAAAACCTCATTGAGTTGAGTTGTGTCTGGTAGAATCTCATAACTTAGAGGGAAAACCAGGATGGCTTTCAATCACATTGAGGTGGGAACGATTAGTAATGTGACTCTTCGCTGGCTGTTGAACGAGGGGCCGGAAAGCGTATGGTAATGTCCTGAGTGTAGTGATGTCGGTTCTTAGCTCAACTCAACAACTTAAATCAACCCTGTTAAATGCCTTGAGGTGTACTGGACACTTGATTCTAGCTTTATATTTGTATAGACCAGCCGATAACCGATGGCTGATTTGGTAAATGTAACAGCAGACACCTTTACTTCCCTAAATAATTTAAATATCTAGGGCCAATTTTGACTTTAGATGGGACAATGGATAGAGAAATCAACACATGTCTTGTAAAGGCAAATCAGGTATTGGGATAACAAGTGCCCAATATGACGCAAAGAAAGGTGCCTTTAAGTACTAAAGCAAATCCTATAAGAACCATTTCTTTGGCCGACAGTATGCTATAATTGTCAAATATAACAACAAAGATGAGATGCCTAAGAAGAGCTGCGGAAATAAACGTCAGAGATAGAAAAGGGAATGGGGCAATTAGAAGACTAGGTATACAATCAGTTATGTACTTCAATTAATAACATCAGATTAAATGGTTTGGCCATCTCACAAGAATGTCTTGGTTCCATCGGCCACAAAGAGCCACACTTAAGAAATATAATAATGAATACAGAGCAACAGGAAGACCACGTAAAAGATGGAGTGATGTTTTCAAAAACAACCTTAAATAAATTAATACGAACTTACAAAGAGCATTACGAAGTGCACATACAAGATCTTCGCCTCTCATCCTCACACTTTGCTGAGGCAAATGGAGAAAGAGAAGAGGAAGACCTTTACTTCCCCGGACATTTCCTTGAACCCATGTAATTCTAGGTCAGCCTGGGAACCCAGGTGAATTTCAATACACCTGTTTCCTACTAGGTGCAAACGACTACTATCATTGAAAGTAGGAACTTGGAATGTCAGAACAATGAGTGCAGATGGAAAATTAGAAAATATCAAACAAGAAATGGAAAGAGAGAAGATTAATATTTTAGGAATGTGCGAAACGAGGTGGAAAGGGGCAGGGATCAAGATAGGAGAGGATTATACGATTATTTATTCTGGAGGAGAAGAACGACAAAGAGGTGTAGCCATTATATTGGATCAACAAATATCAAATTCTTTTAAAGGATATTGGGCCATGTCAGACAGAGTTCTATTAGTAAAATTAAACGGAATATCTTTTAAAATAAATGTCATTCAAGTATATGCTCCAACAAGTGAATGCAGTGAAGAAAGAATAGAGGAATTTTATAATGACATGAAGTCTGCTTTGAAGAACAGTACCAAAAAAAAATTATAATGGGTGATGTCAACGCACAAGTAGGAAATCAAGGCGATGGATACAGTGTAGGTAACCATGGTTTGAGAGAGCGAAACGAAAGAGGATACAGAATTATAGAATGGGCAAAAGAACAAACAATGGTTGTAGGAAACACCTGGTTTAAACAACATCCTAGAAGATTATGGACATGGAGGAGTCCTGACAGCAGGATTAAAAACCAGATAGATTACATCCTGATTAGCAGAATGTTTCAAAATGTGTTAACAGTCGTAAAAACAGTCCCTAATGCAGTCAGTTCTGTTATAGTGGTCACAGATTAATTATAGGCACATTGAGGGTAAAGTTAAAGAAAGCAGTATACAACAGGAAACCCTAAATATAATTTGTGCAAATTGAAAACTGACAAAGAAATACAAGATAATTTAACATAGAAGTAAAGACAAAATATAATATATTGTCTGATGTTGAGATCCTTTTTCAAGATATGGATGATCAATGAGAAATGTTGAAGAATTCCATCAGTTGTGCTGCAGAAAAAAAAACTATTCCAAAATTAAAGAAAGTGGGTGGTAAGACATGGATGACTGACGAAATTTTACAACTAATGGAAACAAGAAGACAAAACAAAAATAATCCTCCCATATATGAAGAAATTCACAGAAAAGTCAAAATATTATGTATGGAGGCAAAAGAAGCATGACTCAAGAAAAACTACATAGAAATTGAAAAACAATACAACAGTAAAAATACCAAACTAATGGACAAAAGAATTCAGGAGCTTACTAATTAAAGAACACATACATCAGCAGGCTGCATAAAGACAAACGATGGTAAAATCATAATAGAAAAAGATAAGATTGCTTGAAAAACCTTTATGATGATAATACAGAAGAACAGTATAATATTCAAAATAATAATGAAGGACCATCAATTTTAAAGATGGAGGTTCAGAATGCTCTTAACCATATGAAATCTGGCAAGACCCCCGGTTCAGACAGCATCACAACAGAAATGATTAATGCTTTAGAAGAATATGGAATATATAAATTACCAGACTGCTGAATACAATATATGATACTGGATATATACCTCAAGAATTATGTAACTCTGTATTTATTGCAATCCCAAAGAAATCAGGAGCCTTGGAATGTGATCAAAATCGAACAATTAGTATAATGAGTCACATCACGAAGATTTTGCTAAGAATTATCATGAAAAGAGTTAGGAAGTAAATACAACTTGAAATAGGAGAAGAGCAATGTGGGTTTGTAGAAGCCAGGCTTACAGTAAATGCTTGTATATACTGAGAACAGTAATTGAACGTTATATAGAAGTAAACAAAGATCTACACCTTTGCTTTATTGACCACACAAAGGATGTCAATAAAGTGAGACATATCGACATGTGATAAGGATACTTGAAGATCTACAAATTGATGGAAAAGACCTTCGACTTGTAAAAACATATATTGTAAATAACAAGCTGCCATAAGAATTTTTAATGAAGTAGGTCAGTATCAGCCTATTAAGAGAGGTGTGAGACAGAGATGTGTAATGTCTCCAGATCTTTTTCCCTGTATAGTGAAACTATTTTCAGAAATATAGAAGATATGGAAGGAATCAACATTGGATGCCGACGCATCAATAACATTAGACACGCAGAGAATACAGTCTCGATTGCAGACAATGAACAGGACCTGCAACACCTAGCACAGTGGTTCTCAGCCTTTGTTGGCCCATGCCCCCCTTCACTATATGTTGAGAATGTCATTCCTCCCCTTTCGTATTTTCTCCCTATAAATTCCCCCTCCCCCACTCTGCCCCTACATAGTATACGTAAAAATAGAAGCTAACGTTAATAACACATCCTAGAGCAAGTGGGCTGCGTGGTCTCGAGGTATGGTGTCAGCCTCGAATGGTGGAGGTCCCGGGTTCAAGCCCCGGTGAGGACCGGAACTTTTTCACGTGGACTTCTCGTAATAAAATTTCCCCTGGTCTCTGGGTAGTGAGATCGAACACACATGTGTATTGTTGCGAACGTAAAACAATCCCTTGGCAGTAGGAATAAAAAAAGAGTAGCCTAACGGCGCTGCCCGGGCAAAATTTCGAGTTAAAAATCTACCCAAAGTATATAAGGACCCTCGCTGGTGCTACGAAGTTCGTGAACAGATGTGAGTTTCTCCAGACTCAGGTTTGAGTTAGGAGGAGAACGGAGCACTTATGGGTTACACCCGTGTGCCGTGATGTTTATCCATCGACTAAACTAAACTAAACTATACTAGAACAAGTTTGGACGTCTACATAAAACGTGATGTGTGGGTCTACTTACGTTATAAGACGAATATCAGACAGGCGAGGCGTACATAACCGTAAAGTATGGAGGGGAAAACAATATCAAGTAATCGGTTTTTGTATTATTGCGATCTTGAAATAATCTTCATTCTCTCTCTCTCCCCCCCCCCCCCCTCCCCCTGGAAACCCTAAAATGAGAACCACTGATCTAGCAGATGCGGTTGTTGCACACAGTGAACAACTAGGGTTAGAATTGAATTGTAAGAAGTCACAGATTATGGTCGTCAGTGGGAAGAAGGAAATACCACAATGTAATATACAAGTAAATAGGCATATTATTAAACAAGCGAATCAGTACAGCTATCTCGGAAAAGTCATAACATCTGATGGGAGGTGCCTTGAAGAAATTAGAGCAAGAATTGCCATTGCGAAGGTAGCCTTTTGCAAGATAAAAAACATACTGACCAATTACAAGATATCAATTGAAACGAGAACAAGAGTGTTGAAGTGCTACATAGAACACGTGCTTTTGTATGGATGTTAAGCGTGGACAGTGAGCAGATAAGCTAAAAACATCTGATGGCAGTGGAAATTTGGTTTCTGAGGAAACTGCAAAGAATACCATAGACAGACAGAAAAACCAATGAACAAGTCCTTCGAGAAGCAAATGAAGATCGTAAACTGATTAGAGACATTAGACGTAAGGAGTCAAAATATGTTGGACATGTTAGGAGAAGAAATTAATTGGAGAACTTGGTGACAACTATCAAGATCGAAGGGAATAGACCAAGGGGAAGACCGAGAAGTAAATACCTGGATGTCTTGGTCACGGGGCATGGTCGAGACAAAAACACGGAGCTGATCCACGACTCTGGTGATCGAGTGAGATGGCAAAACATGACCGGCACATGATGGATGGGTGGATGGGTTTCTTGAGGTTTCAACATTTCCAAGTGTAGTTGAAGTTATAATGTTAAAGTTTTATTATGTTTAGTAATATTATTATTAATAATTAGTAAAAGGGCCTGTTCCTCTGTACGCCAAAAATAATTATATTTACCAATTCACATGTAGATGCCAGGCTTTCTACATCGGCAGAACAGAGAGGCAGCTGAACAAAAGAATGTCAGAACACATACCTCAATGGGTCAACAAGATACGACACACCGGCGATACGAGCCTAGTGGGGCCGACACACCGGAAGCTCCCCGCGTCTTCAATTGGTAGGCACATTCTCGAAAGCAGCCATGTGATTGACAAAAAATATTGCCTTTTGCGTGTTGTTTAACACACACAATACTCACTTATTAAAGTTTGCAGAAGCAATAATGATCAATCAACGCAAGCCAGATTTGTGCAAACAGAAAGACATGTTAGTCAGCTTAAAATTACCGTGGTAGACAATTGACATTATTGTGTGAACATGTGTATATTTGAGCCTTAAGGATTTATCTAGTCAATTTACTTTATGTTGTGTGAATTCTGCAGTATGTACTTGACGAGATGCAGTGAAATATGCTAGGCAATAAATCGTGCAATCTATTTTTAGTGTCTTCGTTATTCAAATTCACTTTGGGGAAAACATTGTTTTGAATTTAGTAATATTGTTTTGATTTTCATCAATTCAGATTGTTTTTAAGTGTGAGCCACAACGTGAATATATTCAGTTCTATGGTAACAACTCATTAATTTATTCAATCATTCTTTAATTGATTCAAATGCATCCATAATAATCACACAAACATGTTTGAACGTACATGTACACATACACTCATCATGACCGCTTCATTCAGATGTTTGTACTATGTTGTTTGTGTGTCTTAGCCTTCCTTAAAATGTTTATATTACTTATTTTGATTTATTTATTTGTTTAATAATTGTCCAGGATTCACAGCCATTTGTAAGAAATTGTTTCATGTAACATGTAAGAATTCTTTTTCTTACTAATAATGATAAGAATTTAATGCATGAGATTTTCTTCGTTTCATAAAATGCAGCTTTTGCCTGTCCTATTCAATTTATAATCCATGTGATGCATCGTCCATCTGATGTTATCCACGTGACTATATAGTTTAACTTTTGCACTTGCCTCAAAATAATTTATACTTTAATTGTACATTTATGCACGATCTGTTTCTTTATTATCATCATTATTTCTGCCTTACTATATTTAAAGCTAAGGCCCATTTGTTCACTTTTTACAACCACCGTATCTGTCATCTCCGGTAGTTCCTTCTGACATGCTGCTATCAAGACTGTATCTTCAACATAAACACATAATTGAACAATTACTGATTGTTTACAATCAACTGGTTCACTTGTTAGCAATAATATAAACAGATGTTACAAATGTTTACAGTTAACAGTGACCTTAAAGTAATCAAATGGTGGCATGGTAACTACTGTGCTTCCCCTAAAATAAGTCCGGGTCTTTTAACAATTTTAGCTTTTAAAAAATGCACTAGGGCTTATCTTCAGGGGATGTCATATAGTATATAATATATATACACACAATTTTTTTTAAGAAACCGAAATCTACATTTATTCATATACAAAATTCTACAGTTATTCAAACACAATCATGTCATCTTCTTCTGGAACATCGTCACATCCGTTCAGTATCAAGTGCGCACCAGTTGCGTCTATACTCCAACTGGCCATTCGGCAACAAGTTTCTCATTCTAGCTGAAGATTTTAACCAGGGCTTATTTTAGGACAAGGGCTTATTTTAAAAGCATCCTGAAAAATCGTGCCAGGGCTTATTGTAGGGCTAGGTCTTATTTTCGGGGAAACATGGCAGATTATATACATTTTTGCTGCAGGCATTAAAAGTGTTGATAATAGCAAAACAAAACTGTAGCACCTTTTAGGTAAAATGAACAAAAGGCATCTGCCATAAACCAATTAAATAACAACATATGCTAATGAACATAACATAAATTAATCACACGTTCTATACAGGCAAAAATAATTGATTCACAGCTGCTGAAATATAGATAATTTAGGAACACCTGTTTGTTAACACAATATAAATTAATCACATTTGCTATACACGCAAAATCAAATGAATCACATTAGCTATAAATTGAAATAAATTAACTTTTGGTTATTAATATAACTTCAACAAATACAATTTTCTATGAAGTTTAAAATAAGTAAACTTGCTATAAACTGAAATTGCATATTTATAAACAGAGGAAAAACAGTAATGTCGGCTTTAAACATAATAAAAAATCATCAACACAAGTTAACATATATATTTCAATAATCAAGGCTGTGTAGACGTTAAATAAATATACATATATTTGCAATAACAAAAGAAAAATGACAGTACAGAATAAATTGTACACAAGATAGTCGTTTAAAGTTCGCTCCATTTCCTCTACAGGACTTTGCAATCAACCCCAGTATTCTTTGGCTGTTTGGGATTTGCTAGGCAAATTTACGTTCATTGTTTGCCATTGCTTTCTGAACGGCCGATGCTCATACCATTTTTGGCGCTCGCTTGCTATGAGCTTAAGCGTAGTCCATACACATTACTTCTAGTAGCGCTGGACAAGGCGGTGTGCTTGTAAATTGCCAGCTGTTGATTTGGAACGCGGAATGCGAGATTGCGAATCACGTCCTCTACCCATTCACCACAGACGTCGGCAATATAGAATACTATATGTGTATTACTCATTTAATTATAATACAATATATATAATAATATATATAATAATAAATATAATAATTATAATTCAATCATGATTGTTGAAACTTGAGAGGCCTTAGACAGATGGTAACTCTCAATGGATAGCTATAAAATATTGTAGGACAGAAGTGAGGAACTCTTTAAGCCTGCCATACAATTTGCCATTGAAGTTTCTACAGATTGTCCGGGCCAAACATTATTACGAATAAATCAATGACATATATCAAAGCATCTCGTCAGATGCAGACTGCAGAAATCAAGCAACATAAACTAAAGCAACAAGATAAATCATTCAAGTTTACACATACAAGATACACATTCTCAGTCTATTAAATTTTCTACTATGGTAATTTTAAACCATCACGACATTTCGCTTACACAAAACTGTCTTTGCTATATGAGTAGCACTGGCCTCTGTAAACTTTAACATTTGTCATTTTTTTTATGTTAAACGAAGCTTTTAGTGTGTTAATCAAACACAAAATAGACAATTTTCAGATGAAACAAATTAGTAATAGCGAACTGATTGCCTAGAATAAAAGGGGGAAATATGATAGCAGAAACTAAAAGAAGACCAATAAGTGCTCTACAAAAACAAAACTAATTTAAAACCTTAAGGCATTGGAACAGATAGAACCATACAGGCTAGAGTACAAAGAGCATGTATATTTCCTGTGACAACAAAAGAGTCTGGCACCTGAATATTTAAATTATTAATTGCCCTGGGATAATTAATCGTCTTAAGCCGCTTCCCGTATCTACCATTGGCTTATATATCGCCGAAATGATGTCATTACGTTGTAGTACAACATGTCCGCTACCATATTAACAACTTTTAAGGTATAACTGTGACACTTTTACTTCCTATTTTCCGCCATCCATTTTTGTGTGATCCAAACTTACTTTTTGTTTGATCCAAACCTACTTTTTGTTTGTTCCAAACCTACTTTTTGTTTGATGCAAACCTACTTTTTGTTTGATCCAAACCTTCTTTTTGTTTGTTAGAAACCTATATTTTGTTTGATTGAAACCTACATGTTGTTTGATAGAAACCTACTTTTTGTTTGATCCAAACCTACATTTTTTTGGTTCCAAACCTACATTTTGTTTGATCGAAACCTACATTTTGTTTGATCCAAACTTACTTTTTGTTTGATCCAAACCTACATTTTGTTTGATCGAAACATACATTTTGTTTGATCGAAACCTACTTTTTGTTTGATCCAAACCTACATTTTGATTGATCTAAACATACTTTTTGTTTTATCCAAACCTACATTTTGTTTGATCCAAACCTACCTTTTGTTTGATCCAAACCTACTTTTTTGTTTGACAATGAATCAGTTAACCAGTCAGCTGAAATGGATATATGTGCTGTTGGATATCAGCTTTAAGAAGATCATCACAAACTCATTGGATGGAAAAGAGAACAAAGCAAGCTATCTAATATGAGAAGACGGAAGAAATTGTGACCATCTACTTAAAACTAACAGGAGAGAGGGCGAAATGCAAGTTTCTAGCATCTTCTAACTTGATTTGTTCCACGTAAAGATATTTATTCCGGCTTTGTCGCGAAGGGGTTACGGACTCAATTCGTAATCCCGCACAACTACGGTTGAGACACAGCTGATGTGACAGTAGACCGCCTTGCATAGGTTTTATGAAATGGTATGAGTGCTTGTCATTCAGAAAGCAATGACAAACTACTGAATGTAAATTTGCCAAGAAATAACAAACAGTAGGGACGCAGAGGTGTTTCCAAGGCACCAGGGCCGAGTTATATACTGGCCAAGACCTATTGACGCGTCCTCGTCGAGCGTCCTGGGCAACAGGTCCCTTCGGGGTCCTGGCTAAAGTCAGTAGGATCGCCGATTCCTCCGAAGTCGGAGAGTGTCTGCCTGTACGGCGAGGAACCACCAGTCTGCACACCAATAAGCCAGACATGGGACAACGGATACTCACGCAAAACTCAGGTCCTGTATGACATCACACTGATGTTGGACAACAGGATGTCCTTCATCCGACATACAGGACTTCACGTTGGAGCTCAAGCCAACGAACACAAGCAAGCAAGCAAGCAACAAACAGCCAAAAATGCTTGGGTTGACTGCGACGTCCTGCAAAGGAAATGCATCAACTCTAAAGCAGTTATTTGTAAAAAGTAAAAGCAATTAGATGCGTGTACCTCCGGTGAAAAAGTGAGAGATACTAAACATAGACAGAGTATGCATTCCTTTAAACGAAAACGACATGAAACTTAGATACTTTAATAACATTAAAACACAAACATAAAAACGTCTAGGCATGATACGTTTCTGTTTGTCTTTAATGTTATTAAATTGTCTAATTTCATGTTTTTTCTTCAGATCTAATTTTTGAAATACACCATTGTGCTAGCAACTCTGGCTTCGGGACAGCTAACGCGTTCCACAGTTCCGTGAAATTTCGAGTCAAGAGTTGAAATAAGCCGCAGGTGATTTGAAAGCACACCCGCTTGCGTTGATTTTAATGGTACAATCATCTGAGCGTCTGTTATTGAGAAATACAAGGTGTTTGTAAAGTCTCACTATACTTTGTATGTAGAATAAATTTGAAACATTCTTTCTTCCGTTGATAACACCATTCTGTTTGGTGTGCAAAGAATTACCTCAGCAGACAACAGCCATTCGCTGTATATTGCTTCAGGGTGGACTGTGGGGCACTTTTCTTTATGAAATCACGTACTTCATTTTTCAAATGTGTTCTACATACAAACTGTACTTTACAAATACACCGTAGTAACACAATCTGGGATTCTGAGATAAGTAGCACATTTTTTCATTTTTTTCATGTTCTTTTTATTGACCTAATTGTTTCATCTTTCCATTATACTGATTCCGTTCTTACTCTTTAATGTAGACACTGCGGTGTCTTCCCCGTATTTATATGCTGTGTTGTGCGTATATATTTGTTTGCTGATAACGGCTAGTTTCTGTTTTCCGTAATTGTGTTCTGTAAAACTGCATCACTTTGTGTTATTTTATATCTTCATTCAGAAAGCAATGAAAAATTACTGAACGTAAATAATACCTTGTAAATTACAAATGACTAAACATATGACGCGGTTAAATGAAACGCATCTCAAGGATATGCAATTAATTTTAACATTACAATAATTCACACAAAAAATATCACACTTAAATAATTTACAAATATAGTGTCACATTATAATAATTCAAAAACATACACTCCCACTATAACAATGTATACCTTACGGCTCAAAATATAATCATTCATACATTTTAAGTATTACGTCACATGCTATGTATGTGTTAGTTCACATACCATATCTACCTCTTGAGATAATACACCGCTGAACTTGATGATAACAGCAACATATAAAACACGGTATTATCAAGACTAACATTATAACAACATGATCTTTGAGTTATCTTCAACTTGTGTTTTATCATTCACAGGTGTACATTCTAACTTGTGTCATTATTTTCACTAACATAATAATAATAATAACAATAATATAATAAATACAATAATTATAGTATAATTAATATTAACTATAGAAGTAATAATAAGACACGCAGAGTCTCGTAGAGGGCGAGAGCTGGAAGCGGTTCTACCCCCGCTGGTGACTTGCGGGATAACTGAGCCGGCCGATCAGAAAGCAATGGCAAACTACTGAGCGTAATCTTGCCAAGAAATCAACAGACAGCTGAAAGATGCTGCTGTTGACAGCGATGTCCTGTAAAGGATATGCAAATTTAAAAAAAAAAAAGTAATAATAATAATGACAACAATAATAATGATGATGAGAACAGCAACACAAAAGTCTCTGTGTGATTACTGGCACCAACAAGTAACAATAATAACAATAATAATTAAGATTACTAAAATAAAAAAAAATAAAAACCTGTGTGACTATTTTCACTACAAAGTAATAATAATTATTATAACTATGATTATAATAGTAACAGCAATACAATACAATAGTCATTTCATGGAGACGGTAAAGGCAAAAAGAGCAACAACACATTAACAAGCTGTACATTAATTTTAATAACAACAACCGTGAAAAAACAGCAACCACGATTGTGACGATAATGAAAGAAACAGCACATTAAACATAACAATCACACTATTACTTATAACAATAATAGTTAGTTAGTTAGTTAGTTAGTTAGTTAGTTAGCCGTGGTTCCAACTTCACGGCAACGGGTCGTCCCCATATTGCTCCGTTCCTGTGCCAGTGAATATCACACAAAATGCTCCTCACTGCCCAATGATAACAATAACAATAATAACAATTACTTACATTCTTAATCGGGCATGAAGGAAAATAAACACATAGTATAATGTATAGTTTATTAATTAATCCCAATGAATAACAGCGACAACAACAACAGCAACAACAATAATAAGTCTTTGTTTTCACTGGGGCGTCCGTGTCATTGCTGATCTGTGCCAGTTTTTATTTTATTTTTCCCACCTGGCAATAATAATTTAAACTGATTCGACGCCGAAGGATAATATATCGCCATATGTGACCTCTCATTTGGACAGAAGTGACATTTTATCTACACCAAACGCATTACGCGCTTAAGACGTATTTAGCCAAACACGGGTTCCGATAGGTAGCCTGTGTGTTTTCATGTATTGTTTTTCGTGTCTTTGTGCGACTGTGTGTGTTTATTTATTATGTGCCGACGAAGGCTTTAGCCGCAACGTGCATTTTGTTTCTTGTAATCGTGTCCTAGTAAAGCTCACAATCTACTTCTCGTTTTTAGTGATTTATTCATTGCATTTGGACAGAAGAACGATATATCGCCATGCTAGGGTCATTGTGTTATTTGTATTGTTTCGTAGCATCGTCCACAATTTCAATGCACAGCAAACGGAAATTGACCCTCGAATACTGGTTCATTTGATTGTGTACCATGTTTGGTCCAAACATAATTTTTATTTGGCACTGAATCAGTTAAACAACAAACGAGGACAGCAAACAATGATAATAACAGTTATTTACACTGACATGAAGAAAACAAATAAACGTTATTTTACCTTAACAGTAAATTAGAATCACACATGTTTGACATGCAACAATTACAGTGAAGTAGTTTTACTTCTTATTTACATGAAACAACACATCCAATTAGTTAAACAATAGAGATTATGTTTACAGGATATTAATGTTTAACTGGCCATACAGATGTATTTAAATATTTATAATTTATAGTTTCCATATGTATTTGGTATTTGTGCGCCATCATATCTATGACTGCTAAATATAAATAATAATAATAACAATAATAATAATAGTAGTAGTAGTCGAAGTAGTACCAGTAGTAGTAGTAATAGTAGTAATTGTTGTATTAATGGTACTTCTAGCAGTAACAGTAAACAGGGTTGTAGTAGTAGTAGTAGAAGTAGTAGTAGTAGTAGTAGTAGTAGTAGTAGTAGTAGTAATAGTAGTAATAGTAATAGTAGTAGTAGTAGTAGTAGTAGTAGTAGTAGTAGTAGTAATAGTAGTAATAGTAGTAGTAGTAGTAGTAGTAGTAGTAGTAGTAGTAGTAGTAGTAGTAGTAGTAGTTGTTGTTGTTGTTGTTGTAGTAGTGGTGTTGGCGGCGGCGTTATGAGAAGAAAAATGGTAGAAAATGGTGACAACTGTTAAGATTTAGGGGGAAAACAACAAGCGAAGGTAGAGAAGTAAATATCTGGATGGCTTGGCCACGAGACAACATCAAGATAAAAAAAAAAATAGAACTAATTCACGACTCTTTGATCGTGTAAGATGTCGAAACATCATCACGCACGCTTATCGGTTTGGCATATGATGATGCTTATAGAGGCGGCAAATTTGAAAAAAAAAAAAAAAAAAATGACCAGTACTCCTATGTCGAACCAGCCTAAAATGGCTATCAGGAAATATTCTGAGAAGTAAAGGGAAGTCAGCGCAATATTATCACATCACATTAGTGCTGATTGGTGTGTGAACATAAATGGCGAGAAGTATACATCTAATGCACCTAAAAGCAGGGAAGAGTTCTTTATCGATACATAATCCTGTTTTGTTTAAGAGATGAATATTTTATGAAATGTATATCCCACTGGATATTTTTTGCTTGACTTTCTGGAAAGCAATATATGATTTAAAGATTTTGTTTTTCAGGTGTTTGCAGGCTTCAAGAAGATCTAATTAACCAGCTTTAGTTTGTTCGGTCTGCTAATGGTTGAATAAATCAATGTCAACATGTCACAAACAGCACTCGGCTTCAAGTATCTGTATAGATCTAGTACCTCGTTCTAATCGGTCAGCTAATGGTTGAATAAATCAATGTCAACATGTCACAAACAGCACTCGGCTTCAAGTATCTGTATAGATCTAGTACCTCGTTCTATACTATTGTAGTATAGTGTGATATTATGCAAGGCCCATTGCATCCATATTTTCTAGACAAAACAGAATGTATGGGTAATGTTGTCAACGTAATGAGTGATGTAAATCAATGTGATGGGTGATGTAATCAATGTTATGGGTGATATAATCAATGTGATGTATGATGTATTTAATGTAATGGGTGATATAATCAATGTAATGTATGATGTAATCAATGTGATGCGTGATCTAATCAATGTGATGGGTGATATAATCAATGTGATGGGTGATTTAATCATTGTGATGAGTGTTGTAATCAATGTGGTGTGTGATTTAATCAATGTGATGGGTGATTTAATCAATGTGATGTGTGATTTAATCAATGTGATGGGTGATTTAATCAATGTGATGGGTGATTTAATCAATGTGATGTGTGATTTAATCAATGTGATGGGTGATTTAATCAATGTGATGGGTGATTTAATCAATGTGATGCTTGTTGTAATCAATGTGATGCGTGATATAATCAATGTGATGGGTGATTTAATCAATGTGTAGCGTGTTGTAATCAATGTGATGGGTGATTTAATCAATGTAATGGGTGATGTAATTAATGTGATGCGTGATGTAATCAATGTGATGGGTGATTCAATCAATGTGATGGGTGGTGTATTCAATGTGATGGGTGGTGTAATCAATGTGATGGGTGGTGTAATTAATGTGATGAGTGATGTGATCAACGTGATGGGTGGTGTAATCAGTGTGATGGTTTATGCAATCAATGTGATGCGTGATATAATCAATGTGATGGGGATGTAATCAGTGTGGTGTGTGATGTAATCAAAGTGATGGGATGTGTAATCAATGTGATGGGCGATGTAATTAGTGTGATGGGTGATTTAATCAATGTGATGGGTGGTATAATCAATGTGATAGGTGGTGTAATCAGTGTGATGGGTGATGTAATCAGTTTCATAATGACCGCCTTACCTCCCAACAACTATTTCCGCCATCATATTTCATTAGAAAGGGTTAACCCAGGAGGTGCGTGGCCATGAAACAATCCCACCTCAAGGGAATGGGATTGATTTCCTGCTAGCTGCCTTTACCTCCCTACTCATTTCCTGGCACTCAGTTTACACTGATTCAATCTGGTAATCCATGCATTTTATTTTTTACAACGGTGTTTGTGGAATTGTCATAAATTCTGTCTGTCAGAGAGGTTTGGAGGATCGGCTAGCCTCCATCAGGAGGAGTGAAAAGTGACAATCATTAGCCTGCCGATGAGCCGCAGACTACACAAGTCAACCCCATCTCCCCGTGGTGCATACCGGGAAACCATGACCGCGAGATCATGGGCCAAGGGGGTTTTAGCTCGCCAAGAGGGAACGGATTCCCCTTGGTCAGATGTTTGTCCTAAACCGGCCTAGCAAGCCGGCAGAGGATTTTCACACTGCTCGTAGAAAAACTAAATAGTATAATTGGACTGACCCAAATGGATATACCTCGACACACGTGGTACAAGAGGGAGAAGATGATATGAGATGAGAGAGGTTATTCTCTTACTGTGACCATGTGTTTTCAAATCAAAATGGTAAAGAATATAAACTGTTAAATTATTACCAAGACACGATTATCTCGGCGAGAGAGACTAGAGGAAACAGTGCAACGCAATTCCCTCAACTGAATCAGTGCCAGACAAAAATTAGGCTTGGATCAAACATGGTACACAGTCAAATGAACAAGTATTGTAATGTAAATTTCCATTCATTGAGAGGTGAACTTGCATGGGAAACCACAAAACGAAACAAATAACATGATGACCTTAGTATGGCGATATATCAGCCTTCTGTCCAAATGGGAGGTCACATTATCTTTGGCAATGATACATTTAATGATGTGACCATTGCTACAGAAACCGAAAGAATGCCTATATGTATTTTTTTAAGAAGTAAAGGACACTGTTACATTCTTCAAGCGTATTAGATACAGGGTGTATTTTTAATGACTGTGGAGTTTTTGAAAATATTGCGGCTTCAAGTTTTGTATTCACCATCTGTGAACTCATGCAACATAAAAGGTCAATACAAAACTTGGAACGGCAATATTTTCAAAAACCCCACAGTCAATAAAAATGCACCCTGTATATGGCGCTAGTTCCATATTGTTGTAGATCAATCAGCTATAGTTTGCCAAAAATATTACATTACCTCCCATGTTCTTGTGCGCAATTATTTAAACAACAAATCTAAAACAGTATTTGACAATACTGTCAAATAGAACAATAATTGTTTCATTATATTCAGTATGTACAATACACAACGAAAGCACATTTTGACATCTGTAAGTTGCTGAAAGAAAATAATTAAACCGTATTTAATTTTATTTTGAAAAAAAAAAAAAAGAAGAATACTTGATAATTACTTCCCTTTGTGGATTTCATTCGCAAATTTAACAGATTAATTGCTATGGGAAGATTAATCGTTTTAAGCCGCAACCTGTATCTGTCATGGGCTTATATACACACATTTCCCCTATGCAACCCCCTTTAATTTCAAATCTAATACAACATGTCTGCTACCATATTAACAACTTTTAAGTCATCACTGTGAATCGCCCCTACTTTTCATTTTCCGCCATCCAATTTTGTTAGATCCAAACCTACATTTTGTTTGGCACTGAATATGATAAATAAACAATAAAATTATTTTGTACATAGGAATATGGTAGTTTAGTGTTGTAAAGAAATATCAAAAGTTTATATACTCAAACATTCATGTGTAGTGACAAGAGCATGGGTAATATATAAATGAACACAGCCAGTTGGTACAATAAATCAAATCTTTCTATCCCTTTTGTAAAGTGCTAAAAAAAAGGTACGGATTTCACGTAGTGACCAAAACAAGGTGAAAAAAAAAGTGATAACTCTGACTACAGGAGTAAGAAAGTGTTCCTCTCAAATCATAAATTAAACATTATGATCAATCTGTGATAAATCGTCAGCTTCACAAAGAGTTAAATAACTTAATTTTAAAAAATAGTGACTACTAATTGAGATTAGCACTTTAGCTACTCCTAATTGAGATAGTTACAACTTTTACTACTCCTAACTGAGATAGTTAACCCTTTAATTCCCCCTAATTGAGATAGCTAACACTTTAACTCCTTATAATTGAGTTAGTTAACACTTTAACTCCACCTAATTGAGATAGCTAAGACTTTAACTCCTCCTTTTCTTCTTTCGTTATCTTGAAATATGTCTATAACTGCAATATTGTCTCTTGTATGAATTTAACTGTCTTTTTTTAAAGTTCACTCAGCGGTCCATAGAGTTTATCTTCCACTGTCTTCTCTCTAGGCCAGAAGGTTTGCCTAGATATGTTATAATTTGGGCAGTCTTGGAGTATGTGCTCTGCTGTCTGCGACGCCAATCCACATGTGCACTCCTCTCAATTGAGATAGTTAACACTTTACCGCATCCTCATTCTGAAAGTTAATAATTGTAACCCCCTCTCATTCAGATAATTAACCATTTTGTCTTGCCTTTCATCTCCCAACAGAGTATAGACCGCGAAACCAACTCACATCAAGTCCTTTGTAGGCTTGGTCATGACTGCTTGTATTTTGCAGTAACGTTCTCTATGGGATGAGGTGGTCAGTACTAAACCACCCTCCCATAGTCACCTTGACCTGCAGGGTAGATTATAGTGTTGTTTTTCTACCTTGTTACTTGTGGGTCCCCGAAATACACGTTAACTTCTCCTAATCCAGATAGTTAACACTTTAGCTTCTCCCAATCCAGATACTTAACACTTTAACTTCTCCTAATCTGGATAGTTAACACTTTAATTTCTCCTAATCTAGATAGTTAACACTTTGATTTCTCCGAATCTAGATAGTTAACACTTTAATTTCTCCTAACCAAGATTTTTAACACTTTAACTTCTCCCAGTCTAGATATTTAACACGTTAACTTCTCCAAATCTAGATAATTAACATTTTAATTTCTCCTAATCTAAATAGTTAACACTTTAATTCTTCTAATTTAGAAAGTTAACACTTTAATTTCTCCTAATCCAGATAGCTAACACTTTAACTTCTTCTAAACTAGATTGTTAACACTTTAATATTTCCTAATTCAGAAAGTGAACATTTTTAACGTCTCCTAATCTAAACAGTTACCATTTAGACTTCTCCTAACTCAGAAAATTGATATATTAACTCTTTAACCCATTGTAACTTTTGCTTCTTTATATCAACTCAATTGGTACATTAACGAGATAAAGTGCCGAGGACAGAAAGAGTTAAGAAATAATTACACAATTTCGAGACTGGCAATGTGACGTGACTTCTGGGTTGATTTTGTGACATAGCTTCATCGATGACATTATGATCTGGTTTCAGAGTTGGCATTGCGAATTGCCTTAAGAGATGATAATGTGATTTGGCCTTTCACGGTTGACATTGTGACGTGACTTCATGGATAACGGATGTGATTTTGCTTCATGGATGACATTGTGATAGCTTGGCTTTAAAGGATGCCATTGTGCTTGGCTTCAGAGATAACATTGTGACTTGACTTCAGAGATGGCATTATGATTTGGCGTCAGAGATGACATTATGATTTGGCTTCAGAGATGACATTGTGACTTGACTTCAGAGATGGCATTATGATTTGGCGTCAGAGATGACATTATGATTTGGCTTCAGAGATGACATTATGATTTGGCTTCAGAGATGACATTGTGACTTGACTTCAGAGATGACATTATGATTTGGCTTCAGAGATGACAATGTGATTTGGCTTCAGAGATGACGAACGAACGAACGAACGAACGAACGGTCTTTATTTTTAAAGGGTAACAAACTGGGCACTCAGGCCCGTCTTACATTTGGCTCTTCCAATCACTCATCTGTCATTCATCAATTTTGCATGTTACATTCACATAGAAAAACAAACAGTGTCAAATGGATTTTGCAAACATAAACAATGCATATTACAATGTTATGAGACAGACAGATACACGTACACACGCACATTCATAAACACACATGCACTCATACCCGCATACATACTTACATTATTTGCACAAACTCTCACAGTTATACACACACTCATTAACATACAAATACACACTCCCTCGCATACATTGCATGCATGCACACATACCCAAACAAACACATACACATACATACACGAACACACACAAACACACAGATACACACAAATACACATACACGTCCACACACACACACACACACACACAAACATACATACGCACTCATGCACACACATACATTCACACATGCACGCAAATACACAAATATACGCATGACAAGGCGACAAGGCTTGACGGATACAAAAGTGACATGACTTCAGGGATGACAACGTGATTTGACTACACGGATGACATTGTGACATAGCTTCAGAGATGACATAATAATTTGGTTTAAGAGTAGACATTGTGACTTTGCTTCAGAGATTGTGATTTGACCTTTCATTGCCAATCAACTCCAGGTCTTCTCCCTTCAAGAAGATAAGTCTTCATATTCCCTTTTCCCTTAACTGCGATAATGTCCCTATAGGAGAACTCAAAGACATTACCAAGTAATTCAGCAGTTGCCTCGGGTACTTGAATCCTGTTGTCCTCGCCCGTGGAATACATCCGACTAGCAATATTTACCGCGTCTCCCCAAATGTCGTACAGCAGTTTTGTTGTACCAATAACGCCTGCCGTCACCGGTCCATAATTGTAGCCAATCTTCAAGATGAAGCTGAAGTTGAAGATGCTCTCATTGAAGCGAGCCACAACTTCTTGAAGCTTCATAGCAAACTCCATCAAGGCGTAGAGGTGGGCGTGAGGATGTTTGTTCTTGGCGCGACTTTCCTCGTTTAAGCCAGCTGCTGCCATGAAAGTGGCGCTGATAGTTTTAATCTTCTCAACATCTTTGAATCGAACATCGCTCAGTAAGTCCTCATAGTCACTAACAAGTTCGTTCAACACTCGAAGATATTCACGCCCACCTGCGTACATTTCATCATAGAATTCATTAAAGTTTACAATGGTAGCAAAGATGACTCCTACATCTTTATGATTACGAGAGTAACTACGGTTTGTCTTGAAAACTTCTGCCAAATGGGCAGGTATAATGTTGTGGAGCAACCACTCAGCCTGGTCTTTGTTCAGCTGCATGTTTTCTCTGTCCCTTTGGGCTTTCACGCTGGCATTGAAGCTGAGACGATAGGAGTTCTCGAACTCATAGTTGATGATGCAGATGAGGAATAGGAGAAGAAGGATGCTCAGAATGAGCTCAAACCGAAGCATATTTTCTCCGGAGAAAAGATGTTCTGGTATAGGACGATGTGTAGGCTTTGGGGCGCTGGTTGCTGGAGCACTACTGGTGTTTGTGGCATTTAAGGCTTGCTCTTGTACTATGTCGGTCCAAGGAAATTCACAAGGATGAAGAAAGAGCAGGATGATCAGAATGGACCCAACCAGAATGGCCATGATGGTCTTGGCAAAAGAGCTTAACATTGTATAGTTGCAGTACTGGAGGAGGGCGACAACAATGCTGAAGCAGAAGAAACGGTCGTGCCAGTTGTCGCTGATGGCGAGTTCACATGACAGGCTGATGTACACCAGGAGAGCTGGGATGGTTGCTGTGAAGACTCCTAAAGCGTTTCGGGAGTACCACGACAGTGTCACGTTAAAGAGAGTGCGAAACTTGGCTTTCTTCGCCTGAAAGTGGAAAATAACATACAAACATAAATAAACTGAGCGTGTATTTTTAACACTTAAGAGACGATTATGATTAAGTGTTGGTGTCAATGCACTTAATAAAAGCTCCTAAGTGCCCGGTCTTCCGCAATACAAGTTGATGTGTGTGGATGGTATTGCGCACTCGTTAGCAACACGCCAAAGTCGGCCATGTCTGTAGTGACTGCGATCAGTCCCTTACTCCATTCCTCGTCCCAGCAACCATAATAAACATGATTCACCAAGAGTTGTGTCGCCTTGCATCATACCCAACCTTCCTTCTTTTATTTCTTCATTTCTTCCATCCGTCTTTCCTTTCTTTCGTCCCTTCTTCCTTCTCTGCCTTCAATCTCCCAATGGAGTTGTATTTTTGTGCTTACTCTCCTGGCCCCGCCTTTCTATTTCAATGCCTACATCTCTCTACATTCCGTCTCTTACGCCTCTTCACTTTATCTACACTGACTACTGAAGATAACATCAAGGGGTGATTTGATGCATTATAAAGCATATGTGGTAGAGGACCTCTGGGAGCGCGTGAACATTGCAGAAGAACAGATAGACTAGCATGGTAGTCAGAACTTGATCATGGACAAGTGTACATCTGGCTGAGTGTGAATTGGTTCAGGTCGCATGCTCTATTGGGCTGTTGAGTTGAGTTGAGTCACGAAACGATATCATTGCACTCGAGGCATTCCAATAAGCGCTCAGTTATCATCTTCATCAGCCAGCGAAGAGTCCCAATACAAATGGTGCCCGTTACACTATGATTGTATGTCCGTCTAGCTTTGCCTCTTTGTGAGGAACCTCTGCCACATCCTCTGACTACCCCTTGCTGCCGCATTCTCTCTAGAGTCTAGACCAGTAGTTCCCAAGCTTTTCAAGCAGAGGGCCATATCTACTATTTTTGATAGTTAAGCGGGCCACAACGTTATAAAATTATAAAAGTCGTGCAATATCATTCTTAAATTTCTTTACTTTCGTCAACGACATTCTAAAACTTTAAAGGTAGTCAGTGTCAGCATTACACTGCGATCATGTTTTGGTTTAAAATGAAAAGTTCATTTAACAATGCACTTTAAATCAGTTTCGAAAATCGTTATTAATGTAATTAATTTACAATTGTAACTGTTCTTCATAACGAGTTACTTAAGTTCAGATACCAGTTTATCAATGTCTGGGCACAAATCTATCGTGCCCAAAGTAATAAGCTCAGCTAGGTTACTGTCAGTAAGTCAAGCAAGTCAAGAAACGATATCATTGCACACGAGGCATTCCAATAAGTGCTCAGTTATCATCTTCATCAGCCAGCGAAGAGTCCCAATACAAATGGTGCCCTGTTGCTTGTTTTGTATAACGCTCATTGTGGAAAATGACTGCTCGCATCTGTAAATCGAACTAAAACAACAAATGTATCTCTGGGCGAATGAACGCAAGTGTTCAAATTATTCACGAGGCAATAGTCGCCAGAATGAAATCATATGATCAGCTGAAAGTGAAGCTGGCAGCTCCAGAAATGTACATCTCAGTGCAGAATTGCATTTCAAATCATTTACTTCGTGATGTAGGTTGTCCTGAACTGAACAGGCGCTTCGATAATATCTGAGCATAACAACCACAAGCAGAGTAAATTATTGCAAGCTGACGGGGCGCTCCGGGTGTATTTATGAAATTATTAAAACATATTATATTAAATAACGAGGCGTCGCTTGCCACTTTCTGACAGCTGGCGGGCCACCGTGGTTTGGGAACCTCTGGACCATGCTAGTCTATTTGTTCTTCTGCAATGTTCACGCGCTCCCAGAGGTCCTCAACCACATATGCTTTATCATGCAAACAAATCACCCCTTGATGTTATCTTCAGTCAGTGTAGATAAACTTGGATTCTGCAGCAAAATTTTGTACAGGAAGAAGCAGCTAGTCTAACGTCGACCCTTCTTAATGGTGTATTGTGGCATGTATAGTCGATTTTTTTTTGGTGGCGTATCCCTTACAGCAGTGGTTCTCAACCGGTGGGGTATTTCCCCCCCCCCCCCCCCCCCCAGGGGGGAATTTTAGGGTTTCCAGGGGGAGAATGAAGATTATTTCAATATCGCGTTAATACAAGAACCGATTACTTGATATTGTTTTTCCCTTAATACTTTACGGTTCTGTACGTCTCATCCTTCTGAAATTCATTTTATAACGTAAGTAGACTCGCAAATCATGTTTTATGTAGACGTCTAGACTTCTTTTATTATGTGTTATTAAATTTAGCTTCCATTATTACGTATACTGTGTTGGAGCAGGGGGGGGGGGTTGCAGGGAGGAAATACGAAAAAGGGGAGGGGGGAATAACGTCCTGAAAATATGATGAAAAAGGGGAGGGGGGAAAAAAAAATGGGCCAAAAAAGGTTGAGAACAAAAAAAAAAAATGGGCCAAAAAAGGTTGAGAACCACTGCCTTACAGGACGTTGCAGTCAACATCAGCATTTTTCAGCTGCTGTTGATGAACCAGGTAAGATTACACTCAGTAGTTTGCCATTGCTTGCTGAGCGGCCCCGTACATACCCCGTAAGTTACCAACGCGGCGAGAACCGCTACCGATACTCGCGCATTTTACGTTATTCAGAGAGAGAATATACGGGATTACGGAGAAAGACATTAAAACCTAGGCCAGGGAGATTATAGTTTCACTATTCCGGGCACCCCGGTAACACACGTGTGATACCTTTCTCCTCTGTTCATCCCTAAAGGCCCATCCCCCTCCGCCCACACACACCCACCCATCAACACACACCCACACACCACACACACACACACCCACTCACACACACACACACACACACATCCATAATCACCTGTTGGACAAGGGCCTCATAAGCGGCTATGAAAACAGAATGTCACCCCAACATGCATAAACATGCACTCTCCCCACCCCCCCCCCCCCCCCCCCCCCACATTTATAAATCACTGTGGCCAAGAGCTCAAGCTGTCTGTCTTGAGCTCTGAAGGTCGTGGGTTCGTGTCTAGACTCCGCCATTCTGTTCCCGAGTGCAGTTGTTTTGCAGGCTCCTGCAGGTCATCGCTGGAGCTACGGAATTAGTGCGCTGTACTACGCTTTCAGCAGGCCGCTAGAGGGCTTCTCACACTAAACATATCAAGTGAAGAAATCTCCCAAACATATAAGCAATATTATCTGATCAGATATGTAGGGGAAAAACATTCCACCTCGTTTAACCTGCCTATTCAGCCTTGGTTAAAACCATGCATTAATACCTGAGTAGAGTAGTTAATTGAGCAATGAGTTACCAGTCGAGTTGTTTGGGTGCATTCCTTAGTACAAGGCAAGGCAGATATTCCAATCACATGTGGCTGTTGGGCTTTTAAACTTAAAGGTTACAGACAAGTTTTGAAAATACCACGGACAAAGAAGAAGCAATACCAACATCAAAGAAGACTGATTGATAAGCATCATATATATATATATATATATATATATATATATATATATATATATATATATATATATATATATATATATATATATATATATATATATATATATATATATATATAGTCATAACCGTTACAACCCAGAAAGGGTAAAAAGAAAGGAAGAAGAGATAGAGGGAAAAAGAGAGAGAGAGAGAGGGAAAGAGACACATACATCCACACACATTACCTCTAGGAAGATGATGTTGGACAAGGCATCCAGAAACACCACCATCTCCACAGACAGGCCCAGCACGGTGACCACAGTCAGTCCCGTGGTCGCGGCAAAGTCAAACATGACGTGGCAACATATGACCAGGATCAGCAGGGCAATCAGCGCAATGATGGCCTCGACCGCCGTCTGGTAGCGAGGGGACGAGAGCATGTTCTCCTGGAACAAATGGCTGCGGGTGGAAACAATAAAACCATGCAGTCTGGGTAGTCAAGTAACGTCTCAATCAATCAGGTAGCGTTTAAATCTATCAGGTAGCGTATCAATCAATCAGGTAGCGTTTCAATCTACCAGGTAGATGAATGAATCAATGAATCAGGTAGCGTTTCAATCTATCAGGTAGCATATCAATCAATCAAATAGCATTGCAGTCAATTACGTAGCGTCTCAATCAATCAGGTAGCGCCTCAATCAATCAGGTAGCGTTTCTTTCAATCAGGTAGCATCTCCACGATGATTGTTGACTGTGATGGATCTCCAACACTGTCTGTCTCTCCCCTTGATTTTATAGTCTTTCAGACTGCTGTTATTCTGTCTGTTAATGGTATCTTCCCACTTGTATCGTTTTCTACCTCTTGCTCGCTTGTCTCCAACCTTACTATCCTATATGGTTTTTATACGAGTGTTATGTCTTCTAACATGACCGATATATTTCACTTGCTTGTTTTGTTTATTTTTCATTAACTTTTTCTCTCCCAGTCTTTCTAGAACCTCTGTTCAACAAAAACAATCTAATACAGAGGTTCTAGAAAAAGCATAGTTGGCTGAGGCCAGAGCGGCCGAACGGACAAGAGCACTCGTTGCCAAATATCCGGTGTGCTGATACAGAGCTAGTGGGTTCAACCCTTACACTGGTCAGTTGGACTAAAATGTTGACTTGTCCCTAACTTGGCGACGTAAATTACAATTACATCAGAACTCGGCGTGAGTTCGGCTGATGGCGAGGGTCACTGGTAATAGGAAAAGCTAATCAATACGAAAAGATCAGTCTAGTGCACTAGAAGTGTAGCACGTGTAAGGACTAGGCTTGCGTTCAACGCACACACAAAAAGTATAGTTAGTTGGATCTAATTTATGAAGCAGTGTATATAATGCAGGCTCCGGGGCGAAGCGTTTACAGACATAGTTGGTAATCCCACATACCGCGTTCAAAACACAGCTGGGGGAGACTTGGAAGCAGACAGTCTTGCGTTGATTGTTTTAATGAAATGGTATTGTTGCCAGTCGTTCAGAAAGCAATGGCAAACTACTGAACGTAAAGCTTGCCATGAGATCACAAACAGCCGAAAAGGCTGGGGTTGACTGCGACGTCCTTTAAAGGATATGCAACTAACTTTTAGTGTATATAATACGAGCAGTGTCAGGTCTTCGTCAGATATGGCTGAGCTACCGTATGACGGTAGATGGTACTACCTGCTTTCTGTTAGCGCGAATGTTGAGCGGCGCCCTCCAAACCCGACACCCAACATTGTACCAACGGTTTCGGAAGAAGGAACGTAATTGGGAGGGTACAAGCCTTATCGTAAGGCGAGGAAATGCAACATAAAGACTAAACGCCATGGCAGGGCAGACCAGGTCCTAAGCTTTGGTTGGTAACTGGTCTAGGATGGAAACTCCGACAGGCGGACAGAGCATTGCTGTGCTGATCCGGCAGCTTCTGCAACTTGTCCCGTACCAGATACATTGGTGTTACCTTTCCTCATATCGATGTACATAAAGCCACTGTCTGTATGAGGCACATTCAAACAGTGTTGCACTATAGTATGAATGAGGTGGAACACGCATCTGAAATGTTGTATTAATGTTAGTCCTTCTCTACGTTCATAAATAAACAGACAAGTATTGTTTGGCACTGATAGAAATAGAAGAAACAATTAAAGACTAGAGTACGCATTACACAACATGCACATTTAAAGCCATAGTTATCCAATTTCTTCTACTTCTATGAGAGGCCAAACAATATACGTATGTTTATATTTGAATAGTCTTAGTGGCATCAAAGGCATCTCCAACTGATACTTGGCTAGGTATTCGCCACTTTACTTTAATGCTTCTCTACGCATTGTCAGTCGGATGTATTCCACAAGCCAGGACATACATTCTGATCATCCTTTTCCCGAATGCACTAACGCCAACTATATCGCTTTTTCGTCAATCTGATGCTCTGATTGTAAAACTCCCTGCTGAGTCTGCAACCATGTCTCCAGCTCAGCTATCAAATCCGGTTCGCTAAAAGCAGTGACACACGGGGAGCTGATCTTAATGTTTGGAAGCGGCAAGAAGTCACATTCGTTGCCAAATCCGGTGAGTTCGGTGAAGGCAGTATGATACCATAGCCGCCCCGCTGGGCAAAGTTAACAGTACCATCAGCTGCATGAGCCGGTGATAATTTATACAAATAACCAGGTTTCCCAGACTGACCAGGCCTACAATTGGCAGTAAAAAACGTCTTGGGAAATAAAGGTGACCGGCATTATAATGAATACTTCACCCTTCGAAAGTTGATTTTTTTTTCTCGCATATCCTTTACAGGACATTGCTGTCAACACCAGCATTTTACCGCTGTTGTTGATTTTTTTGGCAAGATTACGCTCAGTAGTTTGCCATTGCTTTCTGAGCGGCCGGCTCACTTATCCCGTTAAGTTACCAACGCGGGGAGAACCGCTTCCAATTCTCGCGCACTGCGTCACCCTACGTGGTTAAACGATGGGGCTGGCACGACATCCTCAAAACACATCAAGATGAAAGAGATCCGCTACTTCACTGACAAGTAGTCTAGACCGATTCCCTACCACAGGTTCAGTGGGGGTATACCACACTTTTTCTATTTTGTAGAAACCAACAGGTCCACACTTGAACCCAACGAGGTCTGTACAAACCGGAGATAGATTCTAACAGGTAAGCCATCCCACCCCAGTGAACTCTTAATGTCAGATGAATTGTAGTCCGCGTCATTTGAGACCTGAAAAGAGCTTGCACCTACTGAGGGTTGGTGTACAGACTGACCTTCCAATCCAGTGCCAAACTACCGTCGCCTCGGGGACTGTGTTGCGGAGATGTAACTCCCCTCTCTATGCTCAGTAACTAGTGTTGAGTTTGGTGAAGAACCGAATCTCAGCACTCAGGACATTCAAAAACGTGCTCCGTCCTCATCGCCAGCCAGCGAAGAGTCCTAATACTAATGGTACCACTACCAGTTAACGTTAGTTGCATATCCTTTGCGGAACGTTTGCAGTCAATAGCAGAATTTTTTTGCTGTTGTTGATGTCTTGGCAAATTTACGTTCAGTAGTTTGCCATTGCTTTCTGAACAACCGGCACCCATACCATTTAGGTAAAAAAAAAAACGCGCAACGCGATCTACTGCCAAATCTCGCGCAGCTGTGTTTCGAACACGGGTATTCAGGATCACGAGCCGCGTCCGTAAGACCTTCGCCATGGAGACAGGCAATGGTACCAGAAGCAATCTTATTATGTGTCCGTCTGTCCTGTCCTCTGAATTCTGAGTGTCGGCCAGAACCTCTGGTCATTCCCTGCAACACCATTCTCTCCAAGACGTGATGATCTAACCGTTCTTCTTCACTATACACACGATCCCAAAGGGCCTCAACCTTGTCTGCCTAATCATGCACCAATTCAACACCGAGCTGTGCAGATCCCGCAAGTCTGTCCACCTACTCGTTTTCCACCACACCAGCATGTCCTGGGGACAAAATCCAACAGATGCTCTCATTAACTAGTGAAGCGTGCAAGGCAGGACTAGAGTTTGACATCTGTGGCCAGGCACATTAGGATGTAATCAGGTCATGATACAGCACATCACATACAGTCTAGCTGAGATTAAACATGAGCTGGTAATGGATCCTCCGTGGGTTTTGGGTATTGTATTGCCAACAGGCATAAACTAGTGCCCAGAGAGAGAGAAACTCCTGTTCTTTACGAGGCACAATTGCACTATGCATGATGTGTCTCCTGTCATTTTGTTTACTGGGTCTTGTATTCTGTTCTTTAGACTTGTTCATGGTCGGTTTGAAATTTATTTATTTGACTTGTTCATGGTCGGTTTGAAATTTATTTATTTATTTATTTTTGTGTGGGGCGAGGGGGGTCTTTGTTCGCTCGCTTAGAATTAAAGCGTAGTCCATACACGTGATTGGCTGTTTGTGATCTCTTGGCAAGTTAACGTTCAGTAGTTTGCCGTTACTTTCTGAACGTCGGGCACCCATAGCATTTCATTTAACAAAAAAATCAACGCAAGACGGTCTAATGACAAGCTACTGAACGCACAATAGCCTAAAGCATCAATATGGGGTTGATCGCAACGTTCTACATTCTGACCTTACCTTGTATACACCCAATGTATTATGTTATGTAACCTAACCTTCACCTCCAAGGATCTTCACACTCACCTGTCCTTGTACTCGTGTCTGTACATATATTCCAAGTCACTTTCAAAGGTCAGGCAGAATTTATTCAGCCTCGGTTTGAAGAAGGCCTCGTGGTTCACATTCTCCTTGGACATCAACTGTGAGAGAAGCAACCATAAAGTCATTTGACCCCAAACAACTCATGTCATCCACGCATGTTATCTTCTTCCCCTTCAACTCTTACGTTTTACTCCCAATTTAACTATCTAACCCCAGGACCTCCTATCTTTAGCTATCCCATGCCGCTCTGTCTACGTCCTCTCCATATTATTCATTTATGTTTCTACTGATGTGAATTTCGTGTAGAGTGCTTTTACATCTGTCAGCAGTTGTTTGTAGCGTGAACTGCATGTTCAGAAAAATGGTGGCGGCCCGGTCACTGAAATAACTGAACAATATGCAGTATAGTATGGCTGCTGGTTTTCTTGCCGCTTCCATCTACTATGAACTGTAAGTTTCGTGGCGGACATCGGCGTTGGCATTCTGACAGCCGCATTATACATAGTATACCTGTGCTGGCTGTGGTTTGTCGAGAGTCCTGTCTCTTCCACTTTTCACACGGGGCAGTGAGGAGCATATTGTGTGATATTGACTGGCACAGGAACACAGCATAATTGAACGACCCTTTGCCGTGAAATTGGAACCGCGACTACTCCAAGTGACTTTAGGTCTCCCCCTGTTCCTATTGTTATGTAGATTCCAGACAAAGAACTTTCTGGTAATACTATTCTCAGATTTGCTCAATGAATGTCCGATCCAGCGCCAAGGCCTTATCTTCACCTCTTCCCATGTAATCTAGGTCGCCTAATTGAAGTAAAGACAAGTAACTGTATAACTTAACAAGTCTGTTGTAAAAGTGGGCTAAGGAATGTTGGTCTGGCACTAACGAACGTATCCCAAAAGAAGATCTTAGTTGCAAAATTCCACCATTCATGGACACGATTTTAGAAAAGAAAAGGCATGCAAAATACTTTAGCCAGCAAAGATGAAAGGCGGCTCTTACACTACATGAGTGGCTAGAGATCGCTTGCTTATCAGGTGCTCATGAGTTCGAACCTGGATCTTTAAGGATATTTATTTATAATGACATGGGCCCCAGGAAGTGTTTTGGGTAGTAAAGGTGGGCGGTGTGATACTGCCCACATCAGCCACCCACAGCCGATTGGTCTATACAAACATGGGTCTTCTTTGAGGCGTGTAAAGGATCATTTACTTTATTTAATCCAGGGAGACTTCAAATTCCTGTGTATATGTGGAGTCTCTGAGCTCATTACCAAATATTGTATGTATTCTGTTTGTTTATTTTCATTTCACATGGCTCCATGATTTGTTGCTCCTGTAGTATCATTTCCATTATTCGTGTGTTATGTTTTGTTTCTCTTTGTCGTTTGCTGATAAAGACTTTTCGCTCCAATATCCTCTGTTTCTTTATTTGCTGTTGTTGTTGTTGTTGTTGTTGCTGTTGTTGTTGTTGTTGTTGTTGTTGTTGTTGTTGTTGTTGTTGTTGATGTTGTTGTTGTGTAATGTTGTAAAGTTAACCTATACTTCTGTCGTGTCCTCCTTTAAAGTGTCGTCCCTGGAGTGAGGAGATCCGACACCCACATTATAATATTATTTTTTTTTCCCCTCAATATTCTGGAGAATCCACCAGCTTCCGTCCAACACACTCCATCAGCCTATGGACACCTTTTCCTATCACTCTCACACTGTCGTACTATGCCCCCTTCTCATACTTCCCCAACGGAACATACTCAACAACTCTTGCTTCTAGAAATTAATAAAGAGTAATTTATTAAAATAAAAGTGTAATGTATATGAGACGTGTATGTGAAGAAAATGTGTGACGTGTTCTATAAAGTGTGTAGACTCTGTCTCTCAGACATCAACTCAGTCAGCTGATCACAGCAAAGATAGACCACAGCACGTTACGTCAGAACAAGTACGTCTCACCCGTTGCCGGAACCATCTTGCCGGATAATGCTTTGCCTCTGTAGACCTCTGGTAATCCAATTTCATGAACATCCGAAATAGACACAGGTGTGGTATTAAGAGTTAATCAGGGACCGGTTGCACTCTACACAATGTCCGTTCCTAATGTTCCTAAACAAACTGCACAAGTCTTTTGTAGTGTGTACGCAGTTAGTTAGTTAGTTAGTTAGTCGACAGATCATCCTCGTTGCACATCGAACCATTCAGTCCATAAGTGCTAATATCTAATGTTAATTGTTACTGTACTAACACTAGGTACTCTTAGATTGTTCTCCGGTATTTACTACTGTCTGATGCTGTATGGTGCATCTGTAATCATCACTATGTGTGGTGAATCAACGTCCTTTTAGCTTTAGTTGCTTTCTGTATGCAACGTTATTGACTCTTGAACTGGTGTTCTTCAGAATGGGTTTTTTAAGTCTTTCCCAAAACTTGTTGAGTTTCCTTGGATCTGGTAGGGAACCTAGGATAGAAACAACACATCTGGTGATAGTACTAGTCACTGATCCTTTCGGCTGAGTGTAAGCCTATCACCTTGCTTAATGATCTTTAGCTAACTAGACTTAGTCATAGAGCAGATTAGCTACCCACCTAGAGTCGAATCAGGCTATGACAAAGAAAAATATCAGCAAACAGAATGCGGAACCCCGCCCACCAGGGACACCTACGGGAGGATCCCAATTATCCTTCATTACTCAACTAGTAAAGCTTATCAACACTTCACTAATCTATTCTAGCTAACAGAGCCAAGTATCACTTCACTACTCTAGCTAGTTTCCACTAACAGTGCTAATCATCACACTATAGTTTCACAAGGCCACAGTCTATAGTAATTATAACGAATATATTATAATAAGTTATACCTTAAATGGCACTACTGCAGTCCTATAAATCATATCTACATCTGCCATATAGGCACGTGTAAAATTAAGTCACTAATTAACACACGGTAGATATTATTTCCACTAGGCGCTGCAGTGCCCTCACTCCGACTAGAGCATTATTCAAGTCCACCCTAGTTGATCCCAACTCGAGTTTATATGGCAAACTACCCAAGTTGTCCACGTGACGTTATCCTTTTCGCCCCCACACAGGTGTTATTTGGACATATCAGCCATTTGCAAGAATCTATTTTCCTGGCTTTAGTCCTGTCAAAGTTGTCAGTAATTGTTAAGATTTTCAAAACAAGCCAGCAAGTTTATGTCTACTTCCAACAAAGAGTTGCAAATAACCCCGTCAACTTCTCGATGTGCCGGAAACCAAGAATTGACAGATGCACTGTTTTCCTGTCTCTCGCTGCCAATTCCGGTTTGTCTCTGACTGTTGACAACTGTCAAGCTTCTGTTCAGTGGTGACAATCCCAGCAGCCATTTCCGTCTGATGTGTTTATGACTTGTCAAAGTGATATCTGATTCAGCGCACTCACTTCCTCCTCACTCACCACCAAATGTGTATATGGGCTGACCTGATGTAACCTGTGCTGTTTTTCCAGTACGGCTGTTGTGGGCCTAGAAAATACACGCCCAGCAAACGTCGGTATATTTATCTGTTTAACTCATGGCAATCTCGCGACATAGGCCCCCTCTTAAGAGAGTAGTCCATCTCACTCTTCTCCACAATGAGTTAAATCCAGATGATTCATTCCTCTTCTTCAGGAGCTGGGTGTCTTGACAAGAAATCCGCTCCAACATTTTCCTTCCCAGGAATGTATTCTACTGTGAAATTATACGGTTGAAGTAACAACGACCACCGCATCAAACGGGCGTTGAGCTTCTGAGAAGTCGCCAGGAACATCAGGGGCTGATGATCCGACTGAACCCGAAACTTAACTCCATACAAATATGGCTGAAATCTTTGCACTGCCCATACGAGGGACAAGCATTCTCTCTCGACGGTTGAATAATTCCTCTCCGCCTGTAGAAGTTTCTTACTTGCGTATGCCACAGGTTTCAAAACCGAAGCATCGTCTTTTCCTTCCTGTAACAAAGCGGCTCCAATTCCAATCGCACTCGCATCCGTTCTCAACACAAATGGTTTGGAAAGGTCAGGGAGCTGTAATACAGGTTTGCTGACCAAGGCCTCCTTTAACTGACTATAGGCATTCTCACATTCTGGTGTCCAAATGATTTGATCCGGTAATCCCTTTTTCAAGGTTTCCGTCAACGGAGCTCCCAGTTCCGTGAAATGTGGGATAAATTTGTGGTAGAACCCACACAACGAGAGAAAAGATCGCACATCCTTCTTCGTTTTTGGCCTTGGTGCATTTCTGATTTTCTCCAGGTTCTTCTCTTCTGGAACAATGTGTCCTGGAGTGATGGTGTGACCTAGAAATTCCAGAGTTTGGTAACCAATCATGCACTTGGTTGGACGAGCAGTAAGCCCTGCTTCCTTGAGCCTATTAAACACTCTCTCCAAGGATTGTAAGTGGTCATCCAAGCTGTCACTGGAAATCAGAATATCATCCATGAATGAGATGATGGACGGATCCTGTAACGGATCTAGTAAAGTCCTCATCATGCGTGTAAACACACTAGGTGCATTGCTGAGTCCAAAGGGCATGACCTTGAATTCGTAGTGTCCACTGGGTGTACTGAAAGCTAACAGTGGTCGAATCTCCGGTTTGACTGGTATCTGATAGTACCCCCGACTCAGATCCACCTTTGAAAAGTACCGAGCCTTATGGAGCCTAGCGAATAGCTGAGTGGGATTCGGCAAAGGTTCCACCTGAAACTGTGTATGACTGTTCAGCAGTCGGTAATCTATACACAACCTGTGTTCTCCACTTGGTTTGCGTAACAAAACTACCCCCGCATTGTATGGGGATGTGGATGGTGCAATCACGTCATCCTCCAGCAGTTTTTGTATTTCCTCCTCCAGGGCCTTTTCTTTAGAGAATGGCACTGGGTAAACCTTTTGGCGAACCGGCTCCTGTGTGGTCAAAGTCATCTCGAACTCCCCCAACCTCGTTCGTCCTGGTTTATCAGTCAGTATCTCCTTATGAGACTTGAGAACCTGGGTTATCCTTTCCCTCTCCTGGGAGGTCAGATCAGGGTTCACTTGTACATCCCTATAGGTTTCCTGGTGTACTAAGGGATATTCCCTGCCCTCGCTGGTTCCCACTTCTGTCTCCACTGCAACTGCCATTGCCATGAGGTGAGCTGCCTTGTCTCCTGGTCTCTCTTCGTATTTCCGCAAGAGATTGATATGGAAAATCTTCGACTTTCCCCGGATCCGGATTTGATAGTTGGTTCTGGATATCACCCTATCCACGGGAAATGGTCCTTGCCAACCTATCTCCAGTTTGTTGTTTCCCGTTGGGAGTAGCAACAAGACTTTATCTCCTACCTCTAGAGATCTTTCTTTAGACCTACGGTTGTAGTAAGCCGCATGTCTTTTCCTGGCCTTTTTCAAGTTTTGATTTGCCAGACTCCATCCCTTATGGAGTTTTTCTTTCAGTTCCTCCACGTATTGATAGGATGAGATCACTTCTTCTGACGTCCCCTCTTCAGTCCAACTCCTCAACATGGCTTCCAACGGTCCTTTGATTGGACGACCAAACAGCAACGTAGCGGGTGGTAGTCCTGTTGAGCCATGAGGAACTTCCCGATAGGCAAAAAGTGCTGCTGGGATATATTCATCCCACCTATCAGGTTTTTCCTGCGCTAATTTCCTGAGCATTGTCATCAACGTGCCGTTGAAACGCTCTACTTGTCCATTGGCTTGAGGGTGGTAAGGGCTGGTATGTATGTGGTTAGAGTGAAACACCCTAAATACCTCCTCCATGAGTTTTCCACAAAACTGAGATCCATTATCCGTCAGAATTTGATCCGGAAAGCCTAATCTGGTAAAGGCCTCCATCAGTGCGTCCGCCACTCTTTTCGAGTCAATCGTGGTCAACGGTATCGCCTCACCCCACATTGTACAGCAATCCACCATTGTAAGTATATACATGTTCCTCTTCCTAGTCCTGGGAAGTGGACCCACGATATCGATGGCTACCCTCTCGAAAGGAGAGTTCATGATGGGCATCTCACCCAACATCACCGGTGCTGTCCAGTGTTTCGGTGCCACCCTCTGGCACTCAGGGCATGACTTCACATACCGACGCACATCATCTGTCATTCCCGGCCAATAGTAGTGGCAGGAAATCCGCTGCATGGTGGCGGCAATACCCATGTGTCCACTAAAGGAGATGGTATGCCCCATATGAAGAATCTGGGACCGATGAGCTTTCGGGACGACCAACTGGCCGTATAGGTTGTCTCCCCTTCCTGCTCTCCTGTAGAGTATCCTATTCTTCATGTAGTACTGCCCCCGTCCTGGTGGATCAGCACTTTTCTGCAGCTTTTTGTAGCAAGGACGTAAAGTATCATCCTCACTCTGGGCAGTTCGTAGCTCCCCCGGCATTCGGTTAGTCACAATTGCGTCTGCCTCTTCCGTTTTCGTCTGAGAGCGAGTCTGCATTGCTCCCATATGGATTGGCTCCCTGGGCATTCCCAGAAAGACATACCGGGAACCTAGGATGACTGGAAAAATGGGATCGGTCAATACAGCGGCCTTGATGGTGCCGGTGACGTACCTTGACCGAATCTCCACATTAGCAATGGGCAACTTCATGGTTACAGCACTCTTCTGTGCAGGCTGTATATCCAATGTTTCACCTGTGAATTGTTCTGGATGTACCAGATCCGCAGAAATCACGGCCTCCCCGTCCAGTCCTGTGTCGTATAAACACTCCACTTGACGACCGTTAACCTCTACCAATTCCACTACAGGTGGTTTTTCCTGGTCTGGAGTCTCTTCCTCGGCCTCGACCTGTTCGGTGGGCTCCACCTTAGGTTTCCCTGAGCACACGACGAATTGAGTGTCTCCTGACTTTCCCCTGCAGTCAATAGCATTGTGCGTGTTTGACTGACATTGGTTGCACCATTTCCCTGTCCTAGATTTTCTATTGTCGGACTTGAATGAGCTCTCCTGGTGGCGAGCTTCCTTGTTGACCTTGGCCTTTTCCGTGACAACCTCCTTGGAAGTCACTTGACATGCTGCAAAGTGAGGGTTCTTAGCCTTCGATTTGCAGTCCCTCGTATTGTGAGAGGGTGACTTACAAATTGAACACCACTTCTCCGACCACGGTCGTTTAGGTGTAGAGCTTGAAGTGCTCTTGCTTCCCTCCTTCTTCTTCTCTGAATTATCCTCTGATTTTTGCACATAAGGTTCCCACTTTTTGGTTCCTGAGTTTTTGGCTTTCTTCTTGTCATGTTTCTCTTGACTTTTGGTGTTGGTGGAAAGGTTTTCCCCTGCCTCCCCATGTACCTCGACGAACCGTTCTGCTAATTTAGTCACGAGGTCAATACGTTCCGCTCCTTGTTCTCCCAGGAACGTCCTGAGAGGTTTAGACATTTGCTTCTTCAGCTGGTCGACCACCATGAGCTCTTCCAGACTCTCATAGTCATGTGCGAACCCAGCCAAATCCATCCACTTATGGAGATAAGATTTAAGACGCAAACTGTAGGCGGCAAACAACTCTCCCGGTTCTCGTTTCGCTGCTCGAAATTTTTTCCGGTAGGTATGTGACGTAACCTCGAATCGTTTCAGCAGAGCCGTCTTTAACTCATCATAATTGTTCTCATGTCCTGGTGGCAGGCGAGTATAAACCTCGTATCCCGTCCCGCGTAATCCCTGGGATAGCTTAAGATTCCATTTGTTACGCTCCAGACCCATAGCAACTGACATAGCCTCGAAGCGTTGAAGGTATTGGTCAATCTTCTCTTTGTCCTCCTCGCAGACCGCTAAAGGAAACTTCATAGCATGGTACCCATGTCCACCTACTGGTGTTGATCCTGGGATGGAGGAACCTCCAACTGCTCCCTCAGTTTCTCCATTAGATTGACTCTTCAACTCGAGTTCCCTCATCCGGTACTCGTGCTCCCTTTTCTGTGCTTCCTGTTCAGCTTCTAATTTCCTAGCTGCTTGTTCAGCTTCAAATTTCCTAGCTGCTTGCTCAGCTTCCAATTTCCTAGCTGCTTGCTCAGCTTCCAATTTCCTAGCTGCTTGCTCAGCTTCCAATTCCATCCTTCTAAATTCCAACTCGGCCTTTCGATCTTCCCTTTCCGCTTGACGATACTCTCTCTCCACTTCCTGTATGTAATCCGTTAGAGAAGACCCAGCCAATCCCATTTCTTCCCCCTTTGCCTTTAATTCTGCTGTGCTAAGTTTAGGGGTGGCCATTATACAGAGAGGTAAGCTAGCAGGTCTAGTACAATATAACTGCAAATTACTATACCGATATATGAACAAGTACTATAAATCTAGATATTACCACACACAGTACATTCACTCAGTGACAAGAGTAGAATCAGGACCACAGACCTATGCAGACGTGTGAAGTGTGAACAGGTAAGATATTAGTCCTAACCCCTATCCACATTCACTCTAGCTGGATTCTCCAAACTGATATCTCCCTCTTATAACTAAGGATCCCGTGTCAAAAGACCCCGTTGTCAGAAGATCCCCCTGTCAAACGTTCCTGCTTGCAGGAGATCTCGCTGTCCAAGGATTCCGTTTACGGGAGATCCCGCTGTCCAAAGATCCCGTTTACGAGAGATCTCGCTGTCCAAAGATCACGTTTACGATAGATCCCGCTGTCCAAAGATCCCGTTTACGAGAGATCCCACTGTCCAAATATCACGTTTACGAGCCCCCAATAATGTCGTGTCCTCCTTTAAAGTGTCGTCCCTGGAGTGAGGAGATCCGACACCCACATTATAATATTATTTTTTTTCCCCTCAATATTCTGGAGAATCCACCAGCTTCCGTCCAACACACTCCATCAGCCTATGGACACCTTTTCCTATCACTCTCACACTGTCGTACTATGCCCCCTTCTCATACTTCCCCAACGGAACATACTCAACAACTCTTGCTTCTAGAAATTAATAAAGAGTAATTTATTAAAATAAAAGTGTAATGTATATGAGACGTGTACGTGAAGAAAATGTGTGACGTGTTCTATAAAGTGTGTAGACTCTGTCTCTCAGACATCAACTCAGTCAGCTGATCACAGCAAAGATAGACCACAGCACGTTACGTCAGAACAAGTACGTCTCACCCGTTGCCGGAACCATCTTGCCGGATAATGCTTTGCCTCTGTAGACCTCTGGTAATCCAATTTCATGAACATCCGAAATAGACACCGGTGGTATTAAGAGTTAATCAGGGACCGGTTGCACTCTACACAATGTCCGTTCCTAATGTTCCTAAACAAACTGCACAAGTCTTTTGTAGTGTGTACGCAGTTAGTTAGTTAGTTAGTTAGTCGACAGATCATCCTCGTTGCACATCGAACCATTCAGTCCATAAGTGCTAATATCTAATGTTAATTGTTACTGTACTAACACTAGGTACTCTTAGATTGTTCTCCGTTATTTACTACTGTCTGATGCTGTATGGTGCATCTGTAATCATCACTATGTGTGGTGAATCAACGTCCTTTTAGCTTTTAGTTGCTTTCTGTATGCAACGTTATTGACTCTTGAACTGGTGTTCTTCAGAATGGGTTTTTTAAGTCTTTCCCAAAACTTGTTGAGTTTCCTTGGATCTGGTAGGGAACCTAGGATAGAAACAACACATCTGGTGATAGTACTAGTCACTGATCCTTTCGGCTGAGTGTAAGCCTATCACCTTGCTTAATGATCTTTAGCTAACTAGACTTAGTCATAGAGCAGATTAGCTACCCACCTAGAGTCGAATCAGGCTATGACAAAGAAAAATATCAGCAAACAGAATGCGGAACCCCGCCCACCAGGGACACATACGGGAGGATCCCAATTATCCTTCATTACTCAACTAGTAAAGCTTATCAACACTTCACTAATCTATTCTAGCTACCAGAGCCAAGTATCACTTCACTACTCTAGCTAGTTTCCACTAACAGTGCTAATCATCACACTATAGTTTCACAAGGCCACAGTCTATAGTAATTATAACGAATATATTATAATAAGTTATACCTTAAATGGCACTACTGCAGTCCTATAAATCATATCTACATCTGCCATATAGGCACGTGTAAAATTAAGTCACTAATTAACACACGGTAGATATTATTTCCACTAGGCGCTGCAGTGCCCTCACTCCGACTAGAGCATTATTCAAGTCCACCCTAGTTGATCCCAACTCGAGTTTATATGGCAAACTACCCAAGTTGTCCACGTGACGTTATCCTTTTCGCCCCCACACAGGTGTTATTTGGACATATCAGCCATTTGCAAGAATCTATTTTCCTGGCTTTAGTCCTGTCAAAGTTGTCAGTAATTGTTAAGATTTTCAAAACAAGCCAGCAAGTTTATGTCTACTTCCAACAAAGAGTTGCAAATAACCCCAGTCAACTTCTCGATGTGCCGGAAACCAAGAATTGACAGATGCACTGTTTTCCTGTCTCTCGCTGCCAATTCCGGTTTGTCTCTGACTGTTGACAACTGTCAAGCTTCTGTTCAGTGGTGACAATCCCAGCAGCCATTTCCGTCTGATGTGTTTATGACTTGTCAAAGTGATATCTGATTCAGCGCACTCACTTCCTCCTCACTCACCACCAAATGTGTATATGGGCTGACCTGATGTAACCTGTGCTGTTTTTCCAGTACGGCTGTTGTGGGCCTAGAAAATACACGCCCAGCAAACGTCGGTATATTTATCTGTTTAACTCATGGCAATCTCGCGACAACTTCGTGTTTTCCAATTCTTTACTTTTCCACTAGTTTCATCTCCATCTTCTTGTTCTTCGTCTTGTTCATTTTAGTTTTCGCCACATGATTTATTCGTCGCGAGACGTTTATTAACATGCCTCTCCCCAATCGTCTGCCTTGTAAACTTCCAATTATTTCTGATACCGAAGTTCCTCCATGCCATGATATCAAACTGTCCAGCATCTTCCCCGTTGGTCTCCTCTAGCCTCCATCTTCTCCGACATTCTCGGTGTGGCGACATATTCCAGCTTTCCCCTTCTCATGACATGTCCACATCGCACCTGGAGAATGATAGGGTTAGAAACTGATGAGTGTAGCACCATATACCCTATAGCATATATGGCATGTAAATGGATCCTTAATAAGTAATTAAATTAGGGTTGACCCAGTTTCACAGAAATGAATTCAGAAATTGTTTAGAATTTTCTGGAATTTTCTGAGAACGAATAGCTGACGAGGAAGGGATGTGACCACCTCACCTCATAGTGATGACTTAGAATTTAAGAAGGCCTCGGAGGTTAGCGTGGCCGAATGGATAAGATTTTAAACTTCCTGTGTGCTGATGCCGAGGTAGCGGGTTTACCCCTACACAAATCA
The DNA here is from genome assembly GCA_014155875.1 of Cepaea nemoralis. Lineage (NCBI taxonomy): Eukaryota > Metazoa > Mollusca > Gastropoda > Stylommatophora > Helicidae > Cepaea > Cepaea nemoralis. Next base: position 403,062 of record JACEFZ010013478.1, read on the forward strand.
AAGGGACGAAATGTTGACTTCTCGTCCTTAACTTGGGGACTTAAATTACAAGTACCCCAGAAGTCGCAGTGGGTAATAATGAAAGCTTGCTCACACTCAAAATTCAGTCCATAATAGACTACCCTCGAGTTCAAACAGTCAGTGAACGAAAAAAAAAATATGAAGACCTAGTACTTTACACCCCTTCAGACATACCGGCTATGGGATATCTTTGGAAGTAGCCAATGATCAATGTATGACGAATGGATTAGCAATGAATAAGGTAAGAGTTAAGTTTCAGCAAAAGACACTGGATAAGCTAAAAGTTAAGTTTCGTCAACCAAAAAAAAAAATAAATAAATTTAAAAAAAAACACTGGATAAAGCGAAGTGTTAAGTTTCATCACACCAAAAAAAAAAAAAAAAACTGGATAAGCTAAGAATTAAGTGTCAACAAAACTTAAGGAATAAGCTAAGAGTTTAATCTAAAAAAAACAAAAAACAATGAATGTAGAAAAATGGAACATACCGAGATAAGGAGCTTGTCTTGGTCAGTAGTAATGGATTCGCTGCGGGTCTTTTTGAGCAGTGTGCTGTCCACGCGGGTTTCTGTCATGGAAATGATTAAAACTGAAGATTCACGCAGACAGCCGACAATTGCTAACAGAGCTGCAGTACTAAATTGTACACGTCTTAAGAAGCCGGCTCTGTGACGAAGGGGTGACGAACGCAATTCGTAATCCCGCATCCCGCGTTCGAAACACAGCTGCGGGCGATTTGGAAGCAGACCACCTTGTGTTTGATTCCATACAAAGGTTCGGGTGCCGGTTGTTCAGAAACCATGGCAAACTACTGAAAGTAAATTTGGCAAGGAATCACAAATAGCTAACAAATGTTGAGGTGTACTGCGACGTCCTGTAAAGAATATGCTTCTAAGTTAAGGCAAATAAGGCATATGGTGCTAGATCCATATGCGTATATGCGGGTTAGCGCTCGGTGAGTGATGGGGTTAGTGTCCGGCCGGCTGCCTTTACTTCTCATAACATTCTTAGTACCCATGTTAGGTATTGGGTTTACCTGGGTTCCTACTCCAGCTTATAAAAATTCAAATTCACCTAGCCGTGGATCGAACCCATGACCATCGGGTCGGAAGGCGAGTGTCCGGCCACGACACTACAGCGGCTCCCAAAGCTGTCGTACACTGGGATCTATAGCTACATTACATCACAATCGTGGAGCGACACAATAAGCTGTGAATTTCGTGTGGAGTACTTTTATATCTGTCCACGGTTGTTTGTAGCGTGAACTGCATGTCGAGAATATGGCGGCAGATCGGTTGCTGATCTAATTCGGTTGCCTTATGCAGAAATACGTGGCTGTTGGTTTTCTAGTGACTGCCGCTTCCATCGACGATGAACTGTACTTTTCCTGGCGGACTTTTGTGTTGGCATTCTGGTAGCGGTATTATGCATAGTGTACCTGTGCGGGCTGTTGATTTGTCGAAAATCCTGTCTGTTCCACTTTCCACGTGGACAGTGAGGAGCATTTTGTGTGATATTCACTGGCACAGGAACGGAACATAATGGGGTGACCCTTTGCCGTGAAATTGAAATCGCGACTAACTAACTAAATCACAGACATCTTATAGATGCTGGGGTTGATTGCAACGTCGAGCAAAAGACATTCAACGTTTTACGCTCTGAGTAATGTCCAGGAAAGTATGGGGCTACAAATATGTCCTTCAAATAATGTCCTAGAAATGATGTCCTACAAATATAGCGCTAACACCATATGTCCAAGAGACCTCAAGACGTGTAACTGGGTCCTTTCCGTACTCTGTAAACTGTCTGGGTCCTGGGTTAGAGATGACAGTCTCATCATCTCATCTTGTTCCTCTTGTACCTTGCGGTGTCGCGGTGAAGCATAAACAGTGGGAGAGTGCCCGTCCATCATACCATCTTGTTCCTCTTGTACCTTGCGGTGTCGCGGTGAAGCATAAACAGTGGGAGAGTGCCCGTCCATCATCTCCTCTTGTTCCTCTTGTACCTTGCGGTGTCGCGGTGAAGCATAAACAGCTGGATAATGCCCGTCAATCATCTCATTTTGTTTCTCTTGTACCTTGCGGTGTCGCGGTGAAGCATAAACAGCGGGAGAGTGCCCGTCCTTCATATCATCTTGTTCCTCTTGTACCTTGCGGTGTCGAGGTGAAGCATAAACAGTGGGAGAGTGCCCGTCCATCATCTCCTCTTGTTCCTCTTGTACCTTGCGGTGTCGCGGTGAAGCATAAACAGTTGGATAATGCCCGTCAATCATCTCATTTTGTTTCTCTTGTACCTTGCGGTGTCACGGTGAGGCATAAACAGTGGGGGAGTGCCCATATGCATAAACAGTGGGGGAGTGCCCGTCTATCATCTCGTCTTGTTCCTCTTGTACCCTGCGGTGTCAAGGTGAAGCATAAACAGTGGGGGAGTGCCCATATGCATAAACAGTGGGGGAGTGCCCGTTTATCATCTCGTCTTGTTCCTCTTGTACCCTGCGGTGTCAAGGTGAAGCATAAACAGCGGGAGAGTGCCCGTTTTTGGGCTTTATATATCGATATTCTCATAGACTCTGTTATTCCCCGTGTCCATGGTTTACGTGGTCGGCCTGTTTGACAATGAATAATACAAGAGTCTGTAAAAAAAATTACCAAGGTAGTCCTAATGCCAGTTAGCTCTTATGTGCCATGCTGAATGATGTCGTCGTCACCTCTAAATAACTATCTCTGCAGACGTGAAGCTCTGGTGCCAAATTTTTTCTGGCCATCCAAGGTCTTCACAACATTCGTCTCTGGAACCACACCTCTGCTGGCTCCGTGCTCTTTTCTAATCTATTGTGGTTTAATATACAAATATCAGACCTATGGTGGTATCTCAACGGTTAGTTATAAATTTGGTCCGTTTTCCATCTTTGTGGGTTCATGTGGTTAATTGACCTGGCTAATGAATACACCTTTGTAGAGGAGTCCAATTGGTCATGCGTCAAATTTTATGTCGTCAAGTGCGTCCTCTAGTCTCTCATTCTCTCCCCTACTGCTATGAGCGCCAAACAATACGTGTTTATATATTTAATACCATTCCAGAGCTCCCTTTCTGAGATGTAACTGACTTTCATCATAAGATACTTGTCATCTGAACAGGGCAGATATTCCTCCCTACACCAAGGCCTACCATATGTGATGGTCCTAACACTTCACATTCGAAATACCGTTTCTGTTCTTCATTACTGAGATGTAAAAGTATGTCAATTGCAACGAGAAAAAGAGTGTTTACTGACTTGGTTAAACACTCTTAATTTCATTGTTAAATCACATTCTTGTGTTATATATTTTCTTCCCTTAGATATAAGCATCGTTTTCTTGCTGCTCTAGGAAAGATGGTGAATTACACTCGTACACAATTTGATAAACACAATCCACTCTGGCTAAAGTACTGAATGGTAAAGAGATAACATACAAGAATTATCTCATAAAGATAATAAATAATAATGTTAGAAGTCTATATGGAATATCACAAAGCAAAATATCCCACATTTAACCTGAAAATTACAAATTAACATATTTTCTCTTTCTTTAAACTTAGTGAGTTTAAAGGCAGGCGGCACATGCTTCTATTTTATGATTGTTCCCATGTGTCATCCTAACTTTATTTCTTTAGTTTACATTTCCTAAATTACTTTTTGTTTGCTAACATTAGGTTGAAATTGCTTAATGCAAACTGGCAACTGATAATGATATTGAAGCTTTACAGGCTTAATATAATTGATTACACAAGCTACGTGGTACATCATCAACATTATGTGACTTGCAAAGTGGCGCAGGCGTTCATGACTCACCACAGATCTCGGGTTTGGTTTTCAGGAACATTTCCACTGATGATGTTCTTCCATGCAATAGTGTTAGCCCATCTAGCATTATTTGTCTAGATCTGCTTCAGCCTCTTCTACTGATGATCTATCTAGTGGTCACGATGATCTCCAATGTCTTTCTTCTTATGCTACGACCAAGGAACAATGCTTTTCTATATCTTAAAATGATGTATGGTGTTCTTCTTTCATTAGCCTGTTCTACCGATGGCCGTCCAATCGTCAACAACATTGTGCTTCAACTACTGGCACCTGGCTGTCTAGGATAATTTGTTACATTGTGCTTCCACTACTGGCACCTTGTAAATCTAGACAGACGATAGTTTGTTACATTGTGCTTCCACTACTGGCACCAGGTAAATTTAGACGGACGATAATTTGTTACATTGTGCTTCCACTACTGGCATCTGGTAAATCTAGACAGACGATAGTTTGTTACATTGTGCTTCCACTACTGGCATCTGGTAAATTTAGACAAACGATAGTTTGTTACATTGTGCTTCAATTACTGGCACCTGGTAAATGTAGACTGACGATAGTCTGTTACATTGTGCTTCAAATACTGACATCTGGTAAATTTAAACAGACGATAGTTTGTTACATTGTGCTTCCACTACTGACATCTGGTAAATGTAGACTGACGATAGTTTGTTACACTGTGCTTCAACTACTGACACCTTGCCGTCATGACAGACGATAGTTTGTGTCTTTCTTCAATTGTTTCTTCATTATTTGACCTGAAAAACAATGTTGTTTTTCTCTCTTAAAGCCCCGTATCGTCTTCTGCTTTCAGATGCCTCTTTCAAGCCACTATTGTTAGTTACTCTGTCCGCACAAGATATTCACACCATTCGTCTCAGAAACCACATCTCCGTTGCCTCCAATCTCTTCCTAATTTGTTCGTTTGCATTCAAAGATTCACTGCCATGCAGTGTGTGCTCTATTATATATGCTTGATCTTATAGTATATTAAATTAAATAACATTCCTTTATGCATCGTGACCTGCATTGTCATGATTGTTAGTGTGCGTATTTGCCAAGACAGTGGCCACGGTTCTATTCCCAGATATCGTAGGATCTTTCTTTCTCAATCAGTACGACTCTTGGTCAACCTACTCTTTTAAAATGGTAGTAGATAATAGTTTTGGAAATGTTTCAATAGAGATTCCGTTCAGGAAAGTAATTGGCTACCTAAGCTTATTATCACATGAACTAAAATATATGTGGAAAATATGAAAACACTGTTATAATATTTAAGTAAAGTAAATGATGACGTCTTAAACTATGATACGTGCTGGGTATATGATAAGTATGAATACACTCAGCGGAACTGCGGCAAAGCTGTGGAAATTTAAACAATATAAAAGAACATGGAGTAATGTAGCTTTACAGAGCACAGTTATAGAGGTCAGTAAATTATTTCCACCGTGTAAACCATGTTTACAATAATAACACATTTACCAGTAATATCAGACGAAAACTGGATTCTGTATACACCCATATAGCAGAATGTATACAAAATAACCCCCACGCTACAAACATGCAGGGACAAGCAGACAATTAGTAGTATAAGTGTTTCACTAACACAGTGATTCTCAAACTATTTTTGCTAGGGTTACACTTTTGAAATAAATAAAAATACACATACCAGCGGATCACCTTATTCCACGATGATATTTAAAATGTGTTCTAAAGCAGCAAATCATTTCTTGGGTAAAACATCACCTTCTTTCCTTGTAACTATCCAATAATACTTCGAGATCCTTCTAGTATATATACTATTTCACGAGAATTTCAACTCAGTGCACGATCTCCGTGCCATTTGTCGAGGATCGCAGTGTGTATATACCAGATTCGCTACACATACTTAGCCTGGGTTCTTTTGACTAGCACAAGGAGGATTATGTACCTTATCCTAATCCATATTTGCTGTTTAGCGCAGGAGTGGAGGAGCCAAAACTTGCATTCCAAGGCTAAATGTGTCGCCGTAATTTCGCCGCCTCCGTGTTTTAGTGAACTCTAGATGTTGCTACTCACCTGCACTCCCAGTTTCATCCCGCCTAAAAGTGGCTACCAAATAGTTTCCTGGGATATAAAGGCTGCCGGAGTGATACTCACCAAATCCCCATCTATTGCCTATTGGTCTATAACAGTCCACAGCTGGCACCAATCCCACTACGGCTCACGGCGTGTATATGGTTATTTGGTCGTCTGGCACCATATGTCCACTACACCTCACCGCATGTCCACCATTATTTGGTTGTCCTCTAGAACCATATGTCCACTACATCTCACGCTTGACCACCGATATTTGGCTGTCCTCCGTCACCATATGTCCACTACACCCACGGCGTGTCCACCGATATTTGGTTGTCCTGTAGCACCATATGTCTCCTACACCTCACGCGTGTCCACCGTTATTTAGTTGTCCTCCGACATGATATGTCCTGTACACCTCACGCGTGTCCACCGTTATTTAGTTGGACTGTATGTAGCATCATATTCACATCACTTTAGGCTGTGTGCTCTTATCGGTAGTCGACCTGGTTATATTCTCACAAGATGTCTTAACAACACGAAAGGGTGGGGAGGGGGGGGAGGGGGGGGGAGGGTGTCTGTAGCGAAATCGTTAACCCACCTGCCTGTCGCACTGAGGGTTGCGGGTTCGATTCTGGGCTCAGTCACACAGTTCATCAAAGCAATTTTCTCGAAGTCTCCTGGTGTGGTGGTTGACACTGGAGCAACGGTTCGTACTTTGCGAGAGGCTTTCCGCAGGCCGCCGTGCGGAAAGAGATCAAACCATATGGGATACAACCCGGTGCTATGAATTTGCCGCCTTGTTCTTACATTGATCTATTCATAAACAGTGAAATCAAATCATTGGTTGTCTTTGCTTCGTACAACCACAATGGTCATTTTGTAGTGTACACCGGTGGGGCGCACCTAACAGTTTGAGAATCATTGTGATAACAATAATACCATGAGTTAACACATAAAAAAATCCCCGTCGCCATGGAAAACCTTGAGATGATACACATAATACCAGACATAAATGAACAAATATTGATAGACTAGCTAGTTTAGTACATTAAGAACAAGCACGGGGAAGATGGTTTAAACAAGTTACATGTAGAATGACAAAAACAAAAGCGCATTTCACAAGATGAAGACAATTCTCCTCAATATATCTTTGCCAGTCGAGGTAAGAAAGGAAGTTCTTAAGAGCTTTATAAAACCAGTCCTGCTGTACGGAGACGAAGGATGAACAATTAGCATTCAAAGGAAGAATCGTATGGAAGCTGCTAGATGTTATTTTATAGAATAATGTTAAGACCGCTGTAGATGGATTGAAAGATCAATAAAGTTATCTTGTTAACTCACAAAGAGAAGTCGCTACTCTCATTAGAAGAAGACAGTCCATATACTTTGGGCACGTCATGGGAAAGGGAAAGCTGGAGTATATCACGAGGGAACGAGAAGAGGGGAGACCAAGAGAGATGTCGCTGGACAGTCTGACATACTGGCATGGAGGAACGTCGTTATCAGAGACAGGTGACAGGACGTACAGGAGACAGAAGAGGGCTGTGGATATATGCGATCAGTAACGACACACAGCATGGGCTATAAGAAGAGTCAGTTAGGCCCTCAGTTGAAGGAAAGAAGTTAGACATCGGAGGCCTCAGACTAAACAATATAAGAAGTGAAATAAATAAGTCCAGTTCCTTTAGCGAGACCGTTTTGCCCTATTTAGTGACGACATGCGCATATCTAAGGTTGCAAATAGCTTTGGGTTTTTCTGTTATTTGATGTGTTATTTCATCTCAACTCCTGTCCTCCGTTTCTACGAGGGTCAACCAGTACCCATGTGTCCAGAATGCGTCCAGATTATGTCCAGTGCGTGTCCAGCAAGTGTGTGTGTTATCGTAAAACAATTATAAAGTATGATTATCATAATCATCAGTGGCCTTATCAACAGGCGTAGGCGTTCACGCATTTCCATAGATCTTGGTCCGTTGTGCTATGGATCAATTCTGCTGATGATAATCCACCATGGCATTTTCTAAGTCCAACATGGGTAATTTCTCTTGATGTGCTTCTGAATTCCCCCCCCCCCCTCCCCCACTAATCATATCCGCAACATTCGTCTCAGAAAACACATCTTCTTTGCCTCCAAACTGTTCCTAATTTGTTCATTAATGTTCCATGATTAGCTGCCATATAGCAAAATATGTTCTATATTACACCCCAGCACTCTCTTTCTTACGTTAACTAATAGTGACTATTAGTCATTTATGCAACGTATGCACAGACTATGAGACTAATTTATATTGCATGTAATAAACATACCCACAGCACAATCCCTCTTCCTATTATTAAAATACAGTTACCAAACTCCAGTCCAGTAATAAATTATTAGAAGGGAGAGACGGGTTAAGTAGAATAAAATATCAATAACAAATCTTTAGTAACCTCATTACCATTACAATCACGTGCCCGATGCCAGGGAATGAATTAAGTCTAATGCGACGGGCAGTCAAAGGGAAGCAAGCGAGTATGAGTGGCAACGTTGCTTTCATGCTGACAGACAATTTTTACCAGGGCGTCTACGTAACTGAGTTTGTGTAATTTCACGCAGTTTCTCTTTTGTAGGGAAAAACAATGTGAAATGTAAAATAATAAAATAATATTATTATCATGACATTATGTTAGCGTTGAATTAGTGACACCATAATTAATGTACCTGTTATTAAACATAGTTGTCATATTGGTGAAATGATTTAATGTAAACATATTATGAATTGGATGTTAGTGATTTTGGACTTAATAATTAGATATGCAGTGAGGATAATCTATTGGCTAACCAACCAATCAACCAACCAATCAAACAACCAATCACCCAATCATTCAACCAACGAATCAACGAACAAGCCAACCAATCAACCAACCAATCAGATAACTAACCAACCAAACAACCAAAACAACCAACCAAATAACCAACCAACTAACAGACTTAACTACCGAACTAATGAACTAACGAACTTAACTAATAAACTAACAAACTAACGAACGAATGAACGGACAAATAAACGAATGAACTAACTAACTAACTAACTAACTAACTAACTAACTAACTAACTAAACAAAATAACTAACTAACAAACTAACTAACCACTAGCTAGCTAACTAACTAACTGACCAGCCAGCCAGCCAACTAATTAACTAACTAGCTAACTAACTAACTAACTAACTAACTCACCTAACCACCAACGCACGCGTCTACGCAAGTACGGACCTACCAACCCACCCACTAACTAACTAACTAACTAACTAAACAAAATAACTAACTAAACAAACTAACTAACCACTAGCTAACTAACTAACTAACTAATTAGCCAGTCAGCCAACTAATCAACTAACTAGCTAACTAACTCACCTAACCACCAACGCTCGCGCCCACGCAAGTATGGACCTATCAACCCACCCACTAACCAACCAACCAACCAACCAACCAACCAACTAACTAACTAACTAACTAGCTAACTAACAAGTAAACTTGCTAACTATCTAGTTAATTAGCTAACTAAATTATTCATCCCTCGAGATTCCTAGTGTATTTTTAACCAAGTGGTAACTAACCAACCAAGTAATTAACTAACTTTGCGTAGAAGAATCAATATATTTGCACCCCGGACATTCCAACACGAGCTCCATCTCCTCCTTCAGTATCAAACGAAGAGTCCCCATGCTGATGGCACCAGTGACAGACTAATGAAACGCCCGATCATATGTTTCCTCCTAGACGCGGGGTGTCGACCGGACCTTCTGCTAATTCAACGCCGAATTATGAAGACATTAACGAATGACAAAACCATGAAGTAGCCGAGCATAATTGTGATCACCGTCTCACCGGCCGCTTTTACTTCTGGTGACATTCTAGGTACAAATTTTAGGCTGGGTTTACCTGGGAGACTACGCCAATTTTTAAACATCAAAATCCGCCTAGCTCTGGTTCGACTCCATGACCAGCGGGTCGACAGTCGAGTGTCGGCCATGTGGCTACAGCGGGTTGGCAGACGAGTCTCAGGTCACGAGGCTACAGCGGGTCAACAGGCGAGTGTTCGGTCACGAGGCTAAGCGGGTTGGCAGGCGAGTGTCCGGCCACGAAGCTACATCAGGTCGGCAGACCAGTGTCCGAGAACGAGGCTACAGCAGTTCCCTAAGCTGTCATACACTGGGATCTATAGCTATATTACATCACAAACAATCAATAGGTGATGGGGTTGATTGCAACGTCAAGAGAATAACATGCAGCTTTTTATGCTCTGGGAAAGTATGAGGCTACAAATATGTCTTACACATGCCCTACAAATATGGAGCTAGAACCATATGCCCCGCCCTCCTCCTCCTCCTCCTCCTCCCTCTTTAACTGCCTTTAAAACTCCTATTTAACACAACTAGGTTACGAATGCAATTCGTAATCCTGCATACTGCGTTCGAAACAGTTGCAGGGGATTTGGAAGCAGATAACCTCGCGTTGGTTTCCGTACAATGGTATGAGTGCCCGTTGTTCAGAAAGAAATGGAAAACTACTGAACGTAAACTTGCCCAGGAACCACAAACAGCGAACAAATGCTGAAGTTGACTGCGAAGTTCTGTAAAAGATATGCAACTAACTTCAACAAAACTACGAATGCCTAGCCCCTTGAAGATTATTTCATGGCAGGCTGGCTGTTGGATGATTTCCTCTACGGTACGAAGCAGCTGGTCTCACACCAACACCTAACAATGCACACATGTACGGAAGTATTTGTTTTGGGAGGATGTGCATCCCTTATATCTCTGAGCGAGAGTGAGCACTTAAAAGTTTGTTTGAGGGGACATGATTTTGGTTAGGGAGGAGTAGTAGTAGCAGTAGTAGTAGTACTAGTAGTAATAGTATTAGCAGCAGTAGTAGTAGTAGTAGTAGTAGTAGTAGTAGTAGTAGTAGTAGTAGTAGTAGCAGTAGTAATAGCAGTGGTAGTAGTAGTGGTAGTAGTAGTAGTAGTAGTAGTAGTAGTAGTAGTAGCAGTAGTAGCAGTAGTAGCAGTAGTAGTAGTAGTAGTAGTAGTAGTAGTAGTAGTAGTAGTAGTAGTAGTAGTAGTAGTAGTAGAAGTAGTAGTAGAAAAAGGAGTAGAAGAAAAAAGAGGAGGAGGAGAAGGAGGAGGGGGGAGAAGGAAGAGAAGAAGAAGAAGAAGAAGAAGAAGAAGAAGAAGAAGAAGAAGAAGAAGAAGAAGAATGAGAGGAGGGGGAGGAGGAGGAGCAGCAGCAGCAGCAGCAGCAGTAGCAGCAGCAGCAGCAGCAGAAGAAGAAGAAGAAGAAGAAGAAGAAGAAGAAGAAGAAGAAGAAGAAGAAGAAGAAGAAGAAGAAGAAGAAGAAGAAGAAGAGAAGAAGAAGAAGAAAGGAGTAAGCGACGACGAGGATGAATAAGAGAAGAAAACGTGGAGAAGAAATATAAGAAGCATCAGAAGGAGAAGGGGAGGATGAGGAGAATGAAGAGGAAGAACTGCAGCAGTTTGCGATCTTGATCACAGTATCCTAATTCCAAATCACACCAAGGACCATTATCTCGTGGGTCAAGTTTTCCTAGATAACGCATAATGTAGCAGGACAGATGACCTCGCCCACAATGGAAGCCAGGGGGAAATCAATACCCAGGTCTTCCTACAGCCCAGACCAGCCACTGTTTTGTTGGTAATTTGGTGACCTCTTGCAGCGGCAAAAGTTTTTAATTTTCTGAACATATTGTCACTTATAGAAAGTATTAATTTTTAAGTTGTCTGTTACATTTTGGGGTGTTTTTTTCAGTTATCTTTTTCATTGTCACATAATAGAAAGTGTCAATTGTAAGTTTTCTATTATATTGTGCGTGTTTCTGTCAGATATTCCTTGCCGTGTCATATTCCAGCAGCAATTTTCAATTATCTGTTACATTTTGGGATGTTTTTAATCAGTTATCTCTTTCCGTTACATTCTAGAAAATTTTAATTTTCAGTTATCTGTTAGAGTTTGCGTGCTTGTGTCAGTTATCGCTTTCATTGCCACATTTTTTTAAATGTTGCATATCTCTTACAGGACGTTGCATTCAACACCAACATTTTTCAACTGTTGTTGATGTACTAGGCAAGTTTTGCGTTCAGTAGTTTGCTATTGCTTTCTGAACGACCGGCTCCCATACCAACATGTTATAACGCAACGCGACACAGTCTGCTGCACAAATCGGTCGCAGCTGAGTTTCGAACGCCTGGTAAGCGGCTCACGAACCGCGTTCGCAAGCCTTTGGCCACGGAGATCGGCCACATTCTAGAAAGTGGTAATTTTCAGTTAACTATTAGATGTTGAGATGTTTTTCTCTGTTATCTTTCCTTATCTGTTAGATTTTGAGGTGTTTTTGTTAGTTATCTTTTTCATTATCACATTCCAGAAAGTGTTAATGTTCAGATATATATTAGTTTTGGGTGATTTTATCAGTTTACATTGTCACTTCTAGAAGGTTTTAATTTTAAGTTATCTATTAGAGCAGTGGTTCCCAACCTTTTTTTGACCCGTGCCCCAATTCACCATATTATCAGAACGTCATTCCCCCCTCCCTATCAAAAATTTGGCCCGTTCCCACCTTCACCATATTTTCAGAACGTCATTCCCCTTCCCCCGTTTCATATTTCCTACCTAAATATCCCCACCCCTACACAGTGTACGTAACAATGGAAGGTAAATGTAATAGCACATACTAAAACAAGTCTAGACATACACATAAAACGTGATTTGTGGATCTACTTACTTTATAAAATGAGTTTTAGAAGGATGAGACGTACATAACTGTAAAGTATGAAGGGAAAAACAATATCAAGTAATCGGTTCTTGTATTAACGCATTCTTTAAAGGGTCTTCACCCCCCCCCCCCCCATGGAAACCCTAAAATCCCCCCGGGGGGGGGGAATTCCCCACCGGTTGAGAACCACTGTATTAGAGTTTGTAGGGTTTCGTTAATTATATAACTGTGGCGAAGGTGTTACGGACGCGATTCGCAATCCCGTATACCCGGGTTCGAAACACAGCGGTGCTGGTTTTGTCCCAAAAAAAAGGTATAGGTGCCGGTCGTTCAGAAAGCAATGGCAAACTACTGAACACAAAACTTGCCCAGGAATCACGAACAGCCAAAATGCTGGGATTGACTGCTACATCCAGTGAATGACATGCAACTAAAAAAATTATCACATTCTAGAAAGTGTTAATTTTCAGTTGTCTAGTAGATTTTAGGTGTTTTTGTCAGTTATCTCTTTCATTGTCACATTCTAGAAAGTGTTAATTTTCAGATATCTGTTAGGTTTTGGGTGTTTGTTGTTTTCCATCTTTCATTGTCACATTCTAAAAAGTGTAAATTTTCAGTTATCTATTGGATGGTTGGGTGGTTTTGTCAGTTATCTTTTTCATTGTGACATTCCAGAAATTCACGCACTCCATATAACCACATTAACGGCCTGTTACGGGCTAATACTTCACACTCAAGCAGAGGCATCTGCTAAAGGGCTACCTGTGTGCTCCCCTGTCGGAGCAGGACCAAGTCATCCTCAGCTAACAACTGCTCAAGTGGGAGGAGAATGAACAATTCCACGGTGTGGGGTTCTACAAGAACATCGCTCTTGTATAAGTCGTTGAGGACGACGGCAAGAGGAACTTACTGACACCCTCTCATCATGAAATGGAATTATATTAAAGTTAGTCGCATATCCTTTTACAGGATGTCGCATTTAACCACAGCATTATAATGCTCTTTACGTTCAGTAATTTGCCATTATACCAGCACCTATACCTTTTTTCTTGGACAAAACCAGCACCGCTGTGTTTCGAACACGAGTATACGGGATTGTGAATCCCATGTCGTAACAAACCATTGCAAGGCGGTCTGCTGCCATATCGCCCGCAGCTGTGTTTCGAACGCGGTATGCTGGACTACGAATTGTGTCCGTAACCCCTTCGCCACAGAGCACGCGGAATGACATTAGCAAATTCATTTATGCATTCTGTTGGAGGTTGAGAGCTTTGGAAAAGCATGATCACCCACGCCTGTTGGCTAGATACTTCATTCTGATGATAGGTGTTCCATCCATCCATCATGTGCCATGCCGGTAAGCGTGAGCGGTCATGTTTTGCCATCTCACTCGATCACCAGAGTCGTGGATCAGCTCCGTGCTTCTGTCTCGACCATGCTACGTGGCCAAGCTATCCAGGTATTTACTTCTAGGTCTTCCCCTTGGTCTGTTCCCTTCGATCTTGCCAGTTGTCACCAAGTTCTTCAATTCATTTCTTCTCATAACATGCCCAAAAATTGAGACTGTCTACGTCTAATGTCTCTAATCAGTTTACGATCTTCATTTGTTTCTTGAAGGACTTGTTCGTTGGTTTTTTTGTCTGTCCATGATATTCTTTGCATTTTCCTCAGAAACCACATTTCTGCAGCCATCAGATGTTTTTCAGCTTGACTGCTCATTGTCCAAGTTTCACATCCATATAAAAGTACAGGTTCTATGTATCCCCTCAACACTCTTTTTCTCGTTCCAATTGACATCTTGTTATTAGTCAGTATTTTAGTTGTTCACTGTGTGTTTAATGTGTACATTGTAGACAAATGTGTAACAAACTATATATAAACAAGGCATTTTAAATCACTTCAGAATTCTGGAATTGCAATTCAATCCGTCTAAAATAATTTTCTAGTTCTCGATATTTGTTTCATTCAGACTACAACAGATTTCTTAGTTCTGGACATGTGCATCATTCAGACTAGGACTATTTTTTTTAGTTCTTGACATTTTTTTTCAGTCAGACTGAAACTAATCCCTTAGTTCTGGACATCTGTATTATTCAGACTAAGGCTAATGCCTTAGTTATGGACATTTGTATTTGGAGCAAGATGGCGGGACATTTCTTCGTCCCCTAAAACGGAACGTGTTTTTTTTTTTTTTTCGAAATGTTTGTGGATTACGAGTGTTTTAGAGGTGACATGGAGTTCGGACCGTGCAACGGAGTTCGTGCACGCGCGCCCGGACTCCCTTCGGCATATCATCGACGCTCGGTGGCGATAGTTAAGCCTAACATGACGACCAGACGACGCCCGACAAGGACACAGCGTGGTAAACGAGCCGGCGCCCGCAGAACGCGGCTAAAATGTGACAAGTTGGGCTTCAGACACGTTCGAGTACTGTACTGAAACTGTGCATCACTTAATCAACGCCGACTCATTCTTGAAAAACTAATCTACGGAAACGACATTGTGGTTTTACAAGAAACACAGATTTTCGACGGTGTAGCCAATTTTGCGGGGTTTCAGGGCTTCTATAACAGGCGGCACCTCGGCCAGGCCATTCTGGTCTGCGACAACATACTGACGTCTGAGGTCGATATGTCCGCCTGGAACAGTGATGCCCTGCAAGTGCAGACATTAAGAATAATGGCGCCAGTGTAGCTTGTAATTGTGAACGTTTATGCGTGTAACGGGAAGGTCGTCGTTCGGTAGTGGCAGAGATTGTTCGCTATGAAGGAAAGGCATATCATCTACTGCGGGGATTTCAATGCCAGAGGCAATCAATGGGGGAATAACATCACCAATAGACAAGGAGAAGATATGGAGGATGTCCTGGTATCTGCTGCCCTAATCTGTCTGAATGATGGGAGGTCACTAGAATGGCCACCCGACCAGGTGATTCTGACATGCCATTGACTTGGCCCTGGTGTCGCCCACCATCGCACCACGGTGCCGGTGGTGCACACTGGGATACCACGACAGTGATCACTACCCTTGCGTCATCTTGATCGAGAAAGACAGAGCCAGGAGTCAAGGAAACAAGAGAATGCCTTCCCGTATGACAAAACTGTACAAGATGCCTTAAGCAAGATCAGAAGAAGAACACTAACCTCCTCCCGCAGGAGACATGAAAGATGGTTGCAACCACCATGGTGGAACGGTGAGGTCGAGAGCGCATGGCTGGGAAAGACTCAGGATGTCAAAGACTGGAAAAAAGCCAGAAAGGCTAACATGCCACAGAGTGAGTTGGCGAACCTGAAGACTGAGGCCCATAGGACGACGACCTTATCCACATCATGGGCCAAACAGGGCCAAGGCCGAGAAATGGGATGAGTTCTGCATGAAGGTGTGCTCCGAGCGGTCTCTCACGCTATTAAGGCGCCTCCATAAGAGCATGAACGGTGCTGCACAGCGGAGGGGTATTCCATACTTTCAAGACAGACCTCACATGGAAAAAAATCTGATGCGGATAAAGGGAAGGCCCTCCTTGCACGCTACATAGAGCAAACTGATCAGAAAGACCAGGACGCCAGACAGAGGACCACAACGACACTCTCTCAGTTGTGCGAGGAGGCCGGAACGGGCGAAGAATTTGTAATCCCTTCTGAGGCATTATGCGCAATACTCAAGAAATCACCCAACACTGCACCAGGCCCAGGCGGCGTCCGATATAGGGACCTACAGACGATGTCAGATGATGACATTGAAGAACTACCCAGAGAATTTATTTAACACCAGTATCCAAAGGGGCCCGGTCAAAGAGGAATGGCTACACAGCTACTTGTTACCACTGCCAAAACCTAACAAAGACCATTCCAAGATATGCGGCTACAGAATCATAACGATGCAGAACATTGCTGGCAAGCTACAGGAGAAAATTGTAGCACACGGACTTGCTCGTGACTTGGAACATCTCGGCTGCCACCCGCCCACACTTGGAGGATACAGATATAACAAAGAATCATGAATAAATGCAGCGGTCTTTGCTCAGGACGTTTATGAAGGGTTTCAGAGCAGAGAATAAACGTGTGCGGCTGCCATATACTTAGAGGACGCATACAATAGAGTATCCTTGGAGCACTTAATGCAAACCCTTCTCAGACCGAAAGTGTACCCTCATCTTATACGATGGATAGCTGCAGTCCTGTTCCAGAGGAAGGTGGTCCTAAGATGTGGGAGTTGGTCTTCTAAGCCGACAACGATATGTCCAGGATTGCCGCAGGGTTCACCACTATCACCATTATTATTCAACGTGTATACGATGCCGATCACTGAACAACAGTTGGACGGGAGAGGTAGGACTCTGCCATTTGCTGACGACATTCTTGTGTATCGACAGGGTCGAGATAGACAGGCGGTTGCCAATGGTATGCAGGGCGAACTAGATCGAATTTCCTCATGGTGTGCTGATGCCAGTGCCCTTGGGACCCTGCAAAGGCATCGGTTATATGGTTTTCCCTAAACAACCATATTGTGAGAACAGACCTGCCGGCAGTGAGGATGGATGGGAGTATTTTGAGTAGAACCCAGTCGATGACATATCTTGGCGTGAGGTTTGATCGTAGCCTGTCATTCAGAGATCATGTTGACTATGTCATAACGAAAGCTCGAAAAGGTTTGTCAGCAATGAGAGTCATGGCAACTGCCAATATTGAGCAAAGACTGTTAGTACTTCTATTCCAAGGACTGGTACTTTCACCAATCGAGTATGCCCTGGCCATCCTCACTGTCAGCCCTACACAGATTGGAAGACTTGAAAAGGTACAAAACGAAGCCATGCGCATCATTTTGGGCTGCACGAGAGACACCAGCTGTGTAGCAATGAGATACCTCCTTGACTTCCCGACCATGAACCACAGGATCAAGATCTGGAGAGCTCGTGCATACTTAAAAATAAGTGCAGATGAGCAGCACCCTCTGCATGAAGATATATTCAGAGAAAAGGGCGACAGGCTAAAGAGGGGCAAATCATGGATGGGTCGGGCGGAAGATGTCATCAGACAGGTCTGCAGTCCTACCAGTATCAACCCCGGCAAGGAATGGGTGCCTGTGCCTCCAGCTTTTAAGTGCAACTTCTCCTGCATTATCACACTTGACAGACGGTGCAGAGAGCAGAACCCTGCCGCTGTCAATGCAGAGGTCAACGCGCTCATCAATGAACACTCAGACAACCCCGAAGTGCTCATCTATACAGATGGATCTGTTGTTAAGCAGAGAAGTGCGTGGGCATTTACAGCCCGTTCAGCGGGCCGAACCGTTCAAGAATCCAGTGGTGCCCACTCTATGACCACGAGCAGCATGACGATGGAGGTGATGGCAGTTACACAGGCTTTCATATGGCTGGAATCACAGCATTATACCAACCTAAGTGATTCAATGAGCATGATTCGGAAGGTCGAAGCAGGATCTGTACGTAGACAGTGGACTGATTCGCTGCGGAAGTCCGTTGTCCGTAAGGTTACCTTCATCTTCGTCCCGGGACATGCGGGAGTCGAGGGAAATGAACGAGCTGATAAATTGGCCGGCTCTGCATCCCCTGCTGATGGCCAGCCCATGGTTCGCGCCGATGTTATTAACATCCTTAAAGAGATGTCGAGAACAGAGGACTTTGAAATCCACATCGTTGTCCAGGATGAGAGACTATGTAGTAAGAATTGGCACGGCCAGACACGAGAGGTACAGTGGGAAAACGAGGGGCCTCGTCAACCAACACAGAACTGGCACTATTAGCCGCTGAATGCTGATGCATATATTGGGGCGGGGGCGGGGGAGGATCTGAGCACCTATGGACCTGTCCGGAGTGCAATGACGATATCCCAACTGATAACTGATAACTGATTTATATCATTAAGACTAAAACTAATAATTTAGTTCTTGACATGTGTATCATTCAGACTAAAACTAATCCCTTAGTTATGGACATTTGTATCATTCAGACTGAAACTAACCTCTTAGTTCTCTACATTTGTATAATTCAGACTAAAACTAATACATTAGTTCAGAATCATATCGCTTGTGCAAACTAGACGCGCTAAAATTGATTATAGTGATCACATTAATCAAAAGATCAGAATTAACCTCGCTTCCTGAGGAATAATAAATTCAATTTCTATACCTTTAGATGAAAATATTCTTGTGGTTGTAATTATGCCCGTGGATGTAATTATGCTTTTGGATGTAATTATATGTGTGGCTGTATTTATGCTTGCCTAGGTGATGTATTTACCCCATTTGCGTCTGTGTTATTTGGCATTAATTATTTATTTCAGATTATTTTCGTGACCTTGTACTGGCATGATTTGATTGTATCTTACAACGTGATGATGTTTGTTTTGTTTCTTGGCTTTCTGCAACCTGATGCTGAGAAACATAACATTGCAAATAGAAACAAGAAGAAATGAAAACAAAAGCGGGGCAAAAACTAAGCTATGCAAAACTTCCCATGACATAACATGCCGTGTTATTCTTTACTTGTAATTATCTCTTTCTCGCATTATTTATTATCTCTCTCTCCCTCTCTCTCTCCCCACATCTCTCGCCCTTTCTCTCTCGCTATATATATATATATATATATATATATATATATATATATATATATATATATATATATATGTATATATATATCTTCTTCAGCATTCCGAGCCATTGAGGTTCTTTGCTGCAAATACAATCTGTCTCCATTCGTCTCTCTGGTGGACCTTCTCTTGCCAGTCGTTGATTCCAAGTGCTTGTAGGTCTGTATGTATATTATCTCTCCACCGCCTTCTTGGTCTACCTCGGGGTCTACGGTCATTTATTTCCTGAGTGTAAGCGAGTTTTGTTTCCCTATTATCTTCCATTCTTTCTATATGCCCCAGCCATTGTAGTCTATTAGCCTTCATGATACCAGTGATTAGCGGGGACTTAAACAAATCATAAATGTCTTTGTTACTTCTTCTTTTCCACTCTCCACTTTGTGTATCCCTAATGGGTCCAAAGATGCGTCTTAAGATTTTGTTCTCAAAGGTTTGTAACAAGGCTTCGTCTCCTTTCGTTGTACTCCAGGTTTCAGAGCCATACAGCACAACTGGTCTGATCAGTGTTTTGTATATTGTGATTTTGGTGTTACGAGATAGTGCCTTTGATTTTAGTAGATGTTGTAGTGCATAGTATATCTTATTTCCAGAGTTGATTCTAGTTTGTATTTCTTCCCTTATGATGTTGGAGCAGTTGAAGATTGTACCCAGGTATTTGTATGTTTCCGTTCTTTTAATGGTCATATTATCTATTTGTATGTGGCCAGAGTTTTTAGCCATTCCGTCTCTTGAAATTACCATATATTCTGTCTTATCTTGGTTGATAACCAGCCCCATCTGTTGGGCTTTTTCCTTTAAGTGAGTCAATATTTCTAATGTCTTTTGTTCACTTTGCCCTATAATATCTATATCATCTGCATAACCAAGCAGCTTGGATGTTCCTCCAATATCACATTCCTCCTTTACCTTCCTTACAACTTTCTCTAGAGCCAGATTGAAGAGTAGCGGCGATAGTGCATCACCCTGTTTCAAGCCAGATGTTATTTGGAAGGGGTCTGATTTCCTGCCTTTATATGTTACTATATTATAAGTATCTTCCATGCATAGTTTGGTCATGTTAATTAACTTCCTTGGTATTCCAAATTCCTGCATAACATTCCATAGACTATTCCTATGGACACTATCATAAGCCTTTTTAAAATCCACAAAAATGTTATGGAGATCTCTTTTATATTCCCAATGTTTCTCGGCTATTTGTCGTAAGATAAATATCTGATCTATTGTTGATCTGTTTTGTCTAAAACCCGCCTGGTAGTCACCTAATATGTCTTCTGAATATGGTTTTAGTCTATTTAGTAATACTGCGGATAGTATCTTATAGCTTGTGGACAGTAGTGATATTCCTCTATAATTTCCACATTGGAACTTGTCTCCTTTCTTAAAGATAGGTATCAATAATGACTCTTTCCAGTCATGGGGTAATTCTTCTGTCCTCCAGATTTTTATTATTAGTTCGTATAGCTTTAGATGTAATGCATGGCCACCTGCCTTTATAAATTCAGCAGCAATTCCATCAGTCCCAGTTGCCTTATTGTTTTTAAGTCGTGTGATTACATATAGGATTTCTTCAAATGTAGGTTCTTCAATTTGTGGTTCGCATGTTAGAACCTCTTCCTGTGGGAAAATGTTACTTGGAGCTTCACAATTTAGTAATTCAATAAAATATTCTTTCCATGTGTTGCACATTTCTTCATTGGTATTTATCATATTCCCATTTTTGTCTTTTAAACCATATGTGTTTTGTTGGTGCCCTCGTTTCATTGACTTCAGTACTTTAAAAAACTTTCTGGATTCATTTTTCTGGTGATTAGTTTCCAAATCTTTGATTATATTACTCATATATTCTCGCTTCTGCTGTCTGACTATTTTTGTAGCCTCTTTACATTATGTATATATATATATATATATATATATATATATATATATATATATATATGACTGGCACTATGCCATCTTGACAGACAATAGTTTGTAAATTGGAGTTACTTATAACATAAAGCAACATTAATGTTGAGCTTCAGAAATTAATAATCAATACGTGCATTCGGCCTGTAGCACTTATACGATCCTGAAACATGACCGCAAAAAATTAAAAGAACCTTTTGAGATGTGGTAATATTGTAAAATAAAATAAATAAATAAAAAATAATAATAAAGTACCCTTTCCCCAAAAACGCACAAACCAATCGGCACTCAATGAATGATTTCGCTAGTATCACTTGTGTCGCCTTTACTTTCAAGAACATGTGATGGTACCCATTTAAGGCTGTATGTACCTGGTAGCCCACCCCCGCCTTGAAGGTAAATCGAACACAAGACCATAAGCCGGCAGGCAAGAGTACTAGTCATTGCACCATCGCGTCCCCCTGTCGTTTTATTACGTTATTTAAAAAAAAATAAAAGTGGTGATGTCGGTGTGCTTCTGTAGTGGAGGATCTCTGGGATCCAGTGGACAGTTCAGCAACATAGATACAGGACATGCATTTGGAGAGGCTGCTTCAGTGGGGGGTGAGCTGATGATCTGGACGACACTCTATGTGTAGAGGACAACGCAAATGGGCCTTTAATCAGGCTGCTACGGGTACCATCTACGTGGAAACTCTTCATTGACTGCTGAAAACAGGGACGGGATATGTGTTGC